>CM022876.1:28975518-29002882 GCA_012654025.1 Pachypsylla venusta | reverse complement strand
TATTATTGTCACTAAAGAGCAAAGTCCGCAGCCGAAGGCTGCAAAATCTTTTTAAAAGAATGGTCAACATCAACAGAAAATAGAAATATAACAATAACTAAAATATATAACTAAAAACCTTAAAACTTTAGAAGAACAAAATCTACATTCGGTGGTAGTCTGATGGAATGATTAAGGAAGAGAAAGTCTAGTACGGTTTTCCGTACCATTTATTTATTCCCAAGTTCCTTCGAGTTCAATAGATCTCCTCTTTATCTCTAAAATTTCAACTGCCATCACAAATCTGACCCTAGTGTTGGTAAAATATCCGTTTTTTTTTGTTTTTGTTTTTTTTTGATCTGAAGCTCTTAAAAAATCTCCAAAATTCACTTTTATTACTTCCCAGTATCTTCAAAATACTTTTGGAAACATGGCTGCTATTATCTGAACAATCAATATGCAATGGGAAGAAGTACCAATGGGGGGATGTCTTTCGGCGTTGAAATTCCGGCATATAACTTTTCCGATTACTCAAAACTGATAAAATTCTATACTAGAACAGTTGTACCAATCACTAATGATGTTATTGAACAGCACTTGCTCAATAGTATTGATAATTTTATTCAGTAAGTGGTCGCTTTATTTGATATTAACTAATTGCTTTTAGGTCTAGGATCAGGCGCAATCTTCAAACAGGAGGATCTTTATTAGTGAACTAACATAATATTCCCGATTTTGTTTGTTCCGTTACGGCGAAACTGATGAATAAAATGTTTAAATTATTTACGTTTCTCTGCCGTGGAGCAAATGGACCAACCGTGTCTCATTCGGAATACCGCGTATAAAATTAAAGACCCAAAAATACACACAAAAAATTAACGTGTTTCTTCTTTTTTCAAAAATTCGTGTTTACAAAAAAAAATCAAGTGAACAGTAATTTGCGACCATCCTTTATACAATGTGTTTAGCTATAAATGGGACCCCTTAATATGGTGTATAGCTAAGATCAAATGGAACATATTTTCGTCTGGCTCACTAACGATTATCGTAAAAAAATCCATTTTATCCCAGACCCACTATATTCAGGGGCCCCATTTATAACCTAAAATACCCTGTATACAGGGTGGCCAGAAAATTGAAGAGGTTATGAAAAACATCATTTTCAACAATATTTTCGTCCTCATGTATAGTCGGATTTTGCTCGGTTTTTAGGTTACCTGACATTTTTTTTTTCTTCCAATCGAAGATAAAGTATTGTATTTTTTTTTTTTTTTTTTTTTTTTTCTTTTTTTATCAAAACTCATTACTTCTCAGAACGAAATCAAGTACAATATTTTGTTAATTCATATTTTCATATTAAAGAAAATAGTTTGGACTGTAAATTTAAAATTGCCGAGAAAAACATTCCGATGAGATTTTTCAAAATATTCTATCGTCCTTTTTCAAGCATAAATTCGATAATCTTTAAAAAAAAAAAAATATTTTTCCGATATTTTGCACTGAAAATTTTCTTTCAATGTTGTAATGAGAACCTTTGTGACATTAACCATTTCTTATACCATTAAGCATTTATTATTTAAAAAAATGGTAGAATTTTTATTCTCCCTTATTACTGATTCCTATCATCTTCGCTTCCTTCTTTTAGAGTTCACAATGACTACAAACAACAAAGAAAATCATTTAGAAGATTTTATCGGGAGTACCAAATAAAATATATACCAGGAACAACAGCTGGTTCTCTAGCTATAGAAATAATGAATAGAATAAGTAGACAAATGGATAAGATTAATCAAATGGAAACAAATATTGACCAGAGTTGCTATTTAGCTGTATCATTCGGTTTAAGAACTAAAGAAACATATGATGAAATCAACCAGGAGAGCTCTATAAATAGAGTACCAGAAGAAAAATATTCATTTTATGTAATGGGTAGGATTATCCGAAACATGCTCATCAGCTCCAGTGATAACTATACATTTAGCCAGCGTCTATGGCACATTGAATACACCAGTTCCCGATAGATCACTGAAGTTAAGCAACGCCCAGCGAGGTTGTGCCATGTGGGTGTCCACGTGGGTTCGCGCCCTGATGATTCCGGCTATTTTTCCGGCCCAACCCAGGCTGGGCGAGGTCAATGTGGGTAGCTGGTTTGCCTCCACCGAATGGAGGGTGAAACCCCAGTCTTGAGTGACCAGTAGATGTTAAAGAGAAGTTTTTTTTTAAAAAAAAAAACAAAAAAAAAACACTTTATTGAATGAACAATATAAACAGAAAAGAGGAGGTTGGAAAGAAAGGATTAAGAAGAAGAAGGAGAGAAAGAATTATGAAGTTTGGCTAGTTCATTCAAAGGGCGGGGTTAATTCCTGAGGAATTCTCTTCCACCCAACCCTTTGAAATCCCTGCCTATCAAAAAATTCATACAAGAAGTAAATGTCTTCTTGTATGAATTTTGAAACCAGACCGACTCTCCATCAATCTCAAGTCTGATGGCAATTGATTCCACAGTCTTGCAGCGTGGACAACAAATGAATGGTTCATGAAGTTGGTACGATGAGTTGGAATAAGTTAAACCAAATTGAAAAATATATATATATATATATATATACTTTTTGTTTATCAAAATCATTGTAAGGACAACAGCTTTCCCGACTTGAAGGAAAAAACATCACGGCTGAATACAGTTGTGTGTTGTGTGCATTCATTCTCAGAAGGTTGAGATCGTTATGGCAAGAACACGAATATAAAGTGAAATAAAGTTTCCTTCCTGTACTAGGGTGGTTCAAAAAGTTCGTGGTCCGACCAACAAAGGGTTAATGTATTTTACCACCGTCATTGCAAAGGCTGCTGTTGGTGAGTTTGGCTTAACCAGACCCGGCCCCAGCGAATATTACTTATATTCGAAACTGAAATCTGAGCTACGTCGAAATTTTATTGGACAGATGAATATATTAGTTCGAGTATTTTGATAGAAAAGATGCTTACTTTGATGAATACTCGTATATCAGTTCGAGTATTTTAGAATATTTTGATAGAAAAGATGCTAACTGAGGAATATATCAGTTCGTGTGTTTCAGAGTATTTTGATAGGAAAGATACTAACTATCATCAATATATCAGTACGAGTATTTTAGAGTATTTTGATAGGAAAGATGCTAACTATGATGAATATATCAGTTCGAGTATTTTAGAATATTTTGATAGAAAAGATGCTAACTATGAGGAATATATCAGTTCGAGTATTTTAGAGTATTTTGATAGAAAAGATGCTAACTATGAGGAATATATCAGTTCGAGTATTTTAGAGCATTTTGATAGGAAAGATGCTAACTATGATGAATATATCAGTTCGAGTATTTTAGAGTATTTTGATAGGAAAGATGCTAACTATGATGAATATATCAGTTCGAGTATATTAGAATATTTTGATAGAAAAGATGCTAACTATGAGGAATATATCAGTTCGAGTATTTTAGAATATTTTGATAGAAAAGATGCTAACTATGAGGATTATATCAGTTCGAGTATTTTAGAATATTTTGATAGAAAAGATGCTAACTATGAGGAATATATCAGTTCGAGTATTTTAGAATATTTTGATAGAAAAGATGCTAAGTATGAGGAATATATCAGTTCGAGTATTTTAGAGTATTTTGATAGAAAAGATGCTAACTATGATGAATATATCAGTTCGAGTATTTTAGAATATTTTGATAGAAAAGATGCTAACTCTGAGGAATATATCAGTTCGAGTATTTTAGAGTATTTTGATAGAAAAGATGCTAACTATGAGGAATATATCAGTTCGAGTATTTTAGAGCATTTTGATAGGAAAGATGCTAACTATCATCAATATATCAGTACGAGTATTTTAGAGTATTTTGATAGGAAAGATGCTAACTATGATGAATATATCAGTTCGAGTATTTTAGAGTATTTTGATAGGAAAGATGCTAACTATGATGAATATATCAGTTCGAGTATTTTAGAGCATTTTGATAGGAACGATGCTAACTATCATCAATATATAAGTACGAGTATTTTAGAGTATTTTGATAGGAAAGATGCTAACTATGATGAATATATCAGTTCGTGTATTTCGTAGTATTTTGATAGGAAAGATGCTAACTGAGGAATATATCATTTCGTGTGTTTCAGAGTATTTTGATAGAAAATATGCTTACTTTGATGAATATATCAGTTCGTGTATTTCAGAGTATTTTGATAGGAAAGATGCTAACTGAGGAATATATCAGTTCGTGTATTTCAGAGTATTTTGATATAAAATATGCTTACTTTGATGAATATATCAGTTCGTGTATTTCTGAGTATTTTGATAGGAAAGATGCTAACTGAGGAATATATCAGTTCGTGTGTTTCAGAGTATTTTGATAGAAAATATGCTTACTTTGATGAATATATCAGTTCGAGTATTTTACAGTATTTTGATAGGAAAGATGCTCAGAATATTGGTATATGTAAGAGCATCCTAGGACATTTCCAAATTTACTAAATGAGTTCTCCAGTTCATAGATAAGTTGGTTCCCATTGATGTGCACAACAGTATGTCCATATATACCTATAAGCCTATCAATACTTTTAGGTTACCATCGAAGTTTCCTTATTACAAAGTTCTTTAGGCGAGTCGTGGACGTAAAAACGTTTCGTAGGTACCCGACTTCACCATGTGCTATTTTGAACTATCCCTTACGATTGTAGACACTCCGAACAGAAAACATTTTTACCCCATGACTAGTCTTAAATACTTCAAGAAAATAACTATGAAATTCGCTTTTCCAAGGCCATATGCTCTACAATGAGCCCGAAAAGTAAGCCTAGTACTTTAAAATAGAAAGTAATATTACAATTAGCCAGGCTCTTTATAAAAAGCCGAGGCCGTTTGTATAATCAGCCTAATTTTTCAATACGCCTACGACATGTGTACATACTTGATTTCAGGTCTCTTGCGTTTCAAGGTTGCCGAGAGATATGGATATGTTGTGTTTAATCCTCATTCACATGTCATCTCCCCACAAATGATTATGGATGATGGTGATTTGCCATACGAAGGTACGTTAAAAGGAGACAGATATGGATATGTAGTGTTTGATCCCCATTCACATGTCATCTCCTAACAAATGATTATGGATGATGGGGATTTGCCACACGAAGGTAAGTTGAAAGGAAAACGGGTAACGGCAGATGAAGAAGACTTCTTTTGTCCAGATCAACAGCACTTGTTTTTTATCTGTAAAATTTTGACTCTCAAAGAAATAATAATAGTAATTATAAAAATATTTTTAAAGAAGAATCCTAAAATAATTACACAATATCGATTCAGATTATAATTA
Source organism: Pachypsylla venusta (assembly GCA_012654025.1). Taxonomy (NCBI): domain Eukaryota; kingdom Metazoa; phylum Arthropoda; class Insecta; order Hemiptera; family Aphalaridae; genus Pachypsylla; species Pachypsylla venusta. Next base: position 28,997,555 of record CM022876.1, on the reverse strand, counting down.
TAAAAAAAAAACAGACTCTTGCGTGGAGGTTACCACTGGGCGAGGTTAATGCCTGAGACATTTACTAGCACCTAACCCTTAGAGCTCTATTTTTATGTGGTCAAATACTCAAATTAATGAGAAAAAAAATCCAGCCTCTCCTGGGGATCGAACCCATGCCCTACTGTTTACCAGGCGACCGCTTAAAGGTACGATGTTCAGAGTAGAAATGAATCTCCCAACCTTGCACAATATTTATGTATAATCTATCTATCTATATGTATACTTACAAAACGCAAAGCCCTGCTGGTACACTGATTCACTGACTGACTGATAATCAACGTAGCTTCACGATGGCTTAACCTAGATGGCTTTTTGGGGCCAAATCTGTAAATTCTAAACCAAATATGTAAAATCTTAACACTTACCTACCGAATGATGGGGGGATTTTGCCATTGAAAAGTATTTTTGAAGGGGTCTCAGGAAGTTCCCTTAAAAGCAATCCCTTCTATTAGAAAATTACAGTTTATAGGGATTATTGCAAGTATTTAAACTACTATACAGATCACATTCCATGGGTCCCAAGAGTACAAACGTCATATTTTGAACAAATATTTAAAATACAAACCACATATCCAATGGTAATCATAGCAATAACTTGATGGCGTAACCTCACAAAGCGCCCAAAAATCAAGAGTCATTTAGTTATTTGTAGAAATTTTCGTTCGCCAGTCCATTCTGGCTTTGCTTTCCCTAATTCTAACACACTACGGCCTTATTTTCAGTGCCTAATCTTTTAAGCTGTAGCCTTTCCTGACATGGTAACCCTCACTGGCTTATCAGTGTCAATGAGTAGTAACCCCGATTTGTATATGACTTTCAATTTTTGGTTTAAAACAGAGTTTTTTTTTTTTTTTAACGATGTACTTCTCACCATCAAACCTTCTGTATTTACACAAGCTTAGCACCGTCACCTAAAGAAGCTGGCTTGCTTCCCCCGGTGGCTACATTGGTAAAACCAGTGGATCAAGATGATCAGGTGTTCACGTTAATGTTGTAATCATTTATAGAAAAAATATCTTGATCAAATTATAAAAAAATATTTTATAAAAACAGGGGGCCTTTTTAGGATTTTCAAAAAACAAAATATTTTGATCCCCTCGCCCCCGGGGAGTCCAGGACCCCCAAATTTTTCAAAATCGAAAAGTCCTTAACACCAGCCATAACATATCCAAATTTTACGTTTCTACAACAAACCGCTAAAAAGATAAAAATTATTTTCAAAAAACACAATATTGGGCCCCCTGTGACACGGCGGGCCCAGTGCCCCTAAAAAGTATATAGCAACTTCCCTTCATGTCCTAAAACTGTATACCAAATTTGGTCAAAATTTATATTTGTTACGCGATACAGCGTAACAAATATATATGGATACATACAAGTGCATTTCGGGATGTATACCGGGCTCAAAAGGGGAGTACTCTGTTTACAATTAATGATGACTACTCGTATGGTTTAATTTCGCAGGATATCAACTTCCCCTATATACATTACAATACAAAGTATTTCCAAGAAATAGAAACTACATATACAGTTATTGGTATGAAGGCAACATGGTGGAAAACAGTGCAGTCCTCGACGATACCATCATTCAATTTATCATTTTTGCCGGTCTGTCATACTGCTCATTTTTAGAAACAACTGAAAAATTTGAGATTATTACCGAGGAAAATAAATATCTGATCAAAAAAAATGCCGAAGAAATATCTTTAGGTGGATTGTGTTTCTCTCTTAGAGATAAGGTTCAGCTTGATCCTATCACCGCACAACTCATGAACAACCCCAACGAATTGAAAATAACTTTATTTGTCAATAATCTTCCAGAAATTCCGGCGTTCAGAGAGAGCATCTTTATAGATGATATAATCAATCAAGTAGACAGGAATGAGGTAAATGACAGGGTCTGTAATGGCTATTCATAGAACATCTTTATTAAAGATATAATCAATCATGTAACGAGGAATGAGGTAATTGACAGGGTCTGAATGGGTGTTCAGGGAACATCTTTATTAATAATATAATCAATCATGTAACGAGGAATGAGGTAAATGACAGGGTCTGTAATGGGTATTCTTAGAACATCTTTATTAATGATATAATCAATCATGTAACGAGGAATGAGGTAAATGACAGGGTCTGTAATGGCTATTCACACAGCATATTTATTAATGATATAATCAATCATGTAACGAGGAATATGGTAAATGACAGGGTCTGTAATGGTTATTCAGACAGCATATTTATTAATGATACAATCAATCATGTAACGGGGAATATGGTAAATGGCAGGGTCTGTAATGGTTATTCAGAATGCATATTTATGAATGATATAATCAATCATGTAACGAGGAATATGGTAAATGACAGGGTCTGTAATGGTTATTCAGAATGCATATTTATGAATGATATAATCAATCATGTAACGAGGAATATGGTAAATGGCAGGGTCTGTAATGGTTATTCGGACAGCATATTTATTAATGATATAATCAATCATGTAACGAGGAATATGGTAAATGACAGGGTCTGTAATGGCTACTCGGACAGCATATTTATTAATGATATAATCATCATCTAACGAGGAATATGGTAAATGGCGGGGTCTGTAATGGCTATTCACACAGCATATTTATGAATGATATAATTAATCATGTAACGAGGAATATGGTAAATGACAGGGTCTGTAATGGCTATTCGTTAAGATTGTTAGGACTATATGAGCCATTGAGCCCCTGCACCCAAGCCCCAATTGAGCTTTTTGTGCTTGCAAAGTAGACTGCTTGCAAAGCCAACGATCTGAGCAAGCTTGATCAGCCTTTTGGCTAGGTATCGTGGATGTCGAGCAGGGGTTGTAGCTGTTTCAGGCTCGGTATCCACGCAAGTAGGGAATTACAGTCAAAAATGACGTGAGACCAGTCTCCTCATCCTCCCCACAGAGTCTACACATAACCTGGTCCCGATGGAAGCTCATAGAGTGTAGGTGTTTTCTTAGACACCAGTGACCAGTAATCAGGGCTGTGGCTAATCTGATGTTTTTTCGACTTAGGACCAGGCTATCGATTGTAAACGGTTCCTGTAGAATGGTCCTGTAGAATGGCTTTACTGTGCCTCAGATCTTAAACCCACCCGTCGATGAAGTTTCAGACCTCTGTAATGGCTATGGTTCGAGTTACGAGAGTTGAGAGATCGCAGTTGAACTAAATTCTAAACTTGAAACAGCAAAAACTTTAAAAGTTAATTCCGAAAAACGAAGGGTCCTTTGGGACTACCCTCACAAAAAATAATGATTTAGTTAAATTAGATAAGTGACCGGTCATTCTAGAACACATTGTGCAGCTGAGCGTACGGCAGTGCGCCAATCCATGTTCCCGAAAGCACCAGTGTATCTCTGCACGAAGCACCGGGTATTGCACACCGTCAGATATCCGGTTCTACAAGTGATAGGTCATTGAAATTTTGCACATACATTCCGTAGTATAGTACAATACTACGGGATAAACTTCAAAAGTTAATATTAACCCGGTCAGGAGATAGATAATTTCAAATTTGGCACTTTTGGATACTCACTGACTGACTGACTGATTCACTCATCATCATGAGTTTCAGGCATTCCCGTATACCTAGAGACATTACGCTCACATTTTGCATGAAGTTAGCAATTGACATCCAAGTAAAGGGAAAAATCCGAAAATTTGAATTTTTTAACTCTAAGTGCTCCAAAACGGTGCCGCCTTGGGGAGGACAATACAGCGTATATTGTAATATACAGGGTGTCCATAAAGTCTCACCCCACCCCCAGTATCTCGAAAATGGCCGAAAATATAAGAACGCACACGTATCCCTTAGACTTTAGGGGGATTAATTTTAGACTAAAAAATTTTTGACCTCGGCCAGCCGTTTAGGCTTGGCACCGACTGGCTTGAAAATCTTAAAAGAGAAGGTATATCAAGTGACAACTAGTTTTAAAGGTCTCGTTAATACGAGTTAGTAAAAATGCCTATAAATAAGTTACAGAAAACCAGAGCTCTCTAGGATCTACCGTTCATGAATTGCAGGGTGAAACATATGACATGGACCCTTGGCGGCCGCACTGAAATGGTAGGTAAAAATGCCTAGAAATAAATTTTTATTATCCCAAATAAGTAATTTAGTAAAAAAGATGGTTATGCCGCCCAATTTGACAGTAGAGAGCGAGCCTTTTTAAACCAAACCTATCCAGCTTTTTTGAAAATTTTGGTCTAAGAAAGCTCGAACTCTGCGGTCGAAATGGGTGGGACAACCATCTTGTTTAAACACTATTTTTTACTAAATTACTTATTTGGGATCATAAAAACTTATTTATAGACATTTTTACCTACCATTTCGGTGCCACATGTTCCACCCTGTAATTCATGAACGGTAGATCCTAGAGAGCTCTGGTTTTCTGTAATAAACTTCTACTAACGAGACCTTTAAAATAAGGTATTACTTGATATACCTTCTCATTTAAGATTTTGAAGCCAGTCGGCGCCCAGCCTAAAAGGTTGTCCGAGACCAAAAATTTTTTAGTCTAAAATTAATCCCCCTAAAATCTAAATGATACGTGTTTTTGCGTTTTCTTATTTTTTCAGCCATTCTTGAGATATAGGGGGTGGGGTGAGACTTTATGGACAAACTGATAAAACACTGAAATCTTGCTTAAAGGTAGATCTTTAAATGCAATTAAACGGAAAAAATTTCATTGTCTCCCTATAAAGTAAGTAATTCTCACAAAAAATATTGGGATCTCACAAAAAGTATCATTGAAAAAACGAAAAGTTCCTATTCCAAAATATTCCGCTCATGAACGTAGTGATATCTATTATTGAGGCCAAGTTTATTCTTGTTGCTGTTCATCCCACTCTTAAATTTATTATTGCCCTTTTCCTGTCTCAATTCTCTTAAAGCAATACCGACTTTACACTTGGCCAGTATGTAAAAAGTTAGATAATATTTTGCGATTCTCCTCTAGATTAAGGGTTCCCAAACATTTTGGTACCGCGCCTCTTTTCTTGAAAGGAAAGCCTCCCACGCCCCTCCCCTTTACATTATAAATTATGAACGGGTATGAGTGTTGCTGAATGGTATCTTATTCAAATTGCTGAATGCTATCTCATTCAAAACGCTAATGTGTTGCTGAATGCTATTACATTTAAGACGCTAATGTGTTGCTACATGCTATCTCATTCAAAATGCTAATGTGTTGCTGAATGCTACCTCATTCAAAACGCTAATGTGTTGCTGAATGCTATCTCATTCAAAACACTAATGTATTGCTGAATGCTAATCCATTCAAAACGCTAATGTGTTGCTGAATGCATTCAAATTTTCTAAACACCATGTTCAGTAAAATTACCTTTGTAAAAAAAAAATGTGTGCATATATTTTAACTAAATGATAATAATTCAACTGGTCTCGCGCCCCCCTTGGCTTGCCTTCACGCCCCCAAGGAGGGCTCCCAGTTTGGGAACCTCTGGTCTAGATCCTGATGATGTCGTAACAAGAGAAATGCATCGAAGGATAGAAAATTAAATTATATTGTACCTTGGTCCTAAATAAGAAAATTAAAAGTGATTTTAATTGTTGCAGACGTTAAATGAACGGGCGCAACTTGCCATCTTCGCAGTTAGTCACCTTTTTCAATGGGAATATAATGATCTTGTAATGAAATTAAAAGAAATAGCAGATGTATTAAAAGATGTAGAATTCGTATATAATGTAGTAACGACTGATATGGAAACTATCGCTCCCCAATAAAATTATTTCTTTTAAAATATAATTATTTCTTTAAAAAATAAAATTATTTCTTTAAAAAATAAAATTATTTCTTTAAAAAATAAAATTATTTCCTTAAAAGTGAGACATGGCTTTATTATTTTACTTGTTAAAAATATTANCCCCCCCCCCACTTAGGGTTGACCGATTTTGATAAAATTTGCTATTTAGCTCCCATTCAGGGTCTTATATTGCCCTGAAACTTTGCATCCCTGTAATTCACATATATAGGGTTCCGTACTAATTTTTTTGTATGGAACCCTATATATGTGAGTCACAGAGACACAAAGTTTCCGGCCACAATTAAATCCCAAATACGATACATGTACCAAAATTCAATTCTCTAGCACTTATATTCATCTTTTAGACAGGATAAATATTAAAAAGGGGAAAACCCCGCCAACGATACTTTCGATTGCACCCAACAGTTTTGGGTTAATGTACTAAAGAATATCTGCATGGTGGTCTTCATGGTGTTACCTACCAGCTTCACCAGCTTCGGACTGTCAATTCTGAGAACCCTAGGGCCTCACTATAGATGATTTAACTGATACATATATAAAAAAAACATCACATTTTTCCACCATTCTTCTTTAACTTCACCCTTTCCCAATTCTATTTGGGGTTGGCGTTGCTTTCCTTAATTCTATCATGCCACATCTTTCTGTTCGGTACCTTCTCCCTTTAGCTGTAACCCTTTCTTGGCAGTAGCGGCCCGTGAAGGTTTGGCCTGGGAGGGCTACATTACAATTCAAAAGAAAAAAATAATGTATTTTTTTTTTTTTTTTTTAAAAATGCAATAGAAAATTTTTAGCTTACCTTAAATGTATTTTATTTACAATTTTCACACTACTCAGAATGCTGATTTAGCGCAAATCACAACACCAAGTAGAAAATTTGAAAAAACCTTTATCAAATTTTTGACCCGTTTAGGAATTTAACGCCGCCAGAAAAATCTCATTGCGATGTTTATTTTATTGAGAAAACGCTTATTTTCTAACATAATCTAAATTAGTAACCCTTTTTAATTTAATTAGGGTTATTTTTAAGTTAAATAGAAAAAAATCGAAAATAGTTTCTCTGTGATAGGTAAATGATAAGAAATCAACACCGAGGAGATTAGTTGAGGTATTTTTTTTTTTTTTTTAAATCAAACTTGCTTTTTTATTGGCCATCATGGGTCCATGTTGGACGGTTGTACATAGGCAATAGAGGCAGTGCCATAAAAAAAAATTGGGATTGGCTCAACACTTTCCCCGGTTACAAATCCTCATATTTACCTATGATAGAGAAGAAAAAAAAAATCCCAAGTCCATCGCAAAATTTTTTAGATTCAGTTGGAGACACTGATAATAGTTTGTCAACATCTGATTTACGGGCAGGCCCAATTTTTTGATTTAGACGAGAGGCCCGATAATGATATCCGAATATTCTAGAGATAATGATATTCGAATTATAATGTAAATTTTCTAGAGTTTTAGGAAAAAAAAAAAGTATTTCGCTTTTGCCTGTTATATTATATACTAACTAACAGACATGGTGAACATACGATATTTCTTTTGCGCAGCAGATATTTTAAGCAACTCGCAAGTTATAGAAATTAAAGGGATATATTTTTTCAAGTTTTCCCCTTTTTGTGTGAAGAAGAATATTTTGGTAGGTATAAAATTAAATTACAATCAAAATATTTTTATGCTTTATTTTCTGTAATTTTGGGGGGGGGGCTGAGTCCTTTCACCCTTAAGGAGCAGCCGCCACTGTCTCCTAGCGTACTTCTCATAGAATCTATTGGAACTGTGCACAAACAAGTTTTTTGCTGCTGATCTCTCATCATTGGTTTGAAGCAGATTTTTTTAAAAGCTGGATATCCTTCCTAACACCAAACCTTCCGTATTTTCACGAGCTTAGGACGTTCACCTATTGAAGTTGGCTTGCTCCCCTCGGTGGCTACATCACATCTTTCCCCAATTAATCTTCTTCTTTAACTTCACCTATCCCAATTCTATTTGGGGTTGGCGTCGGTTTCCTTAATTCTACCATGCCATTTCCTTTTGTTCGGTGCCTACACACTTCATGTGTAACCTTTTACTGGCACGGTAACCTTAGCGCTTACTTCTCACAGTATTAATTGAAACTGCAAGGAAACTAGTTTTTTGCTGATGATCTCTCATTATTGGTTTGAAAGAGTTTTTCAAAAGCTGGATGTCCTTCCTAACACCAATTCTTCTGTATTTTCACGAGCTTAGGATGATCACCTAATGAAGTTCGTATACTCCCCTCGTTGCTACATCCCGCCCTCATATAACACTAATACAATCTAGAATAATAACGCTCAATGTAACTATAAGTTTTTGCAAGTATCTGTGGTTTATAAGATTTTTATATATAAAAAAAATACAGAGGTTATTCCTAAGAAGACATTCAGCAAATAATGAGAAATTCAAATAGGTACCTAATCTAATGGCTTCCAATCACGCAACTTTGGGTCTGTTTCTATGCTTGACAAGTTAGTTGAATCATTTATAACCAATTCGCAATACCATCTGTATTGAAATATTCGCCATGAATTTTCTAAACAGATCTACATTTTGTGCAATCATTGTTCTAATGTTTGGAAATATAAGTAGGTATTCAGCACGTATAATATGTTAATTATAAGTCTTAAAATGAAAAAAAGTAATATAAGTAGGTATTCCGCACGTATAATATGTTAATTTTAAGTGTTAAAATAAAAAAATAATATAAGTAGGTATTCAGCACGTATATCTTGTTAATTATAAATGTTAAAATCGAAGAGAGTAATATAATTAGGTATTCAGCACGTATAATATGTTAATTTAAGTGTTAAAATATAATAAAGTAATATATGTAGGTATTCAGCACATATAATATGTTAATTTTAAATGTTAAAATAAAAGAAAGTCGTAATATAAGTAGGTATTTGGCACGTATACGTATAACATGTCAATTATAAGTGTTAAAATAAAATAATTTTGCCTTAAAAATCATGCTGAATTAGTATGGAACCCTATATACAGGGTCATTTAATATCGGAAATAGATGGATTTAAAATAATCACAACTCTTCAAGATTCAATCTTTTATAATATTTTTCAAGACAAACATTTTTTACTTGTCTTAAATTGTTCAGAGGAAGAATGGTGATTTTTAATTTACGTTCACTTTTTGATTCAAATTGCATAGGCACGCAGTCGGATGGAACAGATGGGACTCTATAGAGTAGCTTGAATGATTTTCCGGGTTCCGTACTGTTCGCAATATGATTAGGTTACCACTGGGGTTCACTCCAGGTTGGGGATCGAGCATTTGCGACGTTAATCTCTATGAAAAAACGACTGATTTATAAAACACCGCGTCACCGCGAAAACATCTGCAATTGGCCGAACCATCTCCACAGATCTTCACTGTGCTGAATTGAGACCAGACTCCCTTTTGTTGTGAACAAAATGTTTTCATCTAGGAGGTCCTGTTACAATGTTTCAAAAACATACTGGCCAGTTGAATGACCCTGGATATTACGTGAATAAAAGAATAAAAAAAAAAAAAATCTGCACGAATACAATACTTTATCTTCAAGAGCATGGGTTCTCAAACGGTGGTACGCGTACCACCGGTGGTACTCGGACACATTTCAGATGTTACGCGAAGCCATTTTCAGTCGTACACAAAATATCATAAAATAAATAAATATATGCATTATGTAAAAAAAAAAAAAAAATCCACCTTATAATCCGTTCGCAGAAAACTCAGATGCAGGCGTTTACTGACGAATATAAAGAATTGTTTATTGATCTGACAAGTGACAGCACCGTGAAAGATATGTTCAACAGTGGTAGTATTTTAGTTGATTTTTGATAAAAATCAACAAGATCAAATATCCAAGTTTCCACACAAGAAAGCACTAAAAGCCCTATTACCCTTTGTTACCACATAATATGTGCGAATTGGATTTTCTCAAATGTTGTACTTGAAAAACAAGTACAGGAGTAAATTAGATGTGTCTCGTGACATTCGCGTAAAATTAGTAATATTCAGCCTGATATTGAAGCAATTGTTTCTGATAAGAGTAGGTAGTACGTAATCTCATCGGAACTGGGTTCAAAACCCCAACTTTCTATTCACTCTGCCACTCTGTTTTACATCTTGTCAGGTACCTTTGCATGATTATTTTTTAACTTCAACTTCTTTGGCAAAAGTATATCTTACGGCGGACAGTGTGCGGTCTATATGGTACGGAGGCCGCGGACGATTGGATTTTTTTTATTTGAAACGTAAAAAATCAAATATTGATGAAAAATCGTATGACGGGAACCCAAAATAAAGATCAAATATATCATTTCCTATTGCTTTTGGTCCATATTTTCACTATTTCGGGTTTGGAAATATTTGGAGCCATGGGGTCCAAAAAACCGATATTTCCGACGTGCTACGTCCAGAGCTCTGGAAGCCAAACTACTAGTCCGATTTTGATGAAATTTGGTACAGGTCATCTTTGGGCAAAAAGCCCGACCCGTCTTTTTCTTTTTCTCGATATCACCCACAGGGGCGCCCCTAGCGGCCCGAATAGCCGTTCCAGGACCGAATCTCTAAAATCCAAACCACATAACCAATTTTGATGAAATTTAAAATCAGTAATTATGGAATCATTGTATGTAAAATAAATGGTCTCACGCGGGCATATCACTGTCAGGGGCGCCGCTAAGGGCCAAAATGGTCCTTAAAATGGAAATGCCTTTTAAAATAAAACGGATTAGTAATTTCACATGATTTTTTTTAAAAATAATGTCTAGAGCCGACAGGGATCATTAAAAGTATAGGAAATTTCCTTTAACCTCTGTTTTTAAATTTTTATTCAGAGTTCCCCCCATCGGTTTAGGACCAAAAAGGTCGCAATTGGACCAAATCTCTAAAATGAAAACTACATAACCAATTTTGATGAAATTTAAAATGGGTAACTATGGCATCTTTTTATGAAAAAAAAAAATGATAATGGGCCCATTTGGGTGCGTTTTTCTCAGGGGCCCCGTCAGTGGGGCCCAATAAGCTCCTTTCATTGACTATGGATTTAAAAGAAAAAAGACTATGGATTTAAAAAAAAAAAAAATAGAAAAAAATTTAAAATTTAGGTCCCTTTTATTCACTTAAAATTTAAAACAATTGATGTCTAGAGCCTAAAGGGATAATTGGACTCATTATATTAACTGTTTTTCAGCTTTCAGCAGAGCCCCCACCCCCACAGTTCAGGACCAAGAACGTCGCAATTTGGTCCAAATCTCTAAAATCCTAACCACAAAACCAATTATGATGAAATTTAAAATGGGTAGCAAAGTATTATATATTATGCCGGCTGGGCAACAAATATGAAAAAAACATAAAATTTGTTCGATTTTGATAAAATGTGGTATGCACCGTTGCCGTATTTTGTAGTAATTTTGGTTTTGGGGCCCCGGCGGGGGCCCACAAATGAAAAAAAAAAAAAAAAAAAAAAAAAAAAAAAAAAAAAAANAAAAAAAAAAAAAAAAAAAAAAAAAAAACATAAAATTCGACCGATTATTTGACAATTCTGGATGTTTTGTAGATTCTTTGCTTTTAGCCCTCCGATAGGGCCCCAAATATGATAAAACATAAAATTTGTCTAATTTTGATAAAATTTGATATGCACATTCACTCAAGTATTATATTTGACGATTTTTATTATTTTGTAGGGATTTGTTGTCTGATTTTGATAAAATTTGGTAAATAATATGCACTATCTCCCAAGTATGTAATTGACAATTTTTGGTATTTTGTAGAAACTTTGGCTTCAGCCTACTCAGCCACTGCCTTGTATAATTCTCAAAATAAAAAAAAAACATTAGTTGGGACACATGGAATTATTTTTTAAAAAAATATTATCTCCAAAGAGCCGTAGACTGCTGACGTTGTTAAACTAATACTGTCACTAAAGAGCAATGTCCGCAGACGAATCCTGCCAAATCTTTTTAAATAATACCATCACTGAACAGCAAAGTCCTCAGCCGATGACTGCAAAATCTTTCAAAATAATACTATCACTAAAGAGTAAAGTCCGCAGCCGGAGGCTGCAAAATCATTTTAAAATAATACTATCACTAAACAGCAATGTCCTCAGCCGATGACTGCAAAATCTTTCAAAATAATACTATCAGTAAAGGGCAAAGTCCGCAGCCGGAGGCTGGAAAATCATTTTAAAATAATACTGTCACTAAAGAACAATGTCCACAGCCGAAGGCTGCCAAATCTTTTTAAAAGAATACTGTCACTAAAGAACAAAGTCCACCTCCGCAGGCTGCAAAATCTTTTTAAAATAATACTATCACTAAAGACCAGAGTCCGCAGCCGAAGGCTGCAAAATCTTTTTAAATTAATACTATCAATAAGGAGCAAAGTCCGCAGCCGAAGGCTGCAAAATCTTTTTAAAATAATGGTCAACAGAAAATAGAAATATAACAATAATATCACTAAAAGACTTAAAACTTTAGAAGAGCAACATCTACATTCGGTNTTTTCCTTTTTTTTTTTTTTTTTTTTAGTACTTCTTTAATCGCGTTATAAAAAATGATAAGAGTGAAATTTTTAGATGACCGCTCAACTGTAACAAAAAATTATCATCACGGCATCAGTGTAACACAAAATTAACATAGATGGAGTTAGTTATGAAAAAATGATGAGAGTTAAATTTAAACATTGTATACTTTCTCATTCTCTATCCATAGAACATCGTGGCTCAGTGGCAAGGCCTCTGTTTCATAGTTGGTCAGCTCTGAGTTCACTCCCAGGTGGGGTATTAGTATGTTTTTTTGAAATATTATTAAATTTATTTTTAAAAAGAAGTATAACTTTTCACGCGCGTGCATAAGTACACGCAAACATTTTTTTTTAAATATATGACATTGTGCATCATTGCCAGAATTCAAAAGTAAAGATGAAATAGTAAGAATTGTGTGACGTATGCTATATGAAATGTTATCTGTGTAGGTTTTGCATACATTAAATGGGGTTGTGTCTTTAACAATCTAACTAGATACTTAACGCACAACTATGAGCAATGGCGAGAACCTGAATTTGGTGATGTTAATATCCTTGGCGCAATATTCGACAATCAAACAGCATTAGAAGAAGTTATACATGGAGTCAATGGAATTGTGGGGCGATTGATTGAACACCAACCGTTTAATACATTTGACGATCTTCTCAGGTAGGACTTGTCTTGGATTTGAATACATCAGGCCTTAATGTTAACTTATAAGCAGTTGTGGATACAGATGTGAAGAACAGAAAAATCATTAATTAATTCCATTTTGTTGGGAGTATTCAAGTTCAGTTCACTTTGGTCATTTACTAAGTGCTATATTTACTATCGCAAAAGCTCTAAAGTATTTACGTATTTATATTATCAAATATATGTATAGGAGCTAAGGATCTTAAAATCTATGTAAAAATCAATCTCACAAAATAATTATTATTTATTTAGGTTGGATAATTATAAAATAATTATCCAACCACTCTTACGAAAAATGCCACACATGAACGTAGTGATATCTATTGCACAAGTTTATTTTTGCTGCTGTTCATCCCGCACTTAAATTTATTATTGCACTTAAGTACTTCTGTTTCAATTCTCTTAAAGTAATACCGACTTTAGACTTTGTCAGTTTTTACTGAGTAGAATCATTAATTTTTTGTGATATGCAGATATCGATTTTAGTTTATTATTTTCAATAATGAACCTTTGGAAAAAAAAAATACCCCCCAAAATTTGATATTTTTTAAAGATTATCTGTAACTCTGTCTATTTAGCCATTTTTCTTTTCTTATTTTTTTTTTTTTTTTTTTTTTTTTTTTTTTTTTTTTTTTTTTTTGAAGTTATACTTCTTTAGGCGCGTTATGAAAAAATGATGACGTGACATTTTTTTCACCACAAAACTGTATGCATTCCGAAACTACTTATCCGATTGCAATAAAATGGCACAGTTGATGGGTGCATTCCTGGGAAGATTTTTATCGAGGTCCCATCCCTCTACTGCCAAGCTACACCGAGTAAGGACAAACAATGGATGGGTCACAGTAAAAAAGTTCACGTTTTTCGGCCTAAATGACATTTTTTCTCGAAATTTGTCGCGACGACCTATCAATTCAAAGCGAGAAAGTTTCAGGTGACATCTTACTCCTTCATTTAGGACATTTTAGCAAAATTATGACTTAGTCATTCCAGGGTTACGGGTTCGAATCCGGGATAGACCAAAATAAAATTTAGACAATACTAATTGTTTAGCCAACAAGGTATATTATTAAATTTATTTTTAAAAAGAAGTATAACTTCTCACGCGCATACATAAGTGCACACACACCCATTTTTTCAATTACACTGCATATGGGAAAAATTAATTCTTTGTGTCAAGCGGATCAAAATGTCAAACCGGGATGTAACACCAAATTATTAATAAATTAATTAATTTCCACGACAAAGCAAATAAAAAGAGCAATATTTTATAGCGTATCTTCTTTCCTAGAGTTATAATACCAAAAGTTAAAAAGTTTAAATTTTGATATTTGCGCATTTAATTGAATTTAAGATTTCAGCGTCCTAGCAGATGAAACTAGCTTTCGTGCATTTTCTTTCCTGAAGCGGAGCCATTTTGGAGTAAATATTTTTTGAATGTAAATATTTTTCTATTTAATTGAATGGAATATTTTCCTTCGTGCAAGATTTCAGAGTCCTAGCATGGGAGTGGAAGAGTTGAAATATAAATAGTTTCTCGTTCAATTGCATGTAATTATCTACCTTTCAGTTTTTTATCACTTAAAACTACAGTAAAATACGCTGTGTTGTCTTACTTTTTAAAGGGTTAAAAAGATCAACCTTTGAGATTTTTCCCTTTACTTGGATGCCAATTATTGCTAACTTCATGCAAAGTGCCTAAAACTTTGGATGATGAGTGAATCAGTCAGTCAGATCCCAAAAGTGCCAACCTTGAAATTATCTATCTCCTGTCCGACTTAACATTAACTTTTGAAGTATATCCCGTAGCTTTCATTAACCTATCCCTTGTAGAACAGGATATCTGACGATGTTCAAAACTCGGTGAATTACTTCGTGTACACTGGTGTTTTTCGGAACTTGGCCTGGCACACAGCCGTGCGCTCAGATCATCAAGCCTAATTATATTGCCTAAAACGACTACAGTAACTCGTAGTTCTGTGAAGTATAGAAGACCGCACTCAAATAATGGAATACCACGAGGTCCTAGGTGGCCCAATAAATAATAAGCCATGAATGTCCATACCTATCAAGTTTTATAAAAATCGCTGTTCCTGGACTTTTCGAATACACTGTATTTAAGAAATGTTTGGCGCGTGTGATAGGGTGTTACAAACCGACCACCTGCACCAATATTTGTTTTCAATCTCAATTCGTTTTCTCTTCCAGATACTTTGACGCTTATCGTCACAAAGTTGGTCGAAAAAAAATAAACAAGGACTACCGATCATATGAAGTCTTTCATAAACGATATACATCACTAAGATTTAGAGAGACTGGATCATATGGACTGGCTATTCTAGTATTAGAACTATTTCTTGCGCAATATAGACATTTGTCAAATAACGTATTTTTAGCAACTGTGTACAACGGAGTTTCCGATGAGTTTGTTACCGCTCAACAATATAAGAGAAATATTGATACTTTTCATCATAATCATGTGGCAGGTAAATAACTTTTTTTTTAATAACATACTGTTGAAAATGTAGAACAATGGAGTCATTGAGGGGCGCAAGCCAGACTCCTCAAATAATACCCATTTTGAAGCAGAGGAAAAAAATATGTTCCATCGGGAAAAAAGAAGATATCAATTTGAATAGAATAAAATCTATTAAAAAAATCAATTTCAAGAAACACCAAAGTATCGAATATTCCCACAATATTCGATACCCTGGTTCTGAACTTCTCACAATATTCGATACCTTCATCCTGCACTTCCCATTGTATTCGATACCTTAGTTCTGCACTTACCATAATATTCGATACCTTGGTCCCACACTTCCCATAATATTCGATACCTTTGCCCTGGCTTCCCACAATATTCAATACCCTGGTCCTGAAATTCTCACAATATTCGATAAATTCGTCCTGCACTTCCCATAGTATTCGATACCTTAGTCCTGCACTTCTCATAATATTTGATACCTTGGTCCCACACTTCCCATAATATTCGATACCTTTGCCCTGGCTTCCCACAATATTCGAACCTTGGTCCCGCACTTCTCACAATATTCGATACCTTGATCCTGAAATTCTCACAATATCCGATACCTTCGTCCTGCACTTCCCATAGTATTCGATACCTTAGTCCTGCACTTCTCATAATATTTGATACCTTGGTCCCGCACTTCTCACAATATTCGATACCTTGGTCCTGAACTTCCCACAATATTCAACACCCTGGTCCTGAAATTCTCACAATATCCGATAACTTCGTCCTGCACTTCCCATAGTATTCGATACCTTAGTCCTGCACTTCTCATAATATTTGATACCTTGGTCCCGCACTTCCCATTATATTCGATACCTCGATCCTGAACTTCCCACAATATTCGATACCCTGGTCCTGAAATTCTCACAATAGTCGATACCTTAGTCCTGCACTTCCCATAATATTCGATACCTTGGTCCTGCACTTCCCATAATAATCGATGCCATGGTCCTGCACTTCCCACAATATTCGATACCTTGATCCTGATCCGTTTGGTTAAACCCTTTTTACCAGGAACAAACAACATTCAGCTAGGATAGCCATTTGTCTGCCTTTACGAAATATGTCAAGTAATTCTGATTCCCAAACCATGCTAAACAATATAGTTATAATGTTTTTTTTTTTTTTTAATTTTGTTGCAGCCATATTGAAACTTTATTACAATAATGAAGATGCCTATGTCATTATGGATCCTGGAAATGCTGTAGTGAACAGTTTTCTTATTCCAGAATCGATGACTGAGTTCAACAATGGCAATTATATAGGTGGGTATCGATGCAAATGATGAGTAATATCAAGATTACTTACACAGGTCACGTGGGCCCATGACCTCCAGCAACCAGTTTCTTCCACTCTTGTCTGTCTTTAGTATATTGAATCCATTCTGTAGTGCCCCTAGGATTCCCTTGATTGTACCAAGATTTTACTCTATCTATCCATCTCTTTCTAGGCCTTCCTCTTCTTTTTGCTGTATTATATACGAAGGATTAATTTGTGCTTGATTCATTGGATCTTGCAACAATAACGGGAGAGTTGTAGAGATTCAAGTTGTCGGTATTTCAAATTCATGTCTCGGTGTGTTTGAATGAGGAGAGAGTTGTAGAGATTCAAGTTGTCGGTATTTCAAATTCCTGTCTCGGTGTGTTTGAATGAGGAGAGAGTTGTAGAGATTCAAGTTGTCGGTATTTCAAATTCCTGTCTCGGCGTGTTAGAATGAGGGAAGAGTTGTAGAGTTTCAAGTTGTCGGTATTTCAAATTCCTGTCTCGGTGTGTTTGAATGAGGAGAGAATTGTAGAGTTTCAAGTTGACGGTCTTCCAAATTCCTGTCTCGGCGTGTTTGAATGAGGGAAGAGTTGTAGAGTTTCAAGTTATCGGTATTCCAAATTCCTGTCTCCGCGTGTTTGAATGAGGGGAGAGTTGTAGAGATTCAAGTTGTCGGTATTCCTAATTCCTGTCTCGGCGTGTTTGCATGAGGGGAGAGTTGCAGAGGATTCAAGTTGACGGTATTCCAATTCCTAGACCGGCGTGTTTGATGGGGCCATAAATTCTTTTGTAAAATTTTATTCTCATAAGCCCTTTTTCCTCGGTGTGTTTGGTTACAGGCCAGTATTCACTGTCGTAGAGGATGACAGGTTGGATTACTGATTTATAGACCTTTAATGGAATTTCTGGATAGCAATTTGATTTTGAAAATATTAATATCAACATTATTGTTTCCGATAATACATTCCCCATTATTAGTCTTCTTTGTTTAGAAATTTTAGAACGTATGATTTATTTCCAGATAACGCCTTTTTTCTATAATCTATTTAATCCGTTCCGATCTGGTGTTCAAGGTTACATTCAGGCTGCAATGGACAAAACGCACGCCTCCAGTCTGGTTCTATTTGACATTAGCACGGCATTTGAAATCTTCTGTGGGGACATGACTCAGTGGTTTACATCTTACTTGGCCGATCGTATTCAGTGTGTTCTAGGAGTTAATCATAATAGGTCGGGTCTGTTCTCTCCGGTTTTCCTCAAGGTTCTGTGCTGGGACCGCTTCTATTCAGTCTCTTCATAAATGACATTTCCTCTTGCTTTGACTTGTGTCACTTTCATCTTTATGTCGACGACCTCCAGATCTACCTATCTTCCGAAGCGACTCGCTTAACTATGGCGGTTGCTACAATCAGCACTAGGATTAGCGGCTCGTGTTCTGAGTCAAAAGAAACCGTCCCACCATAAACCCCCATAAAACCAAAGTGATGCTTATTTGAAGCTCTGGAGTTCGTTGTTCCATCTTGAACCCCTTTTCAATTATTGAAGTTGATGGTAATACGGTGGAGTACGTTGATTTTGCCAGAAATTTGGGTATAATATTTGATAAATCTCTTCCTTGGGTCGATGAAGTTTCTAAAGTTCGTAAAAAAGTGTTTGGGGTCATTTCGACATTATAAAATATTTTATAACTCAAAATTCAAAACTCCTTTTATTTTAATCTAATGTGCTTCCTCTGTTCATGTGTTCTAATGGTTCTTGTTCTGCCTAAAAGCTTCTTTTTCAATGCGGAACCAGTCTATCTGAAATTTTTCGACCTATTTCAGAATGGTATTGCATGTAGGATCCCTCCCACGTCCCACGTGATCTAATTCGGTAGGACAAAATTATCTTTAACAACAGATGCACGATGCTCAGGGGTGAGGGGTACATGAGTCCATTGTAACTAATTTCCCCTCTGTTGGGAAGTAAATGACACCAACATCAACAATGTAGGGTGGGTGTACCACATATGGTAGTATAGATTTATTGAAAATACTAGCCAATATTTTGTCCTATCTTGTTCACTATACGATGCGTTATGTTGTTCTACCGCCGCCGTAACAAATCAATCCATTCTGAGAGTTCAGAGTAAAATTAACTAATTTGAAAAATTACGGTAAGAGATTTTTTCAAAAAACAATGAGGAAAATTTTTGGAGGATTTTTTTTTAAATATTCTGTGCAAAAAATTGTATTTTAATGAAGTGAAAAATGGTTTCCTAGTAAAAGAAATGTGTTCTTTCGGTTAAAATTATCAAATTTAGCGTATCTTCAAAAGAAATAGAGATAGAAGGGGTGCCCATAGGTGATGCCATCATTATCACGATGAATTATGGGCACTACTAAATGGGGTACCCATAGATGCATCAAGATAGTGCCCATAGGTGGTACAATGAGGCTGCCCATAAGTGTTACATTTCAGGTTTTTGACATACACGTGAACCTTAGTCAGAACTAGTAACTTGCATTGAAGAATGATAAACAGATTCTTGAAGAAAACAAAGTAGGTAATATTTGAACATCGTAGAGGGTTTTACTTTGACAGGGGAATTTTTTTGAAAATGAAAAAATCATTAGAGTGCCCATAGGTGGTCCACCCACCATACGATGCCTGGTGGTGAACTCATCAGGTTGTTCTGGCACATCATGTACATTTATATTTTCATTTTTATCTACTGGATGCGATTACTGATCGGATGATAGAAAGTTGGTTTTCTTCTGAATTTCAGATGGTTTCAATTTCAAAATGGTACCTAATATACAGAGACTTAATTTATTTGGGGTCATGGCTGAGGTACAACATAAACGCTATTTAATCCAAGCTCGGAAGATAATAGGTGAAGCAGATTCTCTCAATAACTTGTACTATATTGAAAAGCCTTACTGTTCTGCTATGTATGCAACATTTAAGAGGGAAATACTGAATCCCCTTCGAGTCTATGAGAAGAGAAACCAATCGGGGCATACTCTAGTAAAAATCATCTGCAATTTCCAACAACTTGAAAAATTCATTACAATTGTTAATGCAGATGATGGGGAACAATATTGGTCTGACAGAGATTTGAATGTGCGTACCAAGGTATGTAATTTATTTGAATAGCTGCCCTATATAATTTGTAGCAAATTTAGCCACCGCGGGGAGCAAAATAACTACAATAGGTGACGAATCCAAGACCGTGTAAATTCAGCAGGTTTGGCATTAGGAATTTTAAAAAATTGTTACTTTGCGTTTTTACTTATTTTTTGACCTGTATATGTATATAAACAGGGTGTCCCAAAAGTATCTTTTGAACGGCTTTATGTGGAGTTTTGAAATTTTGTATTATATTATATCTCAAATTAAGCCACCTGATGGTATGACCAATTTTTCAGGGGCGAATCCCATGTGGCCCCAGGGGGTCCAACTTTTGTTTTTTAAATACGAAAACCCATCTTGTGATACATTTTCTCAAAGACAATAGAATTAGAAGTACTTTTCAAAAAAAATACATGTCTAGCGTGTTTGCTTTCAAAATGGCGCCATTTGAAATTTCCAAGATATGACTTCCAAGAGTGTCTAAAACTAGGCGAATTATTTGCAATAGGATATTGAATGATTGCATAGGACACCAATGTCGAGGAACCTGTTTTTAGACATAATTCGCCTAGTTTTAGACACTTCGCCTATTTTTAAAAATAATTCGCCTAGTTTTAGACACTCTTGGAAGTCATGTCTTGTAAATTTCAAATGGCCGCCATTTTGAAACCAAACACGCTAGACGTGTAATTTTTTTTTACAAAGTACTTCCAATTTCATTGTCTTTCTGAAAATGTATCACAAGGTGGGGGTTCGTATTTAAAAAACAAAAGTTGGATCCCTGGGGGACACGCATGGGACCCGCCCCTGAAAAATTGGTCACACCATCAGGTTCTTTAATTTGGGATATAATACCATGCAACATTTCAGAACTCCACATAAAGCCGTTCAAAATATATTCAGGTGGTCTCGGACTTTTGGGACACCCTGTATAAAGTTCACGAACGAGTCCGCAAGACATTGGATCATTTTATGTCTTTACAAATTAAACAAAAAGTGAATTGCGACGAAGATGCCCGAGTGAAACTAAAAGTAACCCTTTTTGGTAACGCTTTTCGATACTAAGTGCCAAAGTAAAGACATAAAATGTCAAAAAACTCTGCTTCAAAGAAATGATCAGAGTTCATCAGCAAAAACTAGTTTCTACGCAGTTTGAATTGATACTGTGAGAAGCAAGCTAGGATCACCGTGTCTGAAATGGTTACAGCTAAAGAGGCACCAGAACAAACGGTTGTAGAATCAAGGAAGGCTAAGCCAACCACAAATAGAATTGTGAAAAGATGAAGTTAAAGAAGAAAATGTGTTAGAAGGTCTGAAGTAAGTATAAGACTTAAAATGAGGAATGGTCTCACTAAGGAAGCATTTTGGCTAAAAATAATGATTACTAACCCTCACATTACTTCACAACAGGGCCGTATTAATGAGAAAATTTTAATAGAAATTCTTAGATAAAAAAAAAAATTTAATGAAAAAGGCTTTTATTATATTCTCAAATCACAAAAAAAAAAAAAAAAATTAAACAAATCACAAATCAAAAATGTACTAAAAAATAAAAAATAATTCTCACCTAATGTAAAATTAAAATTCTCAAAAAAATATTTGCCTACAAATAAATACTCATTTTAATCAATTTTGTCCAGTGTCCAGATTTATTAAAAAATTTCTTTCTGCATGGTGATCTCCATGGTGTTACCTTACTACAGCTATATGCTGGTATGACTAATAATGAAAGCCTGGGCGCTCAATGATGAATACTGATCATAAGTCTTATGTTATACTATTGAACGTAAACCTATCAATAAACTTTATGTTAATGGGAATAGATTCTTCATAAGTAAGCCCTCAGGCGGCAAAGAGCAAAGTGGCCTATCAATAAACTTTTTGTTAATTGCAATAGATTCTTCATCATTGAGCGCCCAGGCTTTCATTTTTAGTCATACCAGCATATGGCTGTAGTAAGGTAACACCATGGAGATCACCATGCAGAAAGAAATTTTTTAATAAATCTGGACACTGGACAAAATTGATTAAAATGAGT
>CM022876.1:28932168-28942540 GCA_012654025.1 Pachypsylla venusta | reverse complement strand
AGCCTTCTTAGACCAAACCTATCCAGCTGTTTTGATAATTTTGGTCTAAGAAAGCTCGAACTCTGCGGTCGAAGTGGGCGGGACAACCATCTTGTTGGAACACTATTTTTTACTAAATTAATTATTTGGGATCATAAAAAAATATTTCTAGGCATTTTTACGTACCATTTTGGTGCGGCCGCAAAGGGAATGGGTCACATGTTCCACCCTGTAATTCGTGAACGGTAGATCCTAGAGAGCTCCGGTTTTCTGTAATGAACTCGTCTTAACGAGACCTTTAAAAGGTGTCACTTGATATACCTTCTCATTTAAGATTTTGAAGCCAGTCGGTGCCCAGCCTAAACGGCTGGCCGAGGCCAAAAAATTTTTTGTCTAAAATTAATTCCCCTAAAATCTGAGGGATACGTGTTTTTGCGTTTTCTTATTTTTTCAGCCATTCTCGAGATACGGGGGGTGGGGTGAGACTTTATATACAGGGTTATAAAGATTTTTTTATTTACAAGCAGACATTTACACGTACCCATGGTTAAAACTCGTGATTTGGGTTCTGGGAACCTCAAAACGTATTTTGGCATTGAAAACTTGACATCGAAAATTTCATGTTTTTACAATACTTTCTTGGCCGATGGCAATATTGAACAAACTTTGACCTCGTTTGCTGATTGACATTTTTGAATAATTTCCCACGCTTTATCCATCAACCCTTTCACATTATGAAGGGAATCATCCCTCATCGATGCAGAGACGTCAAATTTTATCTTTGCGATTAATTACTCGTTTAGGGATTTCAAAACTCTTGCAGATCCGACGTGTACGGCACGTTGAATACAACAATTCCCGTTAGATCACTAAAGTTAAGCGACGTCATGAGAGGTTCTACCAAGTGAGTTTCGTTCCCCCGTGATGCTGGATTTTCCGGCCCAACCCAGACTGGGTGGAGTCAATATAGGTAGCTGATTTGTAAATTTCCAGCGAATGGAGGGTAAAAACCTTTAGATACACACTCATCATTCACTATTTCTCATACATATCATTCACTATCTCGCATACACACTCATCATCTACCATTTTCCATTTTTAAACTAATCCTTTTATTTCTCATTTATACCTCCACCCGACTTACCCACACTCATCTCACACACCGTCAGTGATTGCTCTACAGTGCACAGGTTTGTACATCGGGCGTCGGCCACTAGATTTGACCGCCGGGCACTACAAAATAAAGTACAGTAAAGGGTGCGGGTATGTACATCGGGCTTGAGGAGGATATCATATAGGTAAAGAGGAGAGTATTGTAATGGGCTAATAATTTCATAAATTTTCTGCCAAAATTTAGCGATTATTGCGAATCCAGCCAAAAAGTGGCGGTAAGAGCTGGAGCTTTAAATTTGGTATCAACGAATGCGCATCGAATCTTTATATTGAAATACAATTTTTACCGTTTGTCGATTTTTTGTGAGACTCGATATTTGGCATGTTTGTCAATTATATGCATTATAAATTCACGACAAAGTCTACCTTTTTTTGATACATTTGTTTCTAAAACATATAAGAGTATCTACATATCACCCGGACCAAATGGATGAAACTAGTATTTTAGCATTGAAAACTTGACATCGAAAATTTCAGCCCATTACATGGAAATATATGGAATAGTCTCTACTTTTTATACAGGGTGAGTCATTTTAAAGGACATATTCAAATATCTCGGAAACCATTAGAGATAGGAAGAAATTGTTCAATAACCCCAGAGCAGTAGCTAGGGTGAGGCGACTGAGGCACTCGCCTCGGGCACCGTCATAGGGGGATCGCCAGCGAAAAATTTGGCACAAAAATATGAAAAAGATATAAATGTAGCGGACTCCATTGATGAGATCTCAGATTTTAAGCACGCAGCAAAGTGAATTTCTTCTGATCAAATTGGATCTGCATCGGTTTTAGAATTACTTCAGCTGATAAATGATTATAATCTGAAAGAGTCGTATCCGAATGTAGAAATTGTATTCCGATTTTTTTTTAAAATGCCCGTGAGTATATAGCTAAATGTGAACGCAGCTCCAGCAAACCGAAGCTCATAAAAAATATTTAAGAGCAACTATGGGTCAGGAAAAATTGACCATTTTGGCAATTCTGTCTATCGAATACGAGGTCGCGAAAAAAATTGACTTTGACGATGTCATTGATGAGTTTGCAGCCATAAAATCTCGACGAATCACACTATAACCTTGACAATTGCTTTGTAAGATTCAAACAAATCGATATGGAAGATTTTTGATTTTGTATTTGTAGGTTTCATTAAGAATAAAGGCATGATTGTTTTAATACGTTTTGCTGCTGAATAATTAATATGAGCTTTTTTTGGCGGGGTGGGGGGCTAATTTCAGAATTTGCCTCGGGCGCCAGTAAAGCTCGTTACGGCTCTGTATAACCTCTTCCTATTTCACCCCTTCCCCATAATGTCGCCCTCAATATTATTCTAGGATCAACTTTGTTTTTTTTTTTTTAAATAGAACGCTATATTTTTGATTGTGGTATTGAATTTTATATTTAAGAAAGAAATAGTTTTGCTTAATTTTTTGTTTTATTCGACCTTATTTTTCGACATAATTTTTACCTTGACCTGTTCTATAACATAATAATATGACGTATTTTCCGCACGCCCATTTTAAAATATTTGGGTTTCAAAATGGGCGTGTTGAATTATGTATTATCACAAACTCATGATAATAATACTTCATAAGTTTGATATCTCTTATTAAGAACAGGTCAAGGTAAAAATGATCTCGAAAACATATAAGGCAAATCGAAAAGAGTTCAATACTATAATACGGAGTTCTATTTGAAAAAAAAAAGTTGACCTTAGAATAACCCTGAAGGCGACCTTGAAAAAACAAGTTGACCTTAGAATAACCTTGAAGGCGACCTTGAAAAAAGTTGACCTTAGAATAACCTAGAAGGCGACCTTGAAAAAAGTTGACCTTAGAATAACCTTGAAGGCGACCTTGAAAAAAGTTGACCTTAGAATAACCCTGAAGACGACCTTGAAAAAAGTTGACCTTAAAATAACCTTGAAGGCGACCTTGAAAAAATTTGACCTTAGAATAACCTTGAAGGCGACCTTGAAAAAAAAGTTGACCTTAGAATAACCTTGAAGGCGACCTTTAAAAAAAGTTGACCTTAGAATAACCTTGAAGGCGACCTTGAAAAAAGTTGACCTTAGAATAACCTTGAAGGCGACCTTGAAAAAAAGTTGACCTTAGAATAACCTTGAATTCCTCTCAAAAAGTAAAGGTGATTTGTATCGAACGTTTTCTTCCTATCTCTGATGGTGTCCCGAGAGATTTGACTATGTCCTTTAAAATGACTCGCCCTGTTTATATAAGGAAAATAATGTGATGTTCTGTTCCACCCTGTATATAGAAATTGACACCTACATTTATTTATTAACAGCTATGCTGCACCTGATTTTAGCACTCCCCCCTCAATCTCTCCCCATCTCCATAGCTAATATTTAATATTTTTTTTCTTTTCGAACTTGACAGTTCAATTATTATTAAAATACCTAATTGATAAAGAGAAGTTAGTTAAATATTGAAATATATTTTCAGCAACATTTCATATATATACGTCTGTACCATTAAATCTGTCAATGTCGTATGTACCCATATAGTGGCGGAGGGGTGTCCTCATACACAGCTCCACAGGAACCAAAAATTATAGCGGCGAGGATAAATATCGCCATACGATAAAAGTAAATTATTTTTATCCGAGGAACCTTCGTCAAAAAGACGTCTTCGCGGTAGAGTGTACATCACCTTCGGCTTGCATCAAGGCGGTTCCGGGTTCAATTCCTGGTCTGGTCGAAATTTAAATAAAAAAAGGATTTTTCGAATTTTCTAATTGGTCTGGTTGTGTTCGGGGTAACTCAGCATCCTGGGGGCAATTGAGTAGCTATGGTAATAGCGACAAGTGGTAGAATTATAAGGAAATAGTTAGCTTATACTTAGTGATATTGGAGTAGCTTAGGCTTATTTTTTATTTTTTTGACTTAAAGTCTTTTCCCCTGTGGATAGGGGGACTTGAAAAGAATACTGTAAGAGAGAAGCTTTGCTCCCTCTCCCAAACCTTATAAACCTTAGCAAAACTAGATCCCAAGTAGCAGTAAAGCAGAGACACCCAGTAACTGCCTAACTACGATAGAGGAACACTGCACGAAGTCATCTCGAACATGGCAAGGAAAATAATCAAGAGAAATCATATTGCCAGAGATGAAAGTCGATAGCAGTATAAAGTCTTAGGAGATTTCCTAAGAAGGGATCAGATCAGTTTTAGACATAGGAAGTGCTCAAGTTCCGAACGACCAATACCAGCGCCTGTTTCACCACAATTATAAGATCTGATCAAGTGTTACATCGAACTTCCTTCCATCGTACTAACATCTCTAAGACATCTCAAAACCAACTCCCAACCATCTCACCCAACTCACAAACCTTTTTAACTCTCACAATACTTCCAACGCACCCAAATCCATGCCAGTCGTAAAAGGCGACTAAAGGTCGGAAACGATATTTTCCCAGTTCCCATGCAGAAAGCAAGGAGAAGCTACTGCATTATCCGTAAGGATTCTCAAGTATCAACAGCTCATGGCGAGTTGTTGCAAACGTGTTTTTAAAATAAATTTATTGGTCATTCAATACGTGGTTTTTTCCCTTCATTCGCTAAAAACTTGCAAACCAGCTACTCACATTGACCATGCATAGCAAGATTTCTAAGCAACATCTGACACTGATGGACCAAAGTATTGACCGTGTTAATAGTACTAGAATAGGAATGAACAGTCCAATTACAACGAGAGTTTTTTGGGTGATATTAAGGAGCGTTCACAGTAAGCAGTGACAATGACGTGACTGACGAGTGATCCGTCTGGCAAAACTAAAAATATTCTTCCAGGCAGTTGAAGGAACATGTTCATAGTAGACCGGCACGTAACAGTGCATCACTATGAGCTCACGATCAGCGCGAATATGGCCCATAATCTCGGCACAAAAAATATCTTTGCGTTTAATTCGTAGTTACAATAGTAAAATGTCAGTTAAATTGAACTCATGAAATCTCGTCAAGTGCCGCCCTGGGCAGCTTCCCCATTTGCTATAGCTAGGACAGGCCCTGATTATACTGCCGAACAATATAGAAGTAAAGTACATTATTAGAAGGCCTCTTATAGGTCATGTATCTGTGTCTTCGCTAGGACCGGCCCTGACTCTACTGCCGAACAATATTGAAGTAAAGTACATTATTAGAAGGACTCTTTTAGGTCATGTATCTGTGTCTTCGCTAGGACCGGCCCTGACTCTACTGCCGAACAATATTGAAGTAAAGTACATTATTAGAAGGGCTCTTTTAGGTCATGTATCTGTGTCTTCGCTAAGACCGGCCCTGACTCTACTTCTCAACAATATTGAAGTAAAGTCCATTATTAGAAGGGCTCTACCGCCCCGCGCAGTTTCCTCATTTGCTATAGCTAGGACAGGCCCTGATTATACTGCCGAACAATATTGAAGTAAAGTCCATTATTAGAAGGGCTCTTTTATGTCATATATCTGTGTCTTCGCTAGGACCGGCTCTGACTATACTTCTGAACAATATTGAAGTATGGTCCATTATTAAAAGGGCTCTACCGCCCTGCGCAGTTTCCCCATTTGCTATAGCTGGGAGAGGCCCTGATTATACTGCCGAACAAGATTGAAGTAAAGTTCATTATTAGAAGGGCTCTCTTAGGTCATGCAGGAATCTGTGTCTCTCCATTTAATTAGCACGACAAGACTGAATTGTCAGGAAATTCATTCAAAAGAGGAGAATCTTTCACTGATAGATACCACGAAAGAATTCGATGGTTTTGAGTTTCCTAATTCAGACGGGAACCCAAAAAAACATTATTTGTACCTCTGCACTAAACCCCGCCGTAGGTGTCAATTAAACTAATGTAAGTAGACCTCCCCACCAAATAATTTGGGTGAGGTCACTTGGTGAAAATTACCAGATAATAGTTTTGCGTGTATCAGGTAATATTCAAGTTACAGTTACTTCCCATAGCAAATATTTGCTTGTGAGTGGCTGATAATTGATAATGAGTTTTGAAATGTATTTTGCACTGTACATCACACAACTTTTCTAACTAAAATTGCATACCAAATTTGGACTGCAACCAAATTTCATCAAAATCGGATGAACAGATTTTATTCAATTTTAAGGGATTTTTGTGACGATTTCAAAGGTTCATTATTGAAAATAATAGCCTGGCGACTGCAGTGTGTATATTATACACGAACTATTTCATGCTTTCGATTACGAAAGCATGATTTCGATTTTCGTATTTTTGATATTGGTATGCTATTTTCGATACGAAAATTACGCTCTGCATTCCTTTTTAAACACCTCGTAAAATTTTCAATAGTTAGATACATCACAGGACCAAAAAAATGGACTGAAATCGAAATGCCAAAACACGGTTTACCTACAGTCCAAAAGTCCATGTAAAATATCAGCCATGACTCCCTTTAATATTTGACTGTGGGTATAACAAGGTACTTGTGATGCAAATGGACTTTCTGGATCCCCAGGGCCGGAATAACCTACCGCGGAGCCCGTAGCACTTAACGGAAGAACGGGCAGAGTCAAATTTAGTAAAGAGCTTAAAGTATTTTTATAACATAGGTGCTGATCGCATTCCTCTTGGTCCCCCCTCCTAAGCTCAGAGTATTTTTATAACATAGGTGCTGATCGCATTCCTCCTCGTCCCCCCTCCTAAAAAGGTGAGCTCAGAGTATTTTTATAACATAGGTGCTGATCGCATTCCTCCTGGTCCTCCTCCTAAAAAGGTTAGCTTAGAGTATTTTTATAACATAGGTGCTGATCCCATTCCTCCTGGTCGCTCCTCCTAAAAAGGTGAGCTTAGAGTATTTTTATAACATAGGTGCTGATCGCATTCCTCCTGGTCCCTCCTCCTAAAAAGGTGAGCTTAGAGTATTTTTATAACATAGGTGCTGATCGCATTCCTCCTGGTGCCTCCTCCTAAAAAGGTGAGCTTAGAGTATTTTTATAACATAGGTGCTGATCGCATTCCTCCTGGTCCTCCCTCCTAAAAAGGTGAGCTTAGAGTATTTTTATAACATAGGTCCTGATCGCATTCCTCCTGGTGCCTCCTCCTAAAAAGGTGATCGCATTCCTCCTGGTGCCTCCTCCTAAAAAGGTGAGCTTAGAGTATTTTTATAACATAGGTGCTGATCGCATTCCTCCTGGTCCCTGTAAAAAATAATACACTTTCAAACGCATGTGCCGTAATTTGGGACAATTGTTTCTTGGTATATATAACTACATAATGCATCGACGTTTTTTTAAACTTCTATGAATTGTCTGAGGACCACCGGGGGTCCCTTGAATCAGGAAACCCTGCACTAGCATAATTCCGCCACTGTAAGGGACAAACAGTAGCATTTAAAATGAATTATAGTTTATTGTTTTTCAAACGAAATTCTGAAGGTAAACCTTTCTTATGCGTGCAAAAGCCGTAGGGGGAGGTGAACAATTTTATACGAGTAATCCTCTAATTAATCAGGGAATTAGAGCGCTTTCAAAATAAATATTATAAACTTACTTCTCAGAACACCTCAAATGACCTTTTTGAGGATAATTCAAAATAATTTTTGTTCTCAAAATTAATTGTGAACGTTAGTTAACTCCGCTTTTGACCCCGGTATACATATCGAAATGAACTTGTATGTATGCTTGTTACGCGATACAAGTCACAATTTTCATCCGATTTTGACTAAATTTGGTATACACCTTTAGAACATAAATTTAATTTGCTGTATAGTTTTTGGGTGCACTGAGCCCCCCCTCCCCCGGGGCACCCAAGGGACCCAATATTGTGTTTTTTTGAAAATGATTTTTATCTTTCTAGCGGTTTGTTGTAGAAAGATATAATTTTGATATGTTATTGCTGCTGTTAAGGGCTTTTCGATTTTGAGGGGGCCCTGCCTCCCCGGGGCAGTTTTGAAAATGATTTTTTATAATTTGATCAAGATATTTTTTCTATAAATGACCACAACACTAACCTGAACACCTGATCATCTTGATCCACGAATTTCTTAAGTTTTTGCCCCCGAGGGGACAAACCAGACCATATTTGAGATTTGTGACAAGAGAGTTGAGGATGATATTCTCATGTTCCGTAGGTAATAAAGCTACTCTCCAAGCACAAAAAGCCCACCAGAGGCTTAGGTGCAGGGGCTCACATAGACCCAAAGAGGAGTTTAGCTCACGAATATACGAATCCGTAGGTAATCATAGTGCAGTGACCGACATGGTTTTTGGGGTCCTTACACTTATTAGATTGTAGTCCTATTAATTCCTACTCCCGCATTCTCAGCAGCATACAACATGTCCCAGAATGACCGATCACACCCCCCCTTAACTTTTGAACGGCTTGGAATTTTTGAACTTGAAAATCTCTAGGGATAGGTAAAGGGCCATGGCCAATCGAATGGTTATGGTGAGATCCAGGTTCGACCCCCGTGAGTTACTATTAATAACAAAAAGTATCGATTCCCGAAGAAATTTAAATACAATGTACAAAATATTTTTTGTTCAAATAAAACTACGAATGAAATAAGGAAATATTTTCATTTACATAAAAATAATCAGGGGCGGAGCTGGATGGGTCTAAACTACTAAACTTTAATTTTGTCTGAATGAGATTGGTGGCCCTGACCTCCCGCCCCCTAATATTTGATAATGAGGTTAATATTATCTCCTTGTTTATTTTTGAAGGTACATTTCTTTAGGCCCGTTATGAAAAAATGATGAGCGTGTTTAAGATGCGCGCGCAACTGTAACAGAAAATTATAACCGCGTCAGTGTAACACAAAATTAACACAGATGAAGTTAAAAAAATGATGAAGATGGAGTTAGTTATGAATAAATGATGCGAGTTAAATTTAAATATATTGTACTAGCAGGATACGCCCGCTTCGCCTGGCGCCTTATATGCATGGCCGTTTATACTTTCAACCCCTTTTTTCCCCGATAAAAAGTAGCCTATGTCTTTTCCTAAAGTTTAGTCTATCTCCATTTTCATCAAAATCGGTTCAGTAGTTTTAGCGTGAAAGCGTAACATGCATACATACATACAGACAAAGTTACTTTCGCATTTATATATTAGTATGGATATGGATTTTCTCATTCTATATCCATACAACAGCGTGCCTCGGTGGCAAGGCCTCTGTTTCATAGTTGGTATTTTCTGAGTTCACTCCCGGGTGGGGTAGTATGTTTTTTTGAAATATTATTAAATTTAGTTTTAAAAAGAAGTACCTATAACTCTTCACGCGCGTACATAGGTACAAACACCCATTATTTTATTTATTTATTTTTTTCGGAACGACCGAGTACCATTGTACACGTTTTAGAAATTCTAATTCTTCATACAACCTATATTGGACAGGTTATATAAAGTTCTCGAGGTATTCGTAAATTGGAAAACACCCTGTAAATTATAATGAAGCTTTTGGAAAAACAACGCAAAATGCATGCTCTGAATGATTTACAGATTTATGAATATTGTGTGGGTAAAAGCTCGAAAGAAGAGGGAAAAGTTAATCGCATCGAATTCTGAACATTGCCTCAATAATGTGGTTTTCCCCTCCCCAAGAGAACAACAATTTTGACAACTCTCAACTATTGTGGACAGTTAGATCATATTTCAGTGAAGTTTCTGAAATATTATACACGGTGTATCAAAAAAGAGAAGCTCTAGAACTGTATAGAAATTTAAGAATTTCTGATGAATTTTGTATCGACTACAATTAAATTGATGAGTCACGAGCGCTTTCGTCTGTTACGACATCTTCTAGTGAACTGAGGCTAGGCTGATTGTGTATGGTTTGGGTTGCCTAGCATAGTGATGGTAGTGGGGGTATATATTTTTCTTTTTCTCTTTTTATTTTTGTACGTTATTTTTATTTTAAATATTTACATACATAACCTATCTAAACATACTTATACCTATTTATTTACTTAGCCTAATTATCTAAACCTATATATATATATATATATATATTTTTAAATTTTAAATACATATATAATTATATACTACTAGCAGGATACGCCCCCTTCGCTTGACGCCTTATAGGCATGGCCGTTTATAGTTTCAACCCCTTTTTTGCGCGATAAAAAGTAGCCTATGTCCTTTCCTAAAGTTTAGTCTATCTCCATACCAAATTTCATCAAAATCGGTTCAGTAGTTTAAGCGTGAAAGCGTAACATACATACAGACAGACAGAGTTACTTTCGCATTTATAATATTAGTATGGAT
>CM022876.1:28885517-28907147 GCA_012654025.1 Pachypsylla venusta | reverse complement strand
AGTAAAAGTAGGCAATTCACTTAGTTGATGTGAAAAGGCGTGTACGCTTCTTCTTGGCAACAAATAATTCGATTATCAGATGTTACTGTTTACGAAATATATCAATATTTATGATTGCTGTACAAGCTGAAAGGTCACATTATATTGTAAAATCAGTGTCCTGCAATAGCCATTGTCCCATATTAGCCCACTATTGCTTAACCTCTGATATTGTGTGTTTGAAATTTTTTCAAAACTTTTAAGTAGATTTATTTATTATTCAGAAAAAAACTTGAAAAATTACATTATGATAATTTTCTCACCGGGCCTCTCAGGAAGTCCCTGGCCTGTGGGGATTCCTCATCCTCTCATCGGGCCTGTCTGCAGTCTGGCTACCATCGGACACAATTAACCATCAACGAAACTCATTTTACCTGTCACCAAATTTCAGGAGTCGTCCAAGCTGATCCCCATTAGCGATAATAATGAAGTAAGTGTTGCATCCAGATTTTCGAGCTTCTTTGAGAACGGCCAAAGTTTTGTAATTTGGGGACAATAAATCTTCATTATCTTCAACTCGAATCTGAGAAAACCGAAATCTAAAGGTCATATTGGATTTTCAAGAAAGTTTCGAAGGCTCTCCTCTCAGAATATCCATACCAAAAATATAACCCAAAAAAGTCACAATTCATAAGTTACTTAAGTTCCATCGCGTAAAGTAATTGTGGTGGAAGGTTGAGTAGCATATTATGCTACTCTGAGGTGAGGACGCCGGACTGGATGTTGATAATCCTGGCCCCTTCCATGTCCTCGAATAGTGGTAAATATCTCAAATTCATGAGAATGAAATTCCATGGGTTAACTGGGCTTGAACCGACGCCCTACCAGTCAGAGCGTCTTACCACTACATCGCTAACCCATCACCTTCGGGTTAAACCAAGGAGGTACCGAGTTTAATTCCTGGTCTACTTGGTCTGGTTGTGTTTGGGGGGTAACTCATCAGACTCCTGAGGGCACAATTGAGTACCTATATTAATAGCGACAAGTAGAAGTAGTAATATCTATTGGAGTTAAAAATACCTTGTAATGCTATGATGCTAATTTTTTACAAGGTTTCATCTTGAACTTCCAAGCCACTCCCGAAATACTTGAGTGGTCCAAAAACACCCAGCACACACGGTGCTTCGTATATAGGGTGTTTATACAATTATTTTTTTAGTAGCACTGAGTGAGGTCTACATGCATTTACATTGAAATAGGGTACTCCATGAAAGCGCTGGTCTACATGCATTTACCTTAAAAAAGGGTACTCCATGAAAGCGCTGATACATTTCGTGAACAAACAGCTGTTGATAAAAGCTATCGCTAATAATCACCATACAGTTGAGATCAGCCAGGGTTCTATACATAACATCCGATAGAACAAGCTTCAGAATGGCCATCCGGTCAATTTCATGCCATCGGTCCGCCAAGCTAAAATGAAAAGAAAAAACTCGGCCAAGTTAGCGGATAAGTTAGCAAATAGGTGACGCTAAATTTAAACAGGCTAGTTTCAAATTAGCCAAAGCAAATCGCAATGGAAAACTATTGCTACAGAGATGTAACATATTATGAGTTTATTAATTTTACTGGCTAAAAAAAAAATATCCCTGGATTTTGATTAGAAACGTAGCCAGTGTCTATGGCACGTTAAATACACCAGTTCCCGTTAGATCACTAAAGTTAAGCAACGTCCAGCGAGGTTGTACCATGTGGGTGTTCACGTGAGTTTGCAACCTCATGATGCTGATGGCTATTTTTCCGGCCCAACCCAGGCTGGCTGAGGTCAATGTGGGTAGCTGGTTTGCAAGTTTCCAGCGAATGGAGGGTGAAACCCCCGTCTTGAATGACCAATAGATGTTAAAGAGACGTTAAGCCAAAATAAAAAAAACACATGGGTTTATTAATTTTACTGGCTAAAAAAAATATCCTGGATTTTGATTAGGTTTTTGGATTCTTTGTACCTTGAAACGTAAAAAATCAAATTTTGAAGGGGATATTTTTTCTTTTTTGACGATTCCAAAGATTTATTATTGAAAATAATACACCCTCAAAATTTGATATTTTACGTATTTTAAGGTACTTACGAAAATTCCAAAAATCAAATAAGGGATTCCGCTTTCCGCCGTACGTTTGTTAAGGAAAGAAAATGATACATGGGAAAAAATTATGGCGATGGCACCAAATCGCATTCGGCCCTACATCCAGGCAAAGTCCTATAAAAAAAAAAAAATATATGCTTGGTTCCGAACTTGAAAGGTGGGTAAATTTTTATGTCCGGAACGAATAAAATAAAATTCGGTTCAACTTACTTTTTCGAAATTTCCGAAGATCCCAACTTAAATTCCAAAATTAGAACACACAAGATGCAGTGGAACCATTTCATTCTATGTTATTTTATTAATCATCTACACACATAAATCTTCTAATATATAAAATTCTCGTGTCACAGTGTTTGTTACAATACTCCTTCAAAACGACTTAACCGATTTTAATGAAATTTTGTATGTACATTCGGTAGGTCTGCAAATAGGTTTTTATCTTCAATTTAATAGAATTGAACACCAAATTTTTTGGGTAGGACGTGTTGGGAGTAGTATTGGGTTATAGGTTCCAAAAGAAATTAGAAATGCGTATTGAAGTCTGCGCAAGGTTTGCTGAGTTTAGGCTGGGTCGCAGACCCAGCCTAGACTTAGCAAAAAAGTCGGTAAATGATCCAATTTCATGTGTAATTAAATGGAGACGTTCCCGTTGCACGTTTGTCAATCATCATGACAAAAAAAATCGTTAGATGATCCGATGCCATGTGTATTTAAATGGAGACGTTCCCGTTGCACGTTTGTCAATCCTCATTACAAAAAAAATTGTTAGATGATCCGATGCCATGTGTATTTAAATGGAGACGTTCCCGTTGCACGTTTGTCAATCGTCATGACAAAAAAATCGTTAGATGATCCGATGCCATGTGTATTTAAATGGAGACGTTCCCATTGCACGTGTGTCAATCGTCATGACAAAAAAAAATCGTTAGATGATCCGATGCCATATGTATTTAAATGGAGACGTTCCCGTTGCACGTTTGTCAATCGTCAATACAAAAATTCGTTAGATGATCCGATGCCATGTGTATTTAAATGGACACGTTCCCGTTGCACGTTTGTCAATCGTCAATACAAAAAATCGTTAGATGTTCCGATGCCATGTGTATTTAAATGGAGACGTTCCCGTTTGCACGTTTGTCAATCGTCAATACAAAAATTCGTTAGATGATCCGATGCCATGTGTATTTAAATGGAGACGTTCCCGTTGCACGTTTGTCAATCGTCAATACAAAAATTCGTTAGATGATCCGATGCCATGTCTATTTAAATGGAGACATTCCCGTTGCACGTTTGTCAATCGTCACGACAAAACGAAATCGTAACGTAAGAAGACTTTTCCAAGTGAGATCACAACCGTCCGTTCCGATTTATTTTGTAATGAACGACAAAAAAATGGTCACGAAAAAAAATCTTGAAGTGAGAACGAACGAAATGTAACACAGCTTAATAGAAAACCTATGTAATGTTTTAACTTTTGAAGATAAGAACAAAAAGTCACAAGGCGACCTTTGCTAGTAACCTGACGTGTGTTTGACATTTGACTCCGGTATAATAATAAGATTTCTATTTAAATTAAATTTTGGACTCAGTATTTTAAAATAAAAGATAGACATATTTGGAACATTGTGACAGCTTTGACATTTGCATGCATTGGTTTCAAAAATAAAAAACAGTGCCGGGTTTTTATTTTCTTTGTTCTATAAAAAGGAAATTATTGAAGGGGGGGGGAATGTGGGAAATCACCCCAGACCCGGGAATCCTAAGAGGCCCGGGATTTCCTAAGGGTTCCGGTGAGAAAATTATCAAAATGAAATTTTTCAAGTTTTTTTCCGAATAATAAATAAAACAACTTACTTAAATGTTTTGAAAAATTTTCAAACACACCAAATCAGAAATTTAGCGATAGTGGACTTATATGGGACAATGGCTATTGCAAGACACTGATTTTAAAATATAGTGCGACCTTTCGCTTGTACAGCAATCATAAATCTTTATATATAAAAGGCAATGTCCTGAGTGACTGATCAACGTAGAGCCGAAACAATTAATGCTACAGACTTCAAATTTGGCAGGGACCTTCGTTGCACCATGTAATTTAAAGGGGTAGAAATCGCGAATAAACAATCGCCATAAGAAATACATTGGAGCGAGAGAGATAGCATGATACATGTATATACATTATACATACATACAACAGCATAGAACGGCCATGCCTCTAAGACGCCAAGCTATAGGCCGTAACGAAGCTCGGGCGAAACAGCTAGTATTTTTATATTTCGTGAACATTAACATCTGATAATCGAATTATGTGTTGCCAAGAAGAAGGAACGTTCACGCCTTTTCACATCAACTACGTGAATTGTCTACTTTTAATATTATTACTACCCATACGGTGATTTTAGATGAAAGAATAATAGAGGGGTCCGTAAATTTTTCCCCGGCCCGGATTTTCTTTCTACAGCCCTGATGGTATGTATGTCTTTTTTATGGCAAAGACGAACCAATTTTGGCTGTAATATTATGTACTCGGTTAGAGCCATAGGCGCAAATTCTGGGTCTGAGCATATTATTTGTTTGCAAACAATCTTTTTTGGTTTTTCAGAATCCTTCCAAAGAGGGGAACAGTAAGCACAAAGTATTTTTGGATTTTTTGCTTTTTAGCAGTCTGCGCAAAATCCTGCCTAAAAATAGATCGGTAAAAGCTTGAAATTTGGTGCCCATTTATCATTTTATGCATGAAATGCTATTAGACACTTTTGACTGAAATCGAATCTACCTACCGTGGGCTGTTTTTCTGGGGACCTTTAAACTTATTTTGTCATTCAAAAAACGACATCGAAAATTTTAGCCAATTAAAAACTTTTTTTTTTTTTTTCTTTGTTGAGGTAAGAAAAGTCGCGTGATGTTCATCACGATTTTTAATTTTTTTCCTTATTTTGAAATATATTTAAAGAATACTGAGGCACTCATATGTAAAATTAGTACTATGGTCTTTTTACATATTTTTATCTAGGTACAAGTGTTCCGTTGAAAAATCAACGAAAAATAATATTATTAGAAAACGACACATATATCCAAAAGTTACGAGGGATGGACAACTGGGCAGGACTGAAGACAGATGGTATTTTATTGAGTCCCGAGATAATTTAAAATTTAGACGAATCACATGACATTATTTGGTTGTTATCGGTCCCAACTTAACCAAACGCCAAGAAAATGTCTTAATTGATAAGATAAAAAATTAACTGGTTTATCTCTGTCCAAAAATTGCACAGCAGTTTATTGCATAGCTGACAACTTCGCATTACAAGAAAAATAAATAGGTACCTACCCATGTTCTTATGAGAATGAGCGTTTGCAAATAAGTAAGTATGCCGGTCTGAAAGCACCCTTAGTGGATGACCATGCATGTTTGAACCCCCGTGATGCTGTTCCTGGATCAACCCAAGTTTAGCGAGGTCAATGTGGGTAGCAGGTTTAACAGATGTTATTAAAAAGACGGTAGGTAATTAGTCGACGTCCCCCGGAGGTAATGTTCTAAGTTCCCGGGGAACTAAGTTTAAACCCTGTGGGGGTGTAGGGGGAGAAGTTTTAGTGTTTTGCACTTTGTACTCAGCTTTCAGGTAGATAGGTAGGAACCCAGTCACCTAGTACTCCTATCACAGCAGACCTATATACCCCGAACGTAAGGTTCGGGGTAGGTCTGCTGGATTGCGTTGGGCTGTTTCATATAATTTCAGGTTCCGTCATTGGATGGGGTTTGGCAGCAATGGATTCCCGCCGCGGTCCATTGCTCAGCTGACTGGCGGGCCATTGATATCAGCATCAAGGTATCTCTCTTCCCCTCCACACTATCACCGGGTTATTTAATTATAATAATAATATAAAAAAGATATAAAATAAGAACAATATATATTAGGTATATATTATACACACTTAATATAACATAAGTAATATATATTTTGTTTGTTTTTTTATGTGAACCGGACTTTGTATATAAATGGAGTCGATACGTAATATTATAAAAAAGATAATTAAAAAATAATGATAATAAACGATTCCATTTATTAATATCTATATTAATACTAATGTTATACACCTATTATTCTATTGAAATTATTTTTCAAATAAAAAAAATTGATTTCTTATTTTTTCCTAAAAATAACGTACATACCTACTTTTACCCACTGAGTAAATAATATATTTGGAATTAAAGTGAAGTTAGCAACGGTCCTAATCACTATTATCAGTCCGCATTATTTGCTATCTTCACATCAATGATAAGAGAAAATAATAATGTAAACAAACGAATATGAATCAATGTTTTTTTTTTAATTTTATCCAAATGTTTTATTTTCGTTTATTTGCCACGATTTAAAAATGGAAATAATCTCAAAATGTATTTAATATTCAATATTTATTTGAACAATTGAAAATGGTAAGAGACAATAATTATTTTCATCATGTATTATTCATCAGTCTGGTCATATTGCGTTATATTGCTTATGAGCAAACCAAGAAATATTATCACTTTGATTTGAATTTATGGTTTGGTGGTGTAGTGGTAAGACGAATTGACTGGTAAACAGTTGGGCTCAAGTTCAAACCCAGGCGATTCTTGAAGTTTCATTTTCAAGAATTTGAGATACTTACCACTAATTGGAGGACATTGAAGAGTCCGGGATTGTCAACATCTAGTCCGGGCGTCCTCAGAGTAGCATACTGCGCTACCCAACCCTTCCACCACCTTCACTTTCGGTGATAGACACGGAATGTAAGTAAGTATCTGAATTTGATATTGTTGCTGTAACGGTTTACTTCTCAAAAAAGTGTTCCCCTTCTGATTTTAGTTTTAATACGCGCCATCATATTATAATCAGGAACAAATCCCTAAGTAAACTTTAATTTATAGAGCATGACTTCAAATCTTCCAAGACCATAAAATCTTTATATAACTCAATAATACGCCCTGTTTAGAATATTGTTTCACTCTTTGTTCACTACCCTATGCAATTCATATTGATAGATTGGAAATTGTCCCGGGGTACTTTTTACGATAAAATCGGACGCCTGCTCATGGCTATTCTCAACTGATGGTTTCCTTTGACTTGAGACAGTTGCGGCATAGACAGGATATAACCGAATCGATTCACCTGACTTACTATCATTGTAAAATTTTAAAGTAAAATGTAAAATCACTCGAAAAAATTATCTTTTCAATTTCGGTTGTTTCAGAACCAATATCGGTTAAAACAGTGTATTTATGTGAAAACAGTGCATATCATGAGCCTTACAGGCTTATGATATGCACTGTTTGAGATCAGTGAACCTTGTTGGTCATCCTCCTCATAATATTTACAATTTCCATGTGTTTGTAGAAAATTTTGTCCTGTCCATCCTTTCGCAATAAAGTTCGCCATGTGAATATGCTACTGTAATTTCTCCTTGAGGAAAAATATTTATTTCGCTAACCTTCCTATTTAATATTTATATTTTTATTTAATTTCAGTCCACAGTCATAGATGATGATACCACTCCCTTTGGGGACGAAGAACTAACCAAACCAGGACAACTTGTGTGAGTAGATAGACGGAGAGGCTTATCGGTGTTTTTCGATTCCATGTAAACAAAACTAACAGATTCCGTCTTGTAACCTCAGAAGCAATGTTTGTGAAAATATCACTTCGTTGCTCACACAGTTCTATGATTTTGCTAAAAAAAAAAATCGGTCATAACTTTGATAGACTTTTGTAGGACTTTTACCTATATCATATAACTCATACCGTCTTTGGATAAACAGTTTGGACAAACCAACAAACAAATATGTAGATATGTCAATATTAACTTTCATGTATGTGTGATATTATTTTCGTTTACAAAATTTTGTGGTTATATCCTCGCACAAAATGGCCATAAGTCAGATCAATTAGTGGTATCATCGTGTCCCATGGTAGATGTATCAAAAATGAAATATATATGTATATACGAATGAAAGGTTAATGAGTAAGGCATTTTCTACCACCCAACCCTAGGAATTTTATTTTATGTGGTCAAATACTCAAATTAACGAGGAAAAAATCCTGCCTCAGCTTGGTAATGAACCCACGCCCTTTTGTTGACCAAAAAAGCGTTTATCTACTATGCTACCTAGACAGAAAAAATGGTTGTTGTTTGCGGCGAAATTTTTTAACTGTCAATATACATCTAATTTTGGAGTGGATAATTGATATCGACTCCCGGAACTATGTCAATCACTGTTATTAATGTCATTAGGTTAATAACACGAGAAAATGAGTTAATAAACATAATGATATTTCAGAGTTTCATTCTGTGTTATTTTACACCATAAACTCAGGTAGTGTCCGTGAGGATGTCACCCTCAAATAACTCTCACAATCTCAAGTATGACCTATTTTTACAATGGAAGCTAAAAAGTCATAATTGGATTGGAAGAAATTATTAAACGTACAAGTATATTCTGAGTTTGAGCGCCAATTTCCATTGTTCAGAGTATAAGACAAAACGGTCGTTTTGCAATTGCTTTTCTGGGTCCGAGAGTACTAAATAATTGGGGAAAACACTTTGGAAACTTTGATAATGAAGAACTGAATGTACCACTAATAATTTGGAACTGATTCAATTTGTTTTGTTCCAGTCACCCCTACGTCACATTCTTTCATTTATTTTTTCGAAGTCTAGCTCTGTTATCCTATATATTTACGGGTCTCAGTTCGAGTGGCTTCATAGCTAGTTTCGTATTCATAGTTATTCTATTGTCCATGGATTTTTGGACGGTAAAAAACATATCAGGTAAGAAAATAGACTTAACGTTTGTACACAATCAGTTGAAAAACAACATAATTTGAATAAAAAAACAGCGTTGTTTTATTTGGAGGGGAGGAGGTTATACCGTACCCTGGTCAGCATCTTTGATTTTGACTCAGTTCACCAGACGATGTCGTAACAGACTTATTTTACAAAGAGCCTGACTAATTTTAATATCATTTTTGGTTTATTATTTTCAATAATGAACCTTTGGAATCGTCACGCTGCAAATGAACATTTTATATCCTCGTAATCCAACATTCCAGCAGTTTAATTTTTCATTGAAAGAATTACAAGATTTGTTAATCTACTTTGACCCATGTGGTTGATCTCTAGTAAGATTTAATCAATTTGTGTTTCGATACTATCGATAGTTTTCATACTATATATTCGACCAAGTATTAGCGATTGTTTAGTGACGTACGAATATGTACGTGAATTAACGTTAATAATGAAATAGGTAAAACTTGAAAATTGTTAAAAATAATCTGTTACAGAACTTAGTCTACGGAGTTTGTATAATGAGATACGTGTAAAACGATGGATGGGGGGGGGGCGAATCATTCTTTGCCCCGGGCGCTCAATGATCGAGGTACGCCACTGTATCGGAGAGTTTATAGATAACAATGATAAGAGAAACAGGTCAGCCAACACACAAAACAAAAAAATACCGCGCAAATTAAATCCGGCGTTCTTAATGAAACACCCTTTACATNAGTCTGCACAGACTTATCGGTGCGTGTATGGCCGGCCTTAGACTACCGTTTGGGATGTGGTATTGTACCATATATATTAGGTACATAGATACACACAAATTTCTGATTTATATATTAA
The DNA here is from genome assembly GCA_012654025.1 of Pachypsylla venusta. Classification (NCBI taxonomy): domain Eukaryota; kingdom Metazoa; phylum Arthropoda; class Insecta; order Hemiptera; family Aphalaridae; genus Pachypsylla; species Pachypsylla venusta. Next base: position 28,897,368 of record CM022876.1, on the reverse strand, counting down.
GATATATCTCCCCCCCCTCGGAATTCAATCCGGGGTATAGCCCTGGCGGTTAGCACACATCTTACTATAAAAGATGAGAAGTAGATATGGCCCCCCCCCGAATGAAAATCCTGGGTGCGCCATTATCTGTTTTGATTTATTTGTGGTTGTTTTTTCAGGCAGACTCATGGTTGGACTCAGATGGTGGAATTATGTTGACGACAATGGAGTCTCCCATTGGGTGTTCGAATCCAGAAAGGTTATTTTTTTCCTGCTCAATTCTTTTGTTTAAGTTTTTATCATGGGACGATTTTTTGGCTTTTCATTTTCAATGATGAACCTTTGTAATCGTCACGGAAAAAATTTCCTTTCCCCCTCTCGAAATTTGATATTACGGTTCAAGGTATGAAGAATCCAAAAATCGAACAAAAAATCCGTTCGTTCGCCGGCAACGTGCACGGCACTTCTGCCACTGACCGATAATGATGAAATTTGGTATATAGGTACCATTTTAGTCTAATTTTATTGACCCCCCGAAACTTTTCGTGACTGTCAGTCTCATATATAGGGTTCCATACGCACTTAAATCGATTAAAGTTAAGTGTCACTCATGGCACGGCGTATAGGGTACGTAGATAGGTGGCAGACGACCTGATTTTCTTATCCGATTTTTGGATTCTTCGTAGGTATCTTGAAACGTAAAATATCAAATTTTGTGGGGGAGTATTTTTTTGGACAGTAAAATAATGAACGGATTTGTCACATAGGCAGAGTTTTTCTACATTGAAATTTGGTTAATTGAAACCAAATTTCATATGGTGTCGCGACGTGATAACAAATTTCTGAATGAGAAGATTTTTTTTTTCAAATGAAAAATGTTGATTACAATTTGGTGTGAATAAAAAATCAGTTTAGGCCTCTGTTCAGGTAAATTCTTCGTCCCAATCGATAAAACGAAGTGAATTTCTTCTGTTTGTGGGTTTGCCTTTTTGTACTTCGATAACTCTCATATGCCCTATCCGATTTTCATGAAATTTGGTACGGGCATACATTTTTATTCATAGAATTTGGTGATTAGTTTTTGTGCTACGCTCCGCCAAATGGTGGTGATTTAAGTGAGTGAGGTCTACAGTTCGCAGAAAACTAGTTAAAGACCTTTTGGAACCAACCACGAGAAGAAGAACAATGGATTATAGTCAACAAAAGTCGTCTGTTGGTTTAATTTTATTTTCCATATGCAATTTTCGTAGTATTGTAAAAAGTATTTTCATTTTTTATTATTATAGTGGGTGGGGAGTTGATCGTATATACAGTGGCCCATTTATATCAATCAGATTTATTTTTGGAAAATCGATCGCAATCATTTGCAGTGGATTGGATTTTTGTGAAATTTGATCCTTGGAAATTTGTTCTCGTAATTGTGGCATGGTGTCCTCCACGAGAGCGGATGTCACAATGTGCTCATTTTTCGGCATTTTCCATTCCTCAAGATTTTGGCCTGAATAGCGCCTGTTTCTTGTCGAATGTTGTTTTTTACTTTCCTTATCCTACAAAAAGGAAAGTATTATAATTGGCTGAAATTTTCGATATCGAGTTTTCAAATGCAATTTGGGGTCCCCAGAACCCAAATCTCAAGTTTCAGCCATTGGTCCGTGTGTGTGTCTGTCTGTCTGTGATCAAGATATCTCAAGAACGACAAGTGCTAGAGGCTTAAAATTTGGTATGTATGTGAGTTTTATGCCATGAACGGCAAAATAAGCTTTTAGTGGAAATCGAATATACCCTTGGCGGTTTTATGCCGCTTTTTAGAGGTTTTCGCATATCCTGCTTAAAATGAGAACGGTAATATCTAGAACTTTAAACTTGGTGCCTATTCATCTCAATTTCTTGTATGAAATTGAAAAATAGAACTTAGGTTGAAGTATAATACATTGTTGACCGCTAATGAGAGGTCGAAGGCCGCTTTTTGGTGGTTCTGCCTAAAACCAGAATGGAAAGAGCTAGAAGTTGAAATTTGGTGCCAATTCATATCAATTTCATATAAGAAATTGAAAAATGCAACTTAGGTTGAAGTGTAATACATCATGAAGTGTATAATATATAATTGTATTTCCGCTCTGGGGACTTCAAAACTTGTTTTGGCATTGAAAACTCGACATCGAAAATTTCAGCACATTACAATACTTTCTTCTTTTTTTACCTGACACCGCCAAATCAGGCAGGATAATCATAATTGCCGTTTATCATTATCAGGCGTCCAGTGAACAAAGATTATCCTGCGCAATTGCCTGAATTGAAGGTTCCAGATTTATTTCTGTTGGGTAACTTAAAATCTAAGTTCTTTGGCAATAATCCACAAACCCTAAAAGCACTGAAAAACAACATTTGATAAGAAATTGCGGCTATTCAGTCCGAAACCGAAACCTTGAGAAAAGTGATGAAAAATGCCAAAATAAAAGTTTTGCGGGTCCTGGGCTGGAGCTGTGATGATATGCGTTTCAGGTCGTCTTGGTACGAGTGTGAGAGTAATTGTATGATGTATGAGTATTGAGTAGCAAGGGCGAGATAATGTTGGTGACTGGTGAATGTGTGAGAGTAATTGTATGATGTATGAGTATTGAGTAGCAAGGGCGAGATAATGTTGGTGACTGGTGAATGTGTGAGAGTAATTGTATGATGTATGAGTATTGAGTAGCAAGGGCGAGATAATGTTGGTGACTGGTGAGTGTGAGAGAGTAATTGTATGATGAATGAGTAGCAAGGGCGAGATAATGTTGGTGACTGGTGAGTGTGTGAGAGTAATTGTATGATGAATGAGTAAGGGCGAGATAATGTTGGTGACTGGTGAGTGTGTGAGAGTAATTGTATTATGAATGAGTAGCAAGGGCGAGATAATGTTGGTAATTGGTGAGTGTGTGAGAGTAATTGTATGATGAATGAGTAGCAAGGGCGAGATAATGTTAGTAACTGGTGAGTGTGTGATAGTAATTGTATGATGTATGAGTAACGAGGGCGAGATGGTGAGGGTGACTGGCAAGAATGATACCTGATGATAATAAATTAGGTGTAGATATGATGTACCGATTATCATTTTATCGAAAAATAAATTCGGTGAATATAAATTGGCCACCATTTACTGAATGTTTGCATGCTGGTGGATGTCTAACCCAATATTCAGCAAAACAATTGTTCAGAACGTTTTAGTTTCTTTATGTTATCCCCTCCACGTTTAGGGTGACCTACAGAATAAAGTGAATGCGACTGAAGCTCGGATATTTTGGACATCTCTCATTGTTTCAACATTTTTGTGGGCATTGTTTCTGATGACTGCTGTGTTTGGATTCAAATTTAAGTGGATGGTAAGTTGGATGTGTAGGTGTAGCTTTTACACTACACTTTTCTTTTATACAGAGTGCTCAAAAAGTCCCGGAACGGAATTTTTTATTTTTAACGGCTAAAGACTTGAAATTTTATGTGTAGTTCTATTACAAATTAATCTATTTTTTGGCATAATTAAAATTTCTACAGGGTGTCTCAAAAGTGGATATACAGACACCAACTTTCGATTTTTAAATGGAAGCCCCTATTTTTTATTTCATATTCAAATTCTACACATAATCGACTCCTCACTCCAAGAGTGTAATACATCAAATCAGGCAAGTTTTTTATGCTGAATCTCATGGCACCATTTTTTTTTTTCTACACTTTTTATTCCAAGGATTTATTTTACTCTCCTTGGGTATAAAAAGTGTAAACAATATAAGTCTCTATCTTTAGTCGTTAAAAATAAAAAAAAATCCGTCCCGGGACTTTTCGAACACTGTATTTTTATAGCACGATAACTTTTGAACGCATTATACGATATTGATGATTTTTTTAACTCTTAATATGAACATTACCTACATGCCGGAAGACTAGAGGGGCAACTACTGATATCACACGGAGGACACAACAATGTAGTACGGTATGTCCCAGAATGACCGGTCATCAAGAATGTAGTACGGTATGTCCCAGAATGACCGGTCATCAAGAATGTAGTACGGTATGTCCCAGAATGACCGGTCATCAAGAATGTAGTACGGTATGTCCCAGAATGACCGGTCATCAAGAATGTAGTACGGTATGTCCCAGAATGACCGGTCATCAAGAATGTAGTACGGTATGTCCCAGAATGACTGGTCATCAAGAATGTATTACGGTATGTCCCAGAATGACCGGTCATCAAGAATGTATTACGGTATGTCCCAGAATGACCGGTCATCTCCTTTAAATTTTGAACGGCTTGGAATTTTTGAATTTGAAAAGCTCTGGGGATAGGAAAAAGGCTACGGCCAATCGAATTGTTATGGTGAGATTTCCACCCGAGAAAGCGACTTTTATTGACAAAAGGGTCGATTTCTCGAGAAATATAAATGGAATGTACAAATATTTTTTTGTTTAAATAAAAGTATTAACTTTTAAATAAATTAAAACAATACACTAACCAAAAACACTATTTATAATTATTTATGAAGAAACTAGTTTCGAATCATTTGATTCGTCATCAGTCTAGTCGAGTGTTAAGATGGAAGTTGACTCATGTCAATAATCTTCTCAATACTTTCACAGCAGTGTAACAGAGTAATGGGTCACAGTCACATCTACCAGTAGTTGCTCAATCATCGCCTGGATTCGAACGTGATATCCTGGCAAGCAAGGGAGATGTTTTGTGAGAAAGATAAACTGGCGCTCTGAAATCACCGTATCCGGTATCTAACCAATTTTCTTCTCTTTTTCTTGCAGCTTCTAGTCTGGATTGCTCTAACACTAAATTTCGCCAATTTGTATGGCTATGTCAAATGTAAGATGGGTAATAATGCTGACAAAAACTTCATGACATCTGGATTACTCTTTTCTCAGGTATTTACTCATTTCTCTCAGCAAAGGGTAGGATTCGAATATTGCAATGTAGCCACCGAGGAAAACAAGCCATTAGTAAATAACGAAACTAGCTTTATTGGGTGACGGTCTTGAGCCCGTATAAATACAGAAGGTTTTGTGTTGGGAAGGATATCCAGCCTTTTAAAAACTCTGCTTCCAACCTTAGATGGAAGGTCAGCAGCAAAATAGTTCATTGAAAAACACTAGGGCATATTGTTTGACGTAAAATACACCCAGTATATTGATTGAATAATAACGTCTAGAAATATTCTATGTGGTATTAGTTCCATCATAATTATATCAAATATTAAACAACAAGCTTACCAGCGTCTATGGCACGTTCAATGCACCAGTTTCCGTTAGATCACTGAAGTTAAGCAACGGGTTCGCGCCCTCGTGATGCTGGCTTTTTTTCCGGCCCAACCCAGGCTGGGTGAAGTCAATGTGGGTGGCTGGTTTGCAATTTTCGAGCGAATGGAGGGTTAAACCCTCGTCTTGAATGACCAATAGATGTTAAAGAGACGTTAAGCCAAATTAAAAAATAAAAAAATAAGCAGTTCGAAGAACTCATCGTACAGTTCATCAACCAAAACGTTAAAATATTTAAGTTAAACAATATCGATTGTTCAGAGATAATGGGTAATTGCTATTGGCTGGAATCAATACCATCAGCCAATAGAAAACCGGGAATAATCCCAACGGTCGATCTGAAGGAAAAACTTTAGATCGAGCGTCTATTAAAATGTATTCTAATTCTGACATTCGACGATCAACAACATTACATTTTATAAATTATTTCTATTGTAATAAAGACCAACTTCGTAAATTTTAATCATTGGTAATTTTCATCATTAACATCTTGTTGTTCTTATTTCTATTATAGTTTTCTCTCTCAGGTTGGGGTCTATCTGAGTTTATCGTAACTTTGCAACGGATAGACGGGGAACAACCTTTTGCATAGGAAAACCAGTTTCCCAGACCTAAATATACTCAACAATATTCGATAAGAGATGCGCAGTTTCCACGCCTGAATACAGTGAGAATCAAGCGAGGGAATCCGTGCCAGAAAATGGTACGGCTAAAGAGAGGCTTATTCCTTATTCAAGAAAGAGTTTTTATTTCTCAATTACGATGGCCTTAGGGCTTACTCCAACACACACAATGTGTATGTGGCTACCTTTAATCTGCTGTTTTCTAATCATTTCAGGTGGCTAGTACACTAAATTCATTGGCAACCAGAAACACAATGCCTCCGCAGGGTGCATCCAATATGCCCAATCCCAGCAATGTAATCTGATCTCAATTAGGTTTTGTCTGCCCATTCAATCGAGTCTCCGGACTTTTGGAAATGTTTTTCTTTTTAAAATAAAACCTGTAAAATGCAGTATTTCTTAGAAAAGAAAAGTTGAAGTGAGCTCTTATTTTGAAAAAAAAAAAAACTCTTTTGGTCTACGTGCTACCCAAGTTTTAGGGGAATTTTAATTTTCTTATCCTGAAAAAAAAATGTAATGGGCTGAAATTTTCCATGTTGAGTTTTTCAATGCACACGTTTTGATATCCCCCTCCAAAATAATTAAATCTTAAGTTTAGCGAGTGTTTGTGTGTGTGTCTACTTTGAACAAGATATCTCATGAACGGTAGTGCTAAAACTTTAAGTTTTACATGCATGTCAATTTTATGCCAATTTTGATCAAAATTTTGATCAAAATCGAATCTACTGATGGCGTTTTTTGGCGCTTTTCATGACCTGAACAGGGCTGGGCAACCCGCAGCACGCGTGCCATTAAGTGGCACGCGGTGTTATTTCAGGTGGCACCCGAAATATTTTAGTTTTCTATTTAAAAAGTGCACTGAAAACTAGAATTATTTTTGTTGAAAAAAAAACAATAAGTCAAAGAAAATGATTCTTCAAAAAAGGAAAACCTAATAGTACAGTGAATGTTTTATACATTGTATGTTAAATTACTATATACACGACAAACCCTACCGTTCATGAGTCATTTGAGACAGACACATACACGAATCAATGGCCGAAACACGAGATCTGGGCTCCGGGAACCTCAAAACGGGTTTTGGCATTGAAAATTGGACATGGTAATTTCCAACCCATTACAATGTTTTTTTATGGATAGTAAAATACGGACCCATGGTCTATTGTCTATGCGTTATACTGGGTGTATCAGAAAATAACACTATTTTCTGATACACCCAGTGCTTTTCAGTTCCTTGAAAAGCACTTTATATAGGGTCAAATTAAAATTTGAGAAATTTACATTTATTATTTTTTTCAATGAAATGAAATGGGTCACAAAACCTAAACTGGCTTAAAACATAATTTGGCTGAAATTTTCACTTTTTGTACCATATCTCAGTTAGGGAACATTGCGGTGCTTAGGGCAAAAAAAAAATCTTATTTTGACTTCCTGACTCGATGGTCAGCTGACACCCTGGATAGTGAATATTCTGTTTTTTTTTTTTTTTTTAATAAGGGGAAAGTTTCTCTTACTTTAATTATTCGCTCTTTGTATGCAGTACCATCCAAAGGTAGAAAACAAATTGTCCTCATTATTGAATTCTCTTTAGTGAGGAAAATACAAATGCATTTCAAAATTTGACGTGACGTCATTACACTCTTTTTTGCATAAAACACCACTTGTTTTACTTGTGTAAATTGTTATTTCGGAAAGAATAGTGTTTTTACTTTTCATATACGGCGTGTCCCAGAATGATCGGTCACTCCCCTTAACTATTGTACGGGTTGGAATTTTGAATTCTATAATGTTCTATTAATAGGGGCTTTAGCCAATCGAATAGTTACAGTGAGATCCAGGTTTGAACCCAGAAGTTATTTTTTCGACAAAAAGTGTACATTTCTCTAGAAATTTACATGGAATGGTAGAAATATTTTTTTATTTAAATAAATATTGAAATTGAACCTTGACAAAGCACGATGTATAACTGCTAGTTACAAATAAAGGTGTGTTCATGCAAACTTTTTTGGAGATGGAAATGTTTTTGTTATTGTTTACAACATCAAATTCATATCACTCCGTGTCCAGACCAATAAAGACAGTCACTTCACTAGGTCTCGTTCATAGGCAGGTATGTTCCGGGTTGGTGGGATTGGACGGTCTGTTGAATAGGTGACAAACATCATGGACTGCGCTTCTGCACAAAGGACAAAGATCATCACGAGAAGGGCCAAGTCTGGCCATGTAGTTCCAGAACGAAGTTGGTGAAGGGAAGCCTTTGGCCGACCTCGGGAGTAACTCTTCTGACACATCAATATCTGTTTGTTTTTTTCCAAATAATTGCTAAGTGTCTGGTAATTAGTCATACCAAGTCTTCATTATTTTCCTCGTCAATATCTTCTTCATTAAATTGTATCCAATTTAAAATTCCATTTTCTATTTTATAATACATTACTTGTTTATAATTTACAATACATTTATATATTTGTTTATAATTAAGACAATATAATTTAATACAATGTGACGTGAGATTAGATTCTGTTATTTTCTCTTGAATATATTTTGTATAAATTAGACATACATTAAATCTATGGATATATTTAAGTATAGAATCTGATAGAAGTTTGTTTGTGTATTTATTGATTGAACAGAGCTGAAAGATAAAAAGGTTAAGAAATTTGATTTCCTTCTTTTTTTAAATTGATTTAAACGGAGTGAACACGAATAGTGTTATCATAGGTCTAGAGTAGATCATTTCCAACAGAAAATACTTTGGTCATATTTCGACCTTACCCCACAAAATACCTTAAAAAATGGCAGCCCTCTTGAAAACGAAGCGAAAACGCCAAAATATACTCATTAGAGTATTTTGTGTTGGAAATGACTACTTACCCTAGGCCTGTGACAACGTTAATCTGGTTCAAATTGATTGTTTGTACCTAGGTATGTTATAGTGGTTGTCTGTTCGGATACCACAACCCAAACGGTAGCAGATTGCAATTAATTTGATGGGAATGGATCCCTCCAAAATCATGATCTAGGAAAAATTTTAGAACTAAAATATATCAAACCGCTTTAGGGTTACGGGAAAAATTCCAATTTAGTGACAACATTCTACAAGACACGGTTCGATATCTTAAAATTGTCATTAAAACATATCAGTTCAAAGCGAGAAAGTTTTAATTGACCAATTATCTTCATTTTGCATCCATCAACCGCATGATGAGGTTGTCAAATATATCTCGCATGTAAAATTTTTATTTACTATCTTTTCTGTGTTTGTATTTATTGTAGAATGGGTTCGGATCGTATTTTTTTTTTCTTTTTTTTAAAAAAAATAAATAAATCTCCTTTGTCAATGAAAAATAAAAATACCAATATAAGAATCATAGCGAAGCACAGGTGTAACTGCTAGTTTTAAATAATTGGAACTTTCATAGATTACCTGAAAGGAAATATCCTCAAAATAATAGTTAACAATATTTTCAATGCAAATCAAATTAAGTTTAATTTGATTAGAAATCAATTTATCTTCGATTGATTGGAATATAATGGCCAGCTTATCACTACTATCACATTTGATTAAATGAAATCGAGATATACTTGCTTTGATTATAGCCGATTTCGTATTTTCTTTACCAATTTGATCGACAATTATGTTGCAACTCTCAGAAGATTCCTGAAATTAAAAGAAAAAATTACCAATGTGACATATGGGTTTATTGTTATAATATAAATTTAAATTAAAAGTAGTGTATTAACTACTTTTAATAATAAAGCGAGTTACAAGCGTTTTCGTCTGTTACGACATTCTCAAGTGGACTTGTATTGTTGACAGATTGACACACAAATTTTGAGTTGACAGGTTGACACAAATTTTTACTTTCCTTATCCTATAAAAAGGAAAGTATTGTAATGGGCTAAAATTTTCCATGTCGAGTTTTCAATACCAAAACACGTTTTGGGGTCCCCGCAGCCCAAATCTCGAGTTTCAGCCATTAATCCGTCTGTGTGTCTGTCTGTGAACAAGATATCTCGAGAACGGCAAGTGATAGAGACTTGAAATTTGGTATGTATGTCAATTATATGCCATGAACGGCAAAATAAGCTTTTGGTGGAAATCGAAAATACCGTTGGCGGTTGTATGCCGCTTCTTAGCGGTTTTCGCATATCCTGCTTAAAATGAGAATGGTAATATCTAGAACTTTAAACTTGGTGCCTATTCATATCAATTTCATACAAGAAATTCAAGAATACAACTTAGGATGAAGTGTAATATATTGTTGCCACTAATTAGCGGTTGAAGTCCGCTCTTTGGCGGTGCTGCCTAAAATCACAATGGAAAGAGCTGCAACTTGAAATTTGGTGCCAATTCATATCAATTTCATATAAGAAATCGAAAACTACAACTTAGGTTGAAGTGTAATATATAACTGTATTTCCACTCTGGGGACTTCAAAACGTGTTTGGCATTGAAAACTCGACATCGAAAATTTCAGCCCATTACAATACTTTCTTCTTCTTTTTATAGATAAGGTAATGTTTCATAATGACTGCAAATATCCTGAATACCATCTCTAAATTAAAATTATTTTAATATCTAAAAAAAAAAAAAATACTTTGCCCGTTTTTGAAATTTTCTATGTAGGTGCCATTTGGGTCTAATTATTGTGCCGCGAAACTTTTTGTCACTGTCAATCACATATATAGGATTCTCTTTTATATATATAGATTCCATTCTCAATCAACGCCAAGTGGAAAAAGATCCGTTCTTATCGTACGAACGGATTTTTATCAAAATTTGAAAAGGTTTTTTTCATGAAGATTTCAATAGTTCATTATTGAAAAACCAAAACCTGAACACATTGAGTTACATCGTACTGTTATAGATTTCAAATTCTTCTTGAAATATTTTGCTCTCCCCACAGGGCTGCGGGTCGTAATCTTTGTCATTTTCCAAATCCGAATCCGGAGTTTTTATAACACTGATCCGACACAGTTCTGTGTTTTATGAGACTCGCTAAAGTGTGGCAAAAATATTTTGATGTTAAGTTACTCTAATTTTATTTGAGTCGAATCAACGTCAGAAAACTCTAACTCCCTGTCTCTACAGCTGCTGGGTTGCATCCTACCTGTTGCAGAAAACAGTCATCCAAGTAGGTTTCTAATTCTTCCTCTAAAATATGAAAATTAAATTTCAGTTCCATGTCGACCAAAAGTACATTCAAGTCCAAGCCATTGATCTGTATACCCTTGTATGATTCTGGTAGAATTGATTTAGTAATGTACTGTAGCAAGAGACGTGTTTTACCTGTGACGATTGAAGTGGAGAAAACTAAAATTAATTTTGGATTATTAATTTGAATTTGCCGATTCCTTGTAATTCCTTCCAATCCAATATTATGAATTATTAACTTCCATAGGAAAAATAAGTCAATACTTGAGATTGTGAAATGTTACTTGGGGGTGACATGCTCACGGGCAGAGTACAGCTGAGCAACCCATGTATGACTTCATACAGATAGCAACTCTTCAATATTATTATGTTACAGGCGTAATAATATTGCAGTAATGTACATAGTTCTTAGGTAGGGCAAGTTTGTCTGGCCTGTTTTTGAAAATAATGGAAAATGTCCTGTTTTTTTCTAAATCACACAAAAATACTTTGTAATTGTCAAATCACCTATATAAAAATTACATGCACAAAAAATGTAGCGTTAGTTGAGGTGATTTTCAGAGTGCAGAATTCTGAAAAGTGTGGGCAGCAGTTTTAAGCGGCAGTGGACATATACAAAGCGTTCGACCAATGTCACCACGATACTTTACTAAAGAAGCTGTACGAATTTGGCTTGTCTAAACCACTTGTTGGGCGGAGCGAAGCGTAGCCTTATACTCCCTACAAACTGCAAACTTTTGTTACCCTACTCCTCCGAAACTACTCAACCGATTTTTACCAAATTTTTTTCTTCATATTCTGCATA
>CM022876.1:28861126-28883462 GCA_012654025.1 Pachypsylla venusta | reverse complement strand
CTGAGTGATGGGATTGAAACATATAAAGCCAATTGCGTGAATCTGTTCTGAACTCGGACAAATTGTTATACAAACTCCTGGATAATAAAAGCACTGTCACTATTCAATCTTTATAGTGCCGAGTTGGATCTGAGTGATGGGATTGAAACATATAAAGCCAATTGCGTGAATCTTTTCTTGCCCTTGGCATCGCAACCTGTACTGTAAATTCTAATCAATAATATTATTTATCCATGTAATGTCACATTGTAATAGTCGTAAGACGTAATGTGAAGTTAAAAAAAAAAATTAAGTTTATGACAACAATTTACAAAACACTGTATTGCATATATAATATCTAAAACTCCCGAATACCTACTTTTTATATCATAAATTGACACGTCCCGTTTTGGTTTATTATTTTCAATAATGAACCTTTAGAATCGTCACAGAAAAAAAAATTACCCCCCCCCCCTCAAAATTTGATATTATACGTTTAAAGGTACGTAGAATCCAAAAATCGAATAAAAAAAAATCCGTTTGTCCGCCGTACGCCGTGATGGGCACCTTTGTCACTCAGCGTTGACCGATTGGTATATAGGTCCCATCTGGGCTCTAATTGTACCCTGAAACTTTTGGGTGCAATCGAATACACCCTTGCCGATTTTTACCGCTTTTTAGCGGTTTTCAGTATTGCTGTCTAAAAGGAGAATGGTAAGATCTAGAGATTTTAAATTTTGTATGTATGTCATATTTGGGGTCTCAGTTATCTCCGGAACTTTTGGATTCAATCAAATATACCGCTTTAAAGCGGTTTTCATTAATCTTGTCTAAAAAGAGAATGGTAAGAGCCAGAGACTTTTAATTTAGTAGCTATGTCAAATTTAGGGTCTAATTACGACCCATATTTGGAATGGACAAGAAACCCCCCTCATTTTTTTGCCCCCCCCCCAATTTTGGGGGGCGGGGCAAAAAAGGTTTGTTATTTTTTGCCAGAAAAATAATAAACCCATGTGTCACATTGGCAGAGTTTTTTAACTGTCCTGCTTATGAAAATTTTCATTTGGTAACCCTATTCTTGGGGCACTTCCCAATTATTAGCCTCGAAGATTAGATGTGTGATGATAATAAAAATCATTAGCAGAAAACAACAACTTCTTTAAAGCTGCATTCTCATATATCCAGCTACCGTCGGAAAGGATATTGATTGATTTACTTTCAATGTTAAAACTTTGAAATCAATCGCATTAAATATTTCCACCTCAAATTTTGATATTTTATGTCTCAATATATATGTAGAATCCAAAAATAAAAAGGAATTTCTGCCCAGTTACAGTTCGAATTAAAGAGTTGAGAAGAAGTAGAAATACTTCTTGTTTACAAATATGGACAGGAGAAGAGCCGAAATTGTCGCTGTTGCTTAACAAATACCTGACAGGACGTATTACCATCATCATCATCATCTACAAAAATGTATTGCCAACTACGAAACCTCTTGCATATAACTGACAGTAATGTCAAGCTGCTTACACCAAATGAGACCAATCTACATACAAAATGTTATTAAAATCAGAAGTACCAACACCACTTACATCCAACGAATGGACAGATTTTTCCATTCGATTGAAGCGTAAAATATCAAATTTTGTGTGTGAGGTGATAATATTTAATATTTCACAATAAACCAGTTAACTAGTACTATAAATGTTTACCGTAACTAGGTGTGTCAGTCTTTCACTACCATAACCCGTGGCAGTTGATTCCCGCTGACCGTGAGCTCACAGTGATGCACTGTCAAGTGCCGATCTAGTATGAATATGTTTCTTCAACTATCCGGGAGTATATTTTTAGTTTTGCTGGGCAAATCACTTGCCCGTCACGCAGGGCCGGATTAACAATAGTAGCACGTGCTACGGACCCCGCGCTTTGACAACTTACACTAGTTATTTCGATATTTCTGGGTTCACAATTGAAAAAACATATCATGAAAGCCAACTCTTCCAAGTATGTAGTAAAATCTAATTTGAGAATTTAGAAGTAGGTACCTACTACCTAGGAACTTAATAAAGAAACGAGTATTGCAACATAAGCAAATTGTTTTTTTAGCATGAGCGGTAACCAACTCAAAAATTTAATTTCACTTTTCTCTACCAGCTGTAGGTACTAGAACAAAATAAAATACATTTTTGTACTGGCTCCAAAAAGTAGACTACTTAGACGGCGTCTGTTAATCCGGCCCTGCGGTCACGGCCTAGTGTGAATGCTCCTTACCCATTAACCATATCTCACCAGTTCTAGATGCTCCACTGATCTCAATGACTGAATTTACTTCTAAGTTTTCTAATAATTTTGGATCCAAATTTTCAATATTTGAAGACTTCCTAACGTTGTTAATTTTGGCAAAGAAGTCAAGTCCAGACTCAACTAACACATCAGTATTGACCGTCGGCGTTGTAGCGGACGAAATATTCATTTCACAAAATTTGAAATTACTGTGTTAACAAAACGTTAAGACTTAAAACTAAATATGAATTATTTTAGATTCAATCAGCAAGTCCAACGAGGACACGAAGATACAGAGTTCAACCTCATCGAGTAAAAATAAATTGTTTTAATGGGAGATTTGAATTGAACTGATCACTTGATCAGTTTCATTAATTTGATTAGCTGCTGATAAGATTGATAAGTGATAGCAACAAATAACCTGTTGCATGTTAAAAACTTTGAAGGGTAATAAAAAAAATCCCCAGAATTGGGGAATATTTTTTCACCTCTATTTATTTGTTTTCTTAAAGAAGCAGCCAAGGGGTAGGATTTTTATTTTAGTTTTGCAAGATAAAGCCTTAAAAACATAATATGACCTTCATTTTGCACTTTTCCCCAGACATAGAGTTTAAGAAATATTTTGCGGTAAAATTGAGGTGTTCGAGTCCAAAAACTTGTAGTTCTGTGAAAATTAGACCCAGTGCCGTCTCTAGGGTAGTTCGAGGCGTTCTGTCAAACAGGGCGCCAGAAAATGAGAGTAAAAAAAAAATATGAATGGACAATCACAGAAAGTTACAACTTTGCGTTACCAACTTAACACAAGGGATCGCAAGGATTGCGCTACATAGAACTAGGAATCTCGAAACAGATATACCAACTTATGCTAAGGATGTTTCTGCTTGTTTGCTCCCTCGCCACACTGTTATAGTTGTGTTGGTGTTGTTAGCAGAAGTGAACAGCTGACAGCATCCAGACCGTTTGGTAAGCTTCATTGATACAGGACAGGCAAAAGTGTAGGTAAGGAAAATGAGCTTGAGTAAACCTGCAGGCGCTGAATTCCGAAAAAGAAAGATTGAAAGAGATGCGCAATTCAGAAACGTGGTTCAAAAATGCAAAAAATTGAGTGATTATTTTCGATATGTTTCAATTATTGAATACCTAGGTGTGATAAAAAAATAATTGGATTATTTTCTTTATTGTATTAAATACTATGCGTGCATTAAAAACACTTTCTACTTTATTATTTCTTATACCTTTTCTGAATTTTCTTGTGAAATAATAATAAAAAAAATTGTACTTATTCAATATCGATAAAGTAGAGGGGTGAGGGGGCGCATTTTACAGTTTCGAACAGAGCGCTGATATTATTGAAGCCGGCACTGAGTAGACACTCACTAAGTCACTAACTTAATAAAAGTACCATAAAGAAACATTTGGCCCATTAAGATCGAATTCTATAAATATAATGAATGTCTATACCGAATTTCATCAAACTCAGAAAAGGCCTTCAAGAGTTATGGTGGTACAAAAAGACAAACAAAAGAAAAATTGTCGTACAAACTAGGACTCAATTTATTCGTCAATAATGTTTCACTCCTGACTCCAACCTTAGAAATGTCGAAAGCGGCATATCACAGAGAACAAAAAAACGAGGGAATTTCAGTCGCGCTGGTTCTTTCCCATTTGCGGCTTGCAATTTGCAATATCCCTCCGGCCACCTCTTTTCTTTTGTTTTTAACTTTTTATGTTTACTCGTTAGCTTTTTTGACATATTTTAACCCAACTAGATAGGTTAGGAAACGTTTTTACGGCCATGCCTTGATGAGCAATCTTGCTTGAGCACGACACTTTTTGAAAGTTATTAAAAAGGTAAAAAATAATAAGGATATCAGGGGATTAAATGTGGTGGGATTTTGAAAAAAAAGATTTTTCTTGTCGCACTCTAAAATGTCTTGAAAATAATAATCTTCTTAATATATTAATCAGAAGTTTGTGTATACCTGTGTGGTAGGGTTGGCTGTTACAATACCACAGCCAAACTGTAGCAGATAGTGAAAAATTTTTAGGAATAGACCCCCCCCCCCAAATCATAGCCTACGACCCCAGAAAAATTATCAGAACTAAAATAACTAAAAAATTAAAATAGGCCAAGCCGTTTTCGACTTACGGCCAAATTTCTAATTTATTCACCAAAATCGGACAGTCACGGTCCGAAATCTTAAATTGTGTGACGACAACATATCAACTCAAAGCGAAAAAGTTTTAGGTGGCCGTTTGGCCCTTATTTTAGGACATTTTCTTCAAAGGTAGGGCCAGCCATTCCAGAGTTACGAGTTCGAACCCGGAAACGGTCAAAATAAAATTTAGAACTAAAAAGCAGAACGGCCATGCCTCTAAGGCCCTTGGCAAAACGTTTAAATCTTTTTTTTAAAAAGTTGCACTATACAGAGTGGACACAAACCCATACTCCCCCCAATTCCATTCTCCTTGAAAAACTAAAATATCAATATAAGAATTGTAGCGAGCAAGGGCGAAACAGGACGATAGTGATTGAATAAAATTTGTAATCGTTACAATTCTTTGCACAGCAGAATGTGATATCCTCTGACAGACTTAAGAAAACACACTTTAAGTTTTTTTTTTGTAATAATTATTATTATTTTACAGTTAAAATAAGTTCCTAACTATTTCCTGAAGTTACCGTATTTTGGAAATCCACGGAGAAGAAATAAACCATATTTAAATTTAAAAGTTCGCGCGTGTTCTTTTGGATAATATCAGTTCTAGTAAATCATTGTTTATTATAGGTCAAATAAGAATTCATATTAATGAGAGTCGAAGTTCCTAAGTTTTTCTTTTGTATAATTATTATGTTAAAAAAAAACATACAATCTCTCTCTCTTCTTCAAAACAATATAAACTCTCAGTCTGAGAGTTGGTCGAAACCTAGCTCCGATGATGTGCTCAGGAGAGCACGAAACTAGTTAGCTTTAACATCTCTTTTATTTTTAAAATTTTTACAGTCAAGTGAAGATATAGTATTTTATCTGCCTTAATATCGTTTTACTTGACATAGCATCCCAATTCAACCAAATTATTATGTTTATTTCCGCAGCCAGTGACAATCAACAGCGAGGACAAATTTTTGGGGTTATTTTCCTTTCGGGGAAAAATATTGTCTTCCGTCTGGCAACACTGCTTTGATAAAAATTTGATATCGAGCATTCGAGTGATTCAAAATACAAAATTTGTGATTGTTGATTGTGCGAGTTCTGGGTTCGTAAAGTATGTAATTCGCAGAATTCGCTATAAGTTAATAATTGCGATGGCTGTAAAATAATTCTGTTTTTAACTATTAGCTAATATTTTTTATTCAGATATATAAAAGAGAAATAATTTATAAAATTAAAATGAGTGAATGGTTGAACAATATAAAAAAGTTTAAAGAAATATTTTAGAAGCCATTTTTCGTTGTAATCATACACGTTCTGAACTTCCGCAAATTACCTATCATCTGGATATTGTGTTATCTTTTTAAAAAATTAGTTAAATTTGAAATCAAATTATCGCCTATTGAAGTTTAACAGATTGTTGTTATCTTATTAATTAATTTTGGTAAGTCAAAACTTTTAACTATCTAGATAAATTAGAACATTGATGAATGTTCAAATTTAATTCTTGAAAGTTCAAGAGTTCAAGTTTAATAACTTGTTAGAGACGATCCTTGTTATATAGAAATCTTCAAGTATATTGTTAAAGTCAAGAGTTGTTTATTCCTTTTATGTAATCATTTAACTCAAATATGGATATTTATTTTATAATTATAAATAAAACATTCTGTTTAAAAGGGTAAAATATATATTAGTAGGTATAACGCAAGGAAAATAGCTTCCTTTATACACTTTTGAATTGTTGGATAGATTTGAGGTGACGAAAACTATTTTAAGATGTGCTCTAACACGTCTGCTTTTAGGAGAACTTCTGGCAGGTCTCAGGATGGAAATCAGTGTTGCCGATGTCCTCAAGGAGACATTTAGACTAAACCGATTGAATAACTAGCTCATGTTTTGGAAAATTGTCAGTTAGGGTATTTGTTAAGATTTGTCAACAGAATGAGGAGCATTATTGTCAACGAGTTAAAGCGAAAATTTGAGGGCTACAAGGAAGTGTGTGGTATTGTTGTGGATGGATCTTCTCGAAGAATTGACATTATTGTCATGGATAGAAAAACCAAAAAAAAGTGATAATAAAATCCACTTATTTTGAAGCAGGAGAAATTAGCCTCTTGAGGTTCATCTTGAGTAGAAGAACATCTATACTTACTTCCACCGTACCTTATTATAAGGAGAAGTATTGTTCGGTCGATATTGAGGTTTTAGGACTAAATGTGCTCGATACTTTGCTGTTCTAGGTCATCATTTTCTTTCAACTTCCTTGACCATACCATTCATAGATTAGTTTTCCTAGCAAGTAGGAATAGTCATAACTATATCCGTAACCTATCCACCAATAGATCTGTGTTCATATAATTGAGAAAGTATAATTTAATAATTGCTGTTTCTTTGTGTTATTATGTCATAACTTTGGTGCTCACTACAGCATTGTAGGATTTTCCCAATATCAATCATTATCCAATTCCTTTGAATTTTTCTATTTTACCTACAATGCTGGCACCGAATCGCTATGTGCATTTATCTCCATAGCTACTCATTGTCCTCACGAGGCAGAGTGGGCCCCGAAAACATCCAAACCACAGAAACAATTTTTTGCTCCCGCCAGGATTCGAACCTGGGTCTCCAGAGTGCAAGACTAGTGCAGTGACCACTGAGCCATGGGAGCTGGCTGAATGACAGTATAAACGTAATCTAACAATACTATTCATGTATCTGTGTCATAGCTTTGTACGGCTATTTATTGAGGGATGGCCGTATAAACCCAAATATAACACTCTTTCACATGTTTTTTTTTTTTTTTTTTTTTTTTTAATTTGGCTTAACGTCTCTTTAACATCTATTCGTCATTCAAGACGGGGGTTTTACCCTCCATTTGCTGGAAACATGCAAACCAGCTACCCACATTGATCTCCCCCAGCCTGGGTTGGGCCGAAAAAAAGCCAGCATCACGAGGGCGCGAACCCACATGTTACAACCTCGCTGGGCATTGCTTAACTTCAGTGATCTATCGAGAACTGGTATATTCAACGTGCCATAAACGCTGGCTAAACATGCATTTAAAACACCTATTAAGTGAGACCAATAAATTTTTCAAACAGATAGAAAATATGTTTGTCTGAAATAGCTCAAACCCGGAATCTTGATGATAATATAAGCTGAATTGATTGCTCAATCGTTCGTAGAAGCGACTTCATAATAACTATTGTTATTAGAAAGTAGCAACAAGTAATTTGGTTGACAGATTGAACAACCACAAACCTAATGATGCGCATAACTTGGCTTGAGAGTTACTATTGGTTTGGTTTTTGTTTTGTTCAAACTCTCATTACCTGTCAATTGGCATCAAAATTGTATGTATTTGAATTTGGTTGGGTTCAAATTCAAACTATTAACTTCATGGTGTGGGGTGGGCGGGTGGGAGTCTAAAGGAAAGTTATAAAAGAATACCTTAACTTTCGACAGAAGGCAATAAACAGAGTATGACCGAAAACTTGTAAAAACTGTCCCACAAGGGACGACTTTTGGTTCAATCAGGGCCGGATAAACAATAGTAGCACGTGCTACGGGCCCGCTCTTTGACAACTTACACTAGATATTTCGACATTTCTAGGTTGACAAATGAAAAAACATATCATTTTGACGGGGCCCCCAACTCTTCAAAGTATGTAGTAAAATATAATTTAGGAAAGTACAAGTAGGTACCTACTACCTAGGAACTTAATAAAGAAATGAGTATTGACGCGGCGTGGCGGTTTTATCGATGACCATGTTTTATCGATGTTGGTATACTCAAAATTTAATTTCACTTTTCTCTACCATCTGCAGGTACTAAGCCAAAAGATAATCAATTTTTGTACTGGCTCCAAAAAGTAGTCTAATTAGACGGCGCCGGTGGGGGGGGGCCGATGGGGCCCCGGTCTGTGAAAGTGCTACGAGCCCCGCGGAAGGTTAATCCGGCCCTGGGTTCAATATAATGAAAATAAAGACAAAAGTTGTGAATACTTAAAAGATTAGCTGGCTGAAATTAAATATTTCTCGAAATATCACATGGATAATCCAAGGCATGTAGCATACCGTGTTTTCACTTTGTTTCATATCTCCGTGACGAAGCATTTTCAGGTACATGCTTAGAGAAAAAATAAGTCTTTTGACCTCCTAAATCCTGAAGAGCCTTTGAAAAAAATAGACCGGACACCCTGTATAAATAGATAGCAGAAGGCGCAAAATCATTGCATATTATATGACACCAGGAAAATTATCAGAACCAAAAAATGTGGAAACGTTTTCGAGTTATTAACCAAATTTCATCAAAATTTGTTCTCTGCACAACCATTTTTAAGTCGAATTTTCTGATTAGGTCTACTTAAATCGATAAGGCGTTCGAGAGCTATCGTGGTAGAAAAGAGATAGCAAAAGAAATTTCGGTCAAAAAGAAAAACTTTTCCTCTGAACGTCTCTTTAACAACATCGTTAGAGACGGGGTTTGAGTCATCGTGGAGTTACATTGACTATGAGTTAGTCGGTGTTATCAACTATGTTTTGAGATTTATCCGTAGAGTACTGATTTAACTGATTACATAATTCTATTTATACTTGTGATTTTGGGAAATCCGTTACCTTCATATTTTAAAGACAAAAGTTGTGAATACTTAAAAGATTAGCTGGCTGAAATTAAATATTTCTATATCCAAGGCATGTAGAAAAACTTTTCCTCTGAACGTCTCTTTAACAACATCGTTAGAGACGGGGTTTGAGTCATCGTGGAGTTACATTGACTATGAGTTAGTCGGTGTTATCAACTATGTTGATAACACCACGATTTTCTTGTAATTTTGTAATATAAAATATTCATTCATACGCCACGTCTAAATCAAAACATAAAATATAGCTAGCGTCTATGGCACGTTGAATATACCAGTTCTCGATAGATCACTGAAGTTAAGCAACGCCCAGCGAGGTTGTACCATGTGGGTGTCCACGTGGGTTCGCGCCCTCGTGATGCTGGCTATTTTTCCGTCACAACCAAGGCTGGGTATGGTCAATGTGGGTAGCTGGTTTGCAAGTTTCCAGCGAATGGAGGGTGAAACCCCCGTCGTGAATGACAATAGATGTTAAAGAGACGTTAAACCAAATTAAAAAAAACGACAACATAATATAGGCGGCGTCTATAGCACATTGAATACACCAGTCTCGTTAGATCACTGAAGTTAAGAAACATCATGTGGGCTTTTAATAAGATGGTGACCACGTAGGTTTGGCGTCGTGATTCTGGCTATTCCCAGACTAGCCCAGGCTGGATGAGGTCAATGTCTGGTTATTAAGTTTCTAAAGAATGAAGGGTAACCCCCCCCCCACCCCCCGTCTCGAATGACCAATAGACGTTAAAAAAAACATAGAATGAAAAATATTTGATCACAGCTTGAGTTGTGTTCCATTTAGATGACTGTAGAGTGTATTTAATTTAATATTGTGTTCTGTACACTACTCCCCCCCCCACACTATGTACGTACGTATGATGACTGCACTTTATTTTCTACTTTCTTATTAATTTCTAGCATTTATTTTGTTTATTTTATTGATTTTTTCTCTCTCTTTCTCTCGTGTTATGCTCACAGAGAGAGAGAGAAGAGATCACCACCTTTCTGATCGGCACCAGAGCTATTGTCGATATTTTTTAAAAAAATAACGTCTCTTTAACGTCATTTGAGAAGTATTCTAGCCTGGGTTAGACCTGTGGCCTGTTCCACGAAGCAACTTCTCACTTCGCACTCCTCACTTCGCACTTTTTTTAAAGAAATGGAGTGAGGAATATTTGTTCCACGAAACTTTTCAAAATCTTCCGCATTACAATGCTTACACTGGCCTAATGAGAAGTTGTTTACATTTTTTTCATCTCGATTTCATTCTCAAAATTTACTGAATTATCTAAGTACCGATTTTATTTTTCTTCTAATTTGATTTATTTTTAGAGTGTTCAGTTAAGTTGAGTTTAGTTCCAATATTCTATATTAAATAATATTCAAAAGTTTAATATTAATATATTATTATTCAAAAGTAAACTGAGGAGTGAAAAAGTTCTTTGCAGAAAAAGACACATTTTACTCCTCACTTTGCAATCATCAAAAGTTTCATGGAACATATAGTAAACAAATCAATGAAATTTACTTTGCATTACAACTTTGCACTTCTCAAAAACTTTTATGGAACAGAAATTGAGAAGGTGGAGTGCAAAGTTGCTTTGTGGAATAGG
Organism: Pachypsylla venusta; assembly: GCA_012654025.1. NCBI lineage: Eukaryota > Metazoa > Arthropoda > Insecta > Hemiptera > Aphalaridae > Pachypsylla > Pachypsylla venusta. The sequence continues at coordinate 28,872,794 of CM022876.1, read as the reverse complement.
CCACTGGAATGACTCTCACTCCCTCTGGAGTGATTTTCAGTTTTTCACAAAGAGAGCTCACCATCTAAGACCATTTGTGATCGGGACTAGAGCGATTTTCGATTTTTTTTTAATTAGCGGCTTTTTAACATGTATGGTCATTTGAGAAGCAACCCACATTAACCTTATCCAGCCTGGGTTGCACCCATAATATCTCTCTCTCTGTTGTAATGTTCACATCAGAATTGACCTCACCATCTAAGAGTTCTAAGATCATTTTTTATCAGGACCAGAGCGATTATCTCTTTTTTTTTTTTTTTTTTTTGCTTAACCTCTCTTTAACATCTAAGATCATTTGTCATCAGGACCAGAGCGATTATCATTTTTTGCTTAACGTCTCTCTAACATCTAAGATCATTTGTCATCGGGATCAGAGCGATTATTTTTTTTTTTTTTTGCTTAACGTGTCTTTAACATCTAAGATCATTTGTCATCAGGACCAGAGCGATTATCATTTTTTGCTTAACGTCTCTCTAACATCTAAGATCATTTGTCATCGGGATCAGAGCGATTATTTTTTTTTTTTTTTGCTTAACGTGTCTTTAACATCTAAGATCATTTGTCATCAGGACCAGAGCGATTATCATTTTTTGCTTAACGTCTCTCTAACATCTAAGATCATTTGTCATCGGGATCAGAGCGATTATTTTTTTTTTTTTTTGCTTAACGTGTCTTTAACATCTAAGATCATTTGTCATCAGGACCAGAGCGATTNATATATATATATATATTTTTTTTTTTATGCTTAACGTCTTTTTAACATCGAAAATCATTCGCCATCAGGATCAGTGCGATTATCACTTTTTTTTTGTTACCGTCTCTAAAGGTCATTTGATACGAGATAAGTTTTGACCTCTTTTGGCTGTAAACTTACAAACCAGCTACCCATATTAACCTTATCCTTTCAATTGGTCAGCAGTAGTCATAGAGATAGATTGTCTTTTCTCTAATGCTGTCATTTAAAATTATATAAACAATAATTATTTTTCAATGTAACGAGCTCACATGGAGATCTGTAGGTGCACCAGATTGTAACTAGGTGCCTTCATAAGACGAGTCTGTTTATGTTTTTTCCTTATTTTTAATATTTGAAAAATAATATTGTTCATTAGATTTAAGTGTCTAGATTGCAATTATAATAAAATGCCTTATACAACTCAATCAATTAATAAGAAGATGGTACCTACCAATCAATCAATTTGTTCTTATGTGGTGATGCGCCATGGAATCTGGCCTCAAACCAAACGATTCCACTTCGAAGTGAAAGTTGTACGTGTGAATCTTACTATGAGAATTTTAGATTCTCGAGTTGGATTGGGCTGTTGAACCCAATCTAATAACTAATGCATCATTAATATGTGAGTATTAGGATATCAAAATGAGATTTGTATTATAATAATAATTCTGTGAAATGTAGACCTCACTCAAACTATGAGGCCCCGGTTGGACCAATAGGACACTGGATTAGTCGTAAGTTTCAACAGTTGACACCTTTATATTTAAAAAATCTTTAAAAGTTGAGGAAACACTGAGAGAAAAAAAAAAACATTTCAAAATTATAATTTTTAAACTGAGGTACCATCTTAATCACCATTTTGCGGCCCACCACCATAGACTGAAGGGTCAGATCCAAAGTGTAAAAAGTTTATAAGGTGGCGTAAGGGAGATGTTCCAATTTTGTGAAAAAAGGAAAACGAAAAAGAGGAGAAAAAGGTATTTTGAGAAGGTACTGTTTGCTTTCACTGCTTTTTATGACCAACTACTTTGATATAAGAAGATAAGAAAAAGGTTTCGCCTACGGCAGATGTCGAAAAGATCTTACCTTCTTATAATCAAAAAAAGAGATGAAGGCCCCGCGTTGGAAGCCGTTTGGTATAAGAAGATAAGAGTTTTGTCTACGGCAGAGGTCGAAGTAATCTTATCTTCTTATAACCAAAAAGGAGATAGAGGGTCCCGCGTTGGGACCCGTTTGATATAAGAAGACAGGATAGGTTTTTCGCCTATGGCAGAGGTCGCATCTTCTTATAACAAGAAAAGTTAAATAAAGTACAAAAGAGTTCTATCTAGGAAATGAAACGTAACAACAAAAGAACAATAAAGCTATTGCGTTAATTATTTATTGATACATAATTGAAAAACGTGGTATACATTAAAATAAAATATAGACTCCGGGGATTTCACCTAAAGTCTCAGGCGTTGCTGAGGAGGCGTCAGACAAATTAGGGGTAAATAATATATACTATTTCCTTGTTGCTTAATGTTAGTGATCAAAATTAGTGATGCCTAGATAAATTGGGACTCGAGGCTACAAGCCTCGTAAATATATATTATGTGAAAAAGGGGTTAAAAGTCTAGCAGGCTGAAAGCCTGGGGTGTCAAATAATTTAATACAAAAAATATCTTACGGCAGGAATGAATAATGCTCGTAGTCTGTAGGCGTTCTGGAAGCTGGATGTTCTGGTAGTCGAGTTATCTTGTGGGCGAAGGATAGGCAACTTGAGTGGATAGACTAGGCAGTCACTTGAAGAGTATAGGCGGCTGTATGAAGTATGGGCAGCTTGTATGATGTATAGGCTGCTTGTATGAAGTATAAGCAGCTTGCATGAAGTATAGGCCGCTTGTATGAAGTAGAAGCAGCTGTACGAAGTATAGGCAGCTTCTAGGGAGTTGAGGCAGCTTGTATAAAGTATAGGCAGCTTCTATGAAGTATAGGCAGCTGCTGATTAGGTATAGGCGTAGACTTGACTTTGACTGTCACACAATTCACACTTAGAAAAACTGAATTTACAGTTCCATGGAGATGGGAACTGATAAGTTGTTAACTAGTTGAAGATTTTAATTTGTCTGAGGCGTTTTAACAGTCTGCATGGGTTTATATAGTACCTCACTGATGAGGGGGAAAGGGTCGGAGAGATATTTTCTTAAGAGAAGTAGGTATAAGGAGAGAGAGGGGAAGTTGACGCGTGTGCAGAGATTTTAATATCAATATTTTGGCATAAAAAATGCATGATTGACCATAGGACTATGCATAATTATGCATCAACTTGGCAGGCAAATGTTACCACGAACTAGTTTTTTTTAAGGGGGGATACATTTTTCTCCCTAATGGATTCCTCAAAATAAAGTCCTTACCGTCTCAGAGGAAATTATTTGATATTTTCTCTTTTTAAAGGAAAAAGAGGCTGAGATGGCAACGTTTTGTTTATCTGAGGGTTTTATGATTCGGTGCACGTTCGACCCCCCCCCCCTCACCCCAGGCGTGTCTGTGTTTAACAACGTTTGAGAAAACAACAATGTTGACAGCTTGAAGTATAATTATACGAGTTTAGAATTTAGTTCGCCTCCCACGTGGTGTACCCTAGATAATGCTAAAGAACTAACACATCAAATGACCAGACAATCATTAGGTACAATGTTAGTTCACCTCCACGTTGTGTTCCTTGGATAATGCTAAAGAACTAACACATCAGGTGACCAACCCAAAACAATCAGATGATCCTAACACATACACAAACAGAAAAAGAGAAAACAAATCAAGTAAACTGGGCAAACCAAGCCAAAGCAGAAAAGGAATTTATTTGTTTACTTAGTCTGTTCTGAAACAATCTGGTTTGCTCTGATTGTTGAGCATGAAAAATCGTCTCTTGATCTCCTGGTCCTCTATACACTATCCAACTATCTCATATTATATCTTACACTTTTGGATGTATAGTAAAAAAAAAACATACGCTAAATAAATAAATAACAAAAAATAAAATGAATTCCGTGAATCGCCTCTCTGTAGTTCTGTGAACGGCTGGCCCTACTCGCAATTTGAACCAATGGCCTATGGACAGCTTAGAATACAATAAAACAAAATGTATAAGAAGGGAACGGAAAACCTCAAAAGTCACTGAACTTCATTTTTTATCTCATCAGCTACCCATCCGATTATCAAATATGAAATAAAAGTCAGTACACATATTTTTCCCTTAGAGGATTTAGTGTAGAGCCCTAATAGTAACAAAAATAAATGGGGCAAAGTTTCCTGGTCCTCTATACACTATCCAACTATCTCATATTATATCTTACACTTTTGGATGTATAGTAAAAAAAAAACATACCCTAAATAAATAAATAACAAAAAATAAAATGAATTCCGTGAATCGCCTCTCTGTAGTTCTGTGAACGGCTGGCCCTACTCGCAATTTGAACCAATGGCCTATGGACAGCTTAGAATACAATAAAACAAAATGTATAAGAAGGGAACGGAAAACCTCAAAAGTCACTGAACTTCATTTTTTATCTCATCAGCTACCCATCCGATTATCAAATATGAAATAAAAGTCAGTACACATATTTTTCCCTTAGAGGATNGCTCGTGACTCATTTTTATATTTGTAGTTTGATACAAAAATTATTTTTGAAATTTATATTTCACAATGACTACAAACATCCTAAATATTTGATCTATATTAAAAATAAATGGGGCAAAGTTAGACCCCAATTGGGATATACGTACATTTCTTCAAGTAGTAGTAGCGGGTTTTCTCACGAAATCAACCGTTCTTCCCATTTAAATGAAAATGGTAGAAACAGATTGATATAAGTTCATCGAAAAGATTTTGATGGTCCTTGGCTGGAACTGTGAAGATAGCGTTCCAGGTCGTCCTGGTGCGTAGAAACGGCCATCGTGAGGCGGGGTCAACGGTGATTGGCAAAAGTTCCGCAAACGGCGATGTTTTGGTAAGGGGGAGGGAATAGCGGACAAACGGATTTTATTATTATTATTAAATTACGCGTACGTAAATGTCAAATTCGGGGTAAAATGGTAGAAACAGATTGATATGAGTTCATGGAAGAGATTTTGATGGCCCTTGGCTGGAACTGTGAAGATAGGCGTTCCAGCAAACGGCGATCTATTGGGTTAGGGGGGGGGGGGNCCAGCAAACGGCGATCTATTGGGAGAGGGGGGGGGTAGCGGACAAACGGATTTTATTAATTTTTTTTTTAAAAAAAAAAAATACGTACGTAAATGTAAAATATCAAATTCGGGGTATTTTTTTTTCTTCATTAAATAACTATCTCATGTGTCACAGTGGCTGGCAGAAAGTGTTACTCTAGTATCATAGTAGATTGTTTCCCAAAACAATGTAAATCTCTTCCAATGGAAAAAAAAAAATGGGAGCTGATAGATACTATCGATTTTTTTTCTGAGCAACTAACCTAATTTTAAATATTAAAAAATAAGGATTAATGAAGGTTAATTTTCACGATTAAATAGAGGGAAATACGGGAAAACTCATTTTTAAACGTTTAATTCACAATTTTATTGCTTGAAAATCGACGAAACTTTGGAGAAATCAAATGTTTATTCGGATTATTTTTTATGCACAGAATTTTTTTTTGGTTTTTGTTTAAATCAAATTTTAGTTTCAGGTTTGGTAACAGGAAAAAAAATCACTTCGATTTAATTTATTTTAGTTTTTTTCCAAATGGTGCAAGAGTTTTTAGGGAGCGACTTCATGTGAAGAATAACAAGTTTCATCGAGGCATGGCCGATCAAAACGATTCCTAACCTCTCGGGGGGGGGACGTTCATCTAAACGCTTATANGGGGGGCGTTCATCTTGACGCTTATATTGATAAAATAAACAAACTTGCAGTGGACATTCAAACCTAGTAACTTTTGCTACTTTTTTCATGTTGGTACAACTATGGCTTCCGAACAAAACAAAAATGTCTGTTTCAGCTCAATATATTCAAATAGTTCAATAAATACGGAAGGAAAAGTTTTTTTTTTTTTTTTAAATTAAAATTAAAGTGAATTAATTAATCTCCCACCTCTAAAACGTTTAAAAACACTTTTTAAATTATATTAAACCACATTTTAAGTTTGTAACTTGCTCCAAAAAAATCAATAGTATCTGCCTGGAACCAAAAAAAATGTTTGATGGCCAAATTTGTGAAGCCACCGTCAGATTTCGGGGATGGGAGTATTAGTTAGTCAGTAAAATAAAGTCATGTGATAAATTATTGGATTTTATTTTCGTCGTTGATTTCAAAGGTTCTTCACTAAAAATAATAATCAACAGTGAAGGAGGAAGGAGCATTCCTCTAACCAGGAGACTGCCGGCAAGTGATTCTCGCTAATCGTGAGCTCCACGTGCCTAGTATGAACATGTTCCTTCAACTGCCTGGAAGAATTTATTTACCTGCCTCAGTAGCTCAATTGTCAAGCGCACGCCTGGTAAACAGAAGGGCTTGCGGACCCCCAGCAGAGGCAGGATTTTTCCTCATTAATTTGAGTATTTGACTACATAAAAATAGAGCTCTAAGGGTTAGGTGGTAGAAAATATCTGAGGCATTAATCCCGCCTAGTGGTTACCTCTTCCACTCAAAGCCAATTTTTTTTTTTTTTTTTTACGGGCGGATTCCTTGCCGATCACCACACTGTCAATGCTTAGTGTGAATACTCCGTAAGATAGTATAACCTGAATGTTCATACTATTCTGCACATTGCATATTTAATAAAAGATACCAGCCGGTCACAAAATTTATCGTATCCGTAATATCAAGCTTTTGGGGACCTGAACTTTTTCTCGATTTTTGGTATTTTTGAAGGAATAAAATCTATTTTAAGCACGGTAATTTTTTGTTTGTTTGTCTTTTTGTACCACCATAACTTGCGAATGCCCTATCTGATTTTGATATTCAAAATTATACTTTTGTTAAAAAGACGTTAAGCAAAAAAAAAAAAACATTTTTTTTATATTGTTTTATATTTTGTCCAATTTATCTTCTTCCTCAGTGTGCTCAGATAGACAGCGTTACAGCAAGTCTTATTCTTTGTTTTAAATACTCTCCGGCACGTCGCATCGATCCCTGATCTTATGGATCCCTGGTCCTATGGACCAGAGACTTAGAGATTCTGATACTTGTGTGAGGGCTGTAATAATAATTTTATGTTTGTGTTGTTCTTACAGATATCTGGGACCATGTTGAGAACGAACAAAAAGTTACTCTGTTGCCGATTCTGGTGAGTTAATATCTTTCATTTTGTCAATCTAAAAAAGTTATATATTTTTTTTTAGGAGGTTTGTAGTTATTATCTTGTATACTTAAAAAACGCAAAGTCCAGTTGGTATTCTGATTGATAACCTTCAGATTCAAAATATGCCATATGGAACACGGTTTACTTTTAGTAAGTAGGTGTGTAATGAGGAAGAAAAAAATCCAAAGATCAACTGGGGGGGGAGGGNCCCAACTAATCGGCATTTTTATCGTTTTAATTATACAGCCCAAACGGCAAGAAATATCGAAAAATTTTCGAGACGCATACTAAGTTGCGGTCATCAGCTAGTGAAATCAACTTCTACTTTTCAGGACTTAGTCAAATCCTATGCAAAGGTCTTTTCGACAACTGTTTGTCACTTAGGTCGGGTAAGGCCTTCACACGTTGTCTAGGAGGAACGCTTTAACATTTACTGTATCCGAGACACTGTGCTTTTAACTTCCTATTCAAATTAATAAACATCGTTGGAAAGATATTAAGATTCCAGTCATCTTTACTAGAACAGGTGACATCCTAACGCAGAGTTATAGCCGAAAAAGTTTTTAAAAAGCTAAAATTCAACTTGGAATAAGTCCGGCCCTGCATAATCAAAATGCTTTGATTATCTTCTATTTTTCAAAAAGAAACCTTCAAAAAGAAATGCACAAATTTTGACAACCACTTGACAACCATTCTTTATTGTGTCGCTGTAGAGATACCAGAGATTTTATGTGCCTTTTATTAATAAATTCTATTTATTAAAATTATTATTATTATTATTATTATGGGTACCTAGATGTTTTTATTAAGTTTTACTTCATAGGAAAACTAGCTGAGTACCCGAACTTCGTTTTGAGAAGATGAGAGAAATATGATAATAAATCTGACTCCCACATTAATAATCATATCACCGAGGTACAACCGTTTAAACGCGATCAGAGCATACACATGGATTACATATTACCTACACGTTTGTTAACCTAGGAAGAACATTGGCAGTAGTAACGGGTTGTTAAGCTGTGTAGAACGTGTTGGGAGTAGTATTGGGTTAGGTTCCAAAAAAAAAAAAAAATGCGTGTTGAAGTCTGCTGAGTCTAGGCTGGATCTGCGACCCAGCCTAACCTTGCGCAGACTTCAACATTCATTTTATTTTTTTTTGGAACCAAACCCAATACTACTCCCAGCACGTTCTACCCAACAAACTTGGTGTTCAATTCTATTAAATTTTATCGGCTCTATCCGCTTTTATACAAAATTTTATTTATATCTGATAAAATTGTGCTATAATTTGAATTTCCATACAAAAATCAGAAAATCAGCGGTAACTCGAAAACGGTGAGAGAGTTTTGAACTCTGATAATTTTTCTGGGCTCCCAGTATTTGGATTGAGGGGGGAGGGGTCCATTCCCATCAATTGTTCTGTATCTCTTACCGTTTCTAATGGTATTCTATGATTTCCTATTCAAAAATCCAAAAATCGGCCGTAACTCAAAACGATTGGAGAATTTTGAACTCTGTTAATTTTTCTGTGGTCTCAGTGTTTGGTTTTCTTTGGGGGGGGGGGGNGGGGGGGGGGGGTCCATTCCCATTAATTGTTCTGTAGCTCTTAGTGTTTCTAATAATATTCTATGATTTCCATAAAAACATCGGCCGGTAGTAGAGTTATGCATTCTTATAACTTCACTGGGGTCCCTGTGTTTTGTATGGGAAATCATAGATTACCCCGATTTTTTAATCGGCCGTAACTCGAAAACAGTTGTATATTTTAGAACATGGGTAAATATGTAGAACATGGGGAGTAGTAACGGGTTGTTAAGCTGTGTAGAACGTGTTGGGAGTAGTTTTGGGTTAGGTTCCAAAAAAAAAAAAAAAAAAAAAATGCGTGTTAAATTCTGCTGACCCAACCTTGCGCAGACTTCAACACGCATTTTATTTTATTTGGAACCTAACCCAATACTACTCCCAACAAACTTGGTGTTCAATTCTATTAAATTATATCGGCACTAACCAATTTTGTACATAATTTTATTTAAATCAAACAAATTTTGATACACCTCACATGACAAAAGATTTTTTTTTGATACAATGTGCAAAAAAAAAAGTTATACCTCAAGAAGTACCGCAAGGTCATGCATTTTGAAAATAACACCAAAAAGCCGCCATTTTGAAAACGGTACATTTCCGCCATGGGGTATATTGGTCTTTTCGACTACAAATGGTGTGTTTTAGCACCCATATTTTTTTGGCGGCGTAATTTAGATACAACCTGTATGTATTTAAGAGTTTTTCGAACTTCGAATCAATTCTCCAGACATTTTGCTCCGGTCTCTTTTTTTAAGGACACCGTGTACACATATTATAATTTATTTCAGAGTGAACATCAGATTTCTGAATGCGAACAATTTCAATATCTCGGATCTGTTATCAGTAAACATGGTAACTGTAAAGGAGCATCCACACTACACAGTGAACGTGCTCTCACAGAGATTTCAATAACACCCGCCAGTGTTTTTACCGTGCTCAGCCCATGTCAAATCACTGTGAAGATCACGGTACAGCGTCGGAGAGCATTGTTACTGACACTTTCACTGTGTAGTGTGAATGCTCCTTAAGGCTGATCTGAAAAGTAGAACACAGATTGTTTGGTGTAAATTCAGATTTTTTTAAATTTAATTAAGATATTTTTTCTATAATTGACTACAACACTAACGTGAACACCTGATCGTCTTTATTCACCAGTAAATATTGGTATATTTTGTAAACATTAATCGATAATCGAATTATTTGTTTCCAAGAAGAAGCGTACACGCCTTTTCACATCAACTAAGTGAATTGCCTACTTTTACTTTTATTTCTGCCCGTACGGTGATTTTAGATGAAAGAATAATAGAGGGGCCCAGTAAATTTTTCCCCCCCGGCCCGGATTTTCTGTCTACGGCCCTGACGAGAAGGGCCGACCCCAGTAGCCATATGTAGCTTATTAGGGATAAGGCAAGGGAGATATATGTAGAATTAAAATCAGTCAAAGTAAAATAATAAACCAGAAGGCTGGATTGACAGAGTTTTTTTTTTCTACATAAGTAGTACAAGAAGAATTGCACCACCAACTGTTAAAATAAACAGATACCAGATGCATGCATTGTGCTGTGAATTGAAATGAATTTATGAACTTGCTCCTTCCCTTTCATCTATGTGGGAGAGCGCATTTATTCATGCATTTTTAGAGATTAGACAAATTTTGCAGAAAGTTTAATTTACTGAGGAAGAAGAAAGGAGAGTGGGGGGGGGGGGGGGAGNAGGGGGGGGGGGGAGAAATAAAAACTTTTTGGTTGAGGGAATATATTTAGATTTTAAATTAAGATACATGACGTTACAAAGGAAGAAATTCTATTGAAATGTGTACACCCGGGGACATAGAAACAGTCCCTACATGGTGTCTCATAGAAAAGGGCGGCGCTCAATATTTTAAGATCGAATATCAAAAAACCCGGTAACAATATTGTAAGTTTATGACAAAGGGAAACTTTTTTCACAGTGGTTCACAATTTTGGTCACTTTCAGAGGAGTCACAGTCACCAGGGAGGTAAACTGTGAAATTTCAAATAGAAAAATAAAAGAAACAAAATTTATATTCATTCACATTGCGAGCATGAGACTGAAGTGTCCCTTTACACACAGTCCAAACAGAGGTCTTATGCAGGGTGAACCTGGTCATTTCCAACACAAAATACTCTGTTTAGCATATATGCCGTTTTGTGCTCGTTTTCCGGATATCGGCCATTTTTTAAATTTCGACCTTACGAGTTACACCACAAAATCATTTTTTTTTTTTTTTTTTTTTTTTTTTTTTTTTTTTTTTTTTTTTTNTTTTTTTTTTTTTTTTTGGCAAATATAATTAAAACCATCAAAATAAGTAAATATTATTACAGCTTAGAGTACGTATATGTTCTATTTAATGAATGCCCATTTCTGGGTTGCTTTTTTTCGAAACAAATTTCAGTCCATAATCCCGAAGAAATAAAATATATTAAGTTTTTGAGTCAATCGATAAAAAGCGACGTCAGACCGAAAGTTTCGACATTTTTTTTTTTTTAATAATAATATTTACAAACATTTTGTATTTTTTTTATTTTTTTTCGCTGGTTTTAAATAAACCAGGGTGTCCCAAAAGTCCGAGACCGCCGGATATATTTTGAACAAGTTTATGTGGAGTTTTGAAATTTTGCATGGTATTATACCCCAAATTAAACCACCTGACGGTGTGACCAATTTTTCAGGGGCGGGTCTCATGTGGCCCCCAGGGGGTCCAACTTTTGTTTTTTAAATACAAACCCCCATCAAGTGATACATTTTCAGAAATACAATAGAAGTACTTTGCAAAAAAATTTACACGTCTAGCGTATTTGGTTTCAAAATGGCGGCCATTTGAAATTTCCAAGATATGACTTCCAAAAATGTCTAAAGGTTCCTCAACATTGGTGTCCTATGCAATCATTCAATATCCCATTGCAAAAAATTCGCCTAGTTTTAGACATTCTTGGAAGTCATATTTTGGAAATTTCAAATGGCCGCCATTTTGAAACCAAACACGCTAGAC
>CM022876.1:28842401-28859791 GCA_012654025.1 Pachypsylla venusta | reverse complement strand
AGCGTTGATCTTTTCAAACATGACTCCTGGTACACTGTCTTTAACAAAGAAAAAGTTTCACTAGCACTTTTACCAAGTTTTACGTAAAATTTAATAATCACTCGTTGCTCAACGTTTATATCAATCATAATTCCGGCAAAATTAAAAAAGGTGTCTTGCGCGTTGGGCTATCACAATAGAACTAATTACAGTACAGACAAGACTTGAAGCTGTCCAAACATGTTCATCATATCTTCCTAGCATGCACAGCTTTTGCGTAGCGGCTCGAGTCTACGAACTTAATAGCCACACCAGTTATATATTACACTTCTACCTAAGATGTATTTTTCAATTTCTCATATGAAATTGATATGAATTGGCACCATATTTCAAGTTCTACCTCTTTCCATTCTGGTTTTAGGCGGAACCGCCAAAAAGCGACCTTCAACCGCTAATTAGCGGCCAACAATATATTATACTTCATTTTAATTCTATTTTTCAATTTCTCGTATGAAATTGATATGAATAGGCCCCAAGTTTAAAGTTCTAGCTATCACCGTTCTCATTTTAAGCAGGATATGCAAAAACCGCTAAAAAGCGGCATAAAACCGCCAATGGTATATTCGATTTCTACCAAAAGTGATTTTGCTGTTCATGGCATAAAACTGACGTCCTTACCAAATTTCCAGTCTCTAGTACTTGCCGTTCTTGAGATATCTTGTTCACAGACAGACATACACACGGTACAATGGCTGAAAATCGAGATTTGGGCTCTGGGGACCCCAAAACGTGTTTTGGCATTGAAAATTCGACATCGAAAGTTTCAGCCCATTACAATACTTTTCTTTATATAGGATAAGGAAAGTAAAAAATACAGTACAATAAAACTTATTGAATGTGTTTTTGTAAAAATGAATACATTCAATATTTCAAACACGCTTCCATAATCTGTGCGCAAACTTCACGGGAGATATATTATATTAGGACTGAAGAATATATAATATCGGACTATAGCTTCCGATCGGACAGGACACCATAAAAATAATCACTGGCAACGATAAACATTATGTCAGCAGGGTGGGGAAAAATATCGGTGGGTGAGAAAATAATCAACTCTTTTTTTTTTTTAATTTGGCTTAACGTCTCTTTAACATCTATTGGTCATTCAATCGCTGGAAACTTGCAAACCAGCTACCCGCATTGACCTCACCCAGCCTGGGTTGGGCCGGAAAAAGCCAACGATACGTGGTGTTCCCAAGCGGTCACCCATCCAAGTACTGACCACGCCCGGACGTTGCTTAACTTCAGTGATCTGACGGGAACTGGTGTATTCAACGTGGTATGATCGTTGGCTAATCAACTCTGATTTTTTGAAAAAGTATCGGGTCGAAAGTTGCCGGACAGAGTAAATAGAACTTTAAGAAACCTTAACTGACAGCCTCCAATAAAGATGATTTGAGAGAGTGAAAAGTGAGTGAATTTAGGATAGGATATGGTACTGTGTTCCAGATATCGATGGAAGAGATAAGGAAGGATTTACCATAGGAAACAGTGTTGTGGGGAGGTTTTAGAAGGAGAAGATCGTGGGATCGTGTCTCTAAGGAACTAACAATATCTTATCTGAAATCAATTGAGTCGATTTTTATGTTTATAGATGTACATTTTGAACTTTCTAATTTCTACTTTGCCAAAACTAAAAAGATCTTTGGATCTTAGTTTCGGGTACAGAGGGGAAACCAGAAAACTTTTGGCTTTCTTCGCTCTTCGGGGATGAAAGATAGTATTGTAACTTTTTAAACTTCTCTCGAGGTAAATATGCTAGTAAGATTAAGCGAGCGATGCTTTCAGGGATATAGTTTACATATTTTTGTTATTATAGAACTCGTTGCAGTTCTCTATTGAGAGCAATGCTTTCAGGGATATAGCTTTCATATTTTTGTTGTTAATATAGAACTGGTTGCAGTTCTCTATTGAGAACGATGCTTTCAGGGATATTGCTTTCATAGTTTTGTTATTATAGAACTGGTTGCAGTTCTCTATTGAGAACAATGCTTTCAGGGATATTGCTTTCATAGTTTTGTTATTATAGAACTGGTTGCAGTTCTCTATTGAGAGCAATGCTTTCAGGGATATTGCTTTCATATTTTTGTTTTTATAGAACTGGTTGCAGTTCTCTATTGAGAGCAATGCTTTCAGGGATATAGTTAGTTTTCATATTTTTGTTGTTCTTATTATAGAACTGGTTGCAGTTCTCTATTGGGAGCAATGCTTTCAGGGATATAGTTAGCTTTCATATTTTTGTTGTTATTATTATAAAATTGGTTGCAGTTCTCTATTGGGAGCAATGCTTTCAGGGATATAGTTAGCTTTCATATTTTTGTTGTTATTATTTTAAAACTTGTTGCATTCTCTATTGAGAGCAATGCTTTCAGGGATATTGCTTTCATATTTTTACTATTATTATAGAACTGGTTGCTGTTCTCTATTGAGAGCAATGCTTATAGGGATATAGCTTTCATATTTTTTTCTTCTTGTTATTATAAAACTGGTTGCAGTTCTCTATTGAGAACAAAGCTTCAGGGATATAGCTTTCATATTTTTGCTGTTATCATAGGACTGGTTGCAGTTCTCTATTGAGAGCAATACTTTCAGGGATATAGCTTTCATATTTTTGCTGTTATCATAGGACTGGTTGCAGTTCTCTATTGAAAGCAATGCTTTCAGGGATATAGCTTTCATATTTTTGTTATTATTAAACTGATTGTAGTTCTCTGTTGAGACCGATTGCAATTCTTACTGCGAAATTAATTTAGATCTATTAATACACGCATTTGATTTTTCGAACCTTTCGCGCAGCTTCCCATCATTAACCTGATTTATTCAGTCTATGGACATATTTCCTGAAAAGTTTATGTCCTGTGCGTAGACTCACCATGGACCTGAGGCCATTGTTTTCGAGTACCAGAATCTCCTGAGTAAAAGTTTTGGAGTACCCACCTATTGTCAATCGGGAGTGTTTTATGACACTGGAGTTTGTCCAACTTTTGTTTGCCTCATCTTGCACCTAGAGCTTGATGTTCGCTCTCGCCAAACAATTTGGCAGCCCCAGCAGAGGTCCTGGGCCCATAAAACTTGTTTTTGCCAATTCCCTTGCTAATAGGTCCACTGCTTAAACTCCTTTAATGTGACCTTCGTGCACATCAAATTTCATCGAAATCATTCAACGCTAATTATTGGCAAAAGGGCACGACGTGGCGTACGACGGAATAAATGGATGTACCGCCCTGTATACTACATCAGGTGGATAATTATAAATACTCTCGTTAGCTGGATTGTTTGGTTTGTTGTTTGCTAGAGATTAGTCTAAGCAAAGAGATTATATACGACTTGTACCACAATACCAACATGCAACTTATCTTATCTTTCAACAGAGCTGTAGGTATCAGAGGAATATAGGCTTCTAGTCATGCTCCATCTGGATACCATCAGAGTACGACTTGTACCACAATGCCAACATGCAACTTATCTTATCTTTCAACAGAGCTGTAGGTACCAGAGGAATATAGGCTTCTAGTCATGCTCCATCTGGATACCATCAGAGTACGACTTGTACCACAATGCCAACATGCAACTTATCTTATCTTTCAACAGAGCTGTAGGTACCAGAGGAATATAGGCTTCTAGTCATGCTCCATCTGGATACCATCAGAGTACGACTTGTACCACAATGCCAACATGCAACTTATCTTATCTTTCAACAGAGCTGTAGGTACCAGAGGAATATAGGCTTCTAGTCATGCTCCATCTGGATACCATCAGAGTACGACTTGTACCACAATGCCAACATGCAACTTATCTTATCTTTCAACAGAGCTGTAGGTACCAGAGGAATATAGGCTTCTAGTCATGCTCCATCTGGATACCATCAGAGTACGACTTGTACCACAATGCCAACATGCAACTTATCTTATCTTTCAACAGAGCTGTAGGTACCAGAGGAATATAGGCTTCTAGTCATGCTCCATCTGGATACCATCAGAGTACGACTTGTACCACAATGCCAACATGCAACTTATCTTATCTTTCAACAGAGCTGTAGGTACCAGAGGAATATAGGCTTCTAGTCATGCTCCATCTGGATACCATCAGAGTACGACTTGTACCACAATGCCAACATGCAACTTATCTTATCTTTCAACAGAGCTGTAGGTACCAGAGGAATATAGGCTTCTAGTCATGCTCCATCTGGATACCATCAGAGTACGACTTGTACCACAATGCCAACATGCAACTTATCTTATCTTTCAACAGAGCTGTAGGTACCAGAGGAATATAGGCTTCTAGTCATGCTCCATCTGGATACCATCAGAGTACGACTTGTACCACAATGCCAACATGCAACTTATCTTATCTTTCAACAGAGCTGTAGGTACCAGAGGAATATAGGCTTCTAGTCATGCTCCATCTGGATACCATCAGAGTNTCTCTGATATCTCTATCTACACCACTGACTGAGTCACTTGTCCTCCCAACTAATCTCTCTGATATCTCTATCTACGCCACTGACTGAGTCACTTGTCCTCCCAACTAATATCTCTGATATCTCTATCTACACCACTGACTGAGTCACTTGTCCTCCCAACTAATCTCTCTGATATCTCTATCTACACCACTGACTGAGTCACTTGTCCTCCCAACTAATCTCTCTGATATCTCTATATACACCACTGACTGAGTCACTTGTCCTCCCAACTAATCTCTCTGATATCTCTATCTGCACCACTGACTGAGTCACTTGTCCTCCCAACTAATCCCTCTGATATCTCTATCTACACCACTGACTGAGTCACTTGTCCTCCCAACTAATCTCTCTGATATCTCTATCTCCGACAATCTTCATAAATATTTTTCCAGTGTCTTTCTGGCGCACAACTTGCTGATTTTAACTTGTAGCTTGTAGTCCATCTGATGTAGTTATAAACTTATCTGAAATTATGCATGAAAGTACCGGGTGTTTTCTGGGTTTTAGACTTGAAGATTAAAATGGAAGCCCGATCTAAATATATGAATCAGAATTCTGTGTATATGTTTGTACCAATGAGGTAGGCGTTATCTGTTTTCTTACCACAGCCCAATCTCAGGAAAATTATCAGAACTAAAATATGTCGAGCCGTTTTTGACTTACGGCCAAATTTCTAATTTATTTAACCAAAATCGACAATTCAAGGTCCGTTATCTTAAATTTTTTCGCGACAAGATATATTTGGCTTAACGTCTCTTTAACATCTATTGATCATTCAAGACGGAAGTTTCACCGTCCATTCGCTGGAAACTTGCAAACCAGCTACCCACATTCACCTCAACCAGCCTGGGTTGGGCTGGAAAAATAGCCAGCATCACGAGGGCGCGAACCCACGTGGACACCCACATGGCACAACCTCGCTGGACGTTGCTTAACTTCAGCAATCTATGGGGAACTGGTGTATTCAACGTGCCATAGACGCTGGACGCTAGGTGACCTTTTAGTCCTCATTCTAGGACATGGCAAAGGTTTGCCTAGTCATTCCAGAGTTACGAGTTCGAAACCGGGGGGGAGCAAAACAAAATTTGGAAATTACTAAAAAAACATCTATTCACAATTGCCTTTGAGGCCCCTAAAGCAACATATAAATCTGGAGATTTCAAAGGCTACAATATATGGGGTGAACACAAACCCGTATACCGCCTCCAAGCCATTTGTTATACTGACCTCACTACGTCAGTGACTCAGTATGGCTACAACCGAAAAGGAATTGTGTTCCAAATATCAAGTATCTTGGTTTAGCCATTAATTTGATACGTTGATTATGAGCCAGTCTACCAACTTTGGGTTTTGCGTTTTATAAGTCTGGATTAGAAGTCCATCCATACAGCGGTCATATAGTCATAGGGGCCACACAGTTAAGTGTGTTAGTCTCCTACTGCGAGATTTTTAATTAAAATCATACATGATAAGTATTTTATGTGTACCTATAACTCATTCATTTGATACGCCTTATTTATTATGTTGTACTGTCCGCAACGATTGCTGTCAACAGCATATTCATTGATTTCTTCTATAAATATTTGTACAATTTGACAAGTATGTCTTCTTTTTTATAAAAAAAAACCACGCCCACTTTGTAAACCGATTTTTTTTAATTGGCCGAATGAAGCGAAGTGCAGATTTAAGGCCACGATTTTACGACTCTCTGGACCTCAAAACGTGTTGAAAACTTGTTATCGAAAAATTCAGCGCATTGCAATATTTTTTTCTGCTCAGTNTTTATAAAAAAAAAACCACGCCCACTTTGTAAACCGATTTTTTTTAATTGGCCGAATGAAGCGAAGTGCAGATTTAAGGCCACGATTTTACGACTCTCTGGACCTCAAAACGTGTTGAAAACTTGTTATCGAAAAATTCAGCGCATTGCAATATTTTTTTCTGCTCAGTGACAGTGAAAGTGTCACTGACAGTGCTCTCCGACGCCGTACCGTGATCTTCACATTGATTTGACATGAAAATATCCTGGCTCAGCACGGACAAAACAATGACGGGGGGTGTTATTAAAATCACTGTGAGAACACAAGCACCTTGTCTTATTTTGATATTTCCTATTATGGATATTTATTATTTAAAGAATTTTGTGATGCGTTTTTATACCTGATGTACAACCCTGGCCGAAGGTGGCCTTTTGTATTGTGAGAAGCCTACAGTTGTATTCTAAGTCAACTTTTTTTTAAGCTTCACGTCTATTTAACATCTATTGGTCATTCGAGACGAGGGTTGTACCCTCCATTCGCTGAAAACTTGCATACCAGCTACCCACATTGACCCAGCCTGGGTTGGGCCGGAAAAATAGCCATTAGGAGGGCACGAACCCACGTAGACACATACATGACAACCTCAACTGGACTCCAGTGATCCAACGGGAACTGGTGTGTGTATTCAACGTGCTACACCTCATAAATTTGATCCTAAAGAACGCATCAGTTTTTGTATTGATTGTTTGCTCAGGATATCAATAATAAATAATATGCACAATTCTTAACTGATAAAATTTTGGAATTAAAGACTGTTAAAAATGAAATTTCGGAATTGACTATTCAAGATAAAATTTCGGAATTAAGGACTGTTTAAGATAAAATTTCGGGTTTAAAAACTGTTTAAGATAAAATTTCGGAATCAAGAACTGTTTAACATTAAACTTTCGGAATTAAGAACTGTTTAACATAAACTTTCGGAATTAAGGACTGTTTAACACAAACTTTCGGAATTAAAAACTGTTTAAAATAAAATTTCGGAATTAAAAACTGTTTAAGATAAAAGTTCGTAATTAAGAACTGTTAAAGATAAAATTTCGGAATTAAGGACTATTTAAGATAAAATTTCGGATTTAAAAACTGTTTAATATAAAATTTCGGAATCAAGGACTGTTTAACATAAACTTTCGGAATTAAGAACTGTTTAAGATAAAATTTCGGAATCAAGGACTGTTTAACATAAACTTTTGGAATTAAGGACTGTTTAATATCTATAAAATTTCGGAATTAAGGACTTATTAAGATAAAATTTCGGAATTAAGAACTGTTAAAGATAAAATTTCGGAATTTAGGGAGTAATATAAGGAGGGTTCCTTGGATCCACAATATTTTCAGTGCACGATTTTTGTGTTTGTACCATGAAACCTCTGGAACGCCTCATACGATTTGAATGAAATTTGGTATGGACCTTCATGTATTCGTAGAATTGGTTAATTACTTTTTGGGTTGAGCAACTTTTTGTACCAATATTTCATCCTGAAATCAGGGCCGCCGAGAGAAAATGCGGGTCCGGGACTAAAAAATTTCGGGCCCTTAAAACGAACAAATTCTTAAGGGTCCCTCCAAGAGCCCGGAGAGGGGATAATACCCCCCCCCCCTCTGTAAGCCCTGACTGTGCGAGTACGTCGTACTCTCTTTAAGGACTACTAGTGGGTTACCGAGTATCTCCCAAAACTCATTTTCGTTATCTTTTTATTAGTTTCAAAGTAGGTACATAGGTATCTGTTGTTAAGTTTAGTGCTCTGTGTCTCTTTTCACTGTTTTTAGTTTTAGTTTTTAAGTTTTTATTTTTAGTTGTTCACAAATCTTTGAAGTGTGAGAATGACCGCGTATTTAACACGATAAATAAAATTATTATTTTTATTTTTTCAAGAATACATCACGCGTAAAATAATACGTTTTTTTTATTTTTTTTTATTTTTCATAAATTTCAAAATATACTTTAGATTTAAATAATTTAACCAATTTTCGAATTTGCGCTAATATTAATTAATTATTTTTTAAAAAGTACAATTTTATCTTTTAATATAGATTATATTTTTATTTTCGACAGTAAATTTCCTCAAAATATTTTACGTTTTATTTTAAAAACGTTTTGAATTCAAAAATCGAATTAAAAAAAAAATATTTAAAGGGTTTGATAATTTCCATAATATTGTAAAGAAAAGTGTATGTTTTTCTTTGTGTTATTATATCACATTTTGTGGATTTTTTCTACAAATCACTTCAATAAACCAAGCTAACAATTACACCCTAATGTTACCACATCTACTCAATTGTCCTCAGGAAGCCTCCAAACATAACCAAACCAAGAAGACAATTCAAAAAATCCTTTTGTCAAATTTTCTACCCGACACCTCCCTGGTGCTAACTCACTGCCACGGAGACGTCTAGTTTCCATAAATTTCAGGGTGGTCAATTTTATATTTTTTTGTTTTTAGTTTATGGAATTATCCATATATTATGAATTCTTCATTCCATCGATATTTTTTTGATTTTTTTTTTTTTTTAGTTTATGGAATTATCCATATATTATGAATTCTTCATTCCATCGATATTTTTTTNGGGAAAACGCATTGTGTACACTATGTGGGGAGGAGGAGGAGGAAATGAATGAGACTAGTCACTGGACTAATAACAGGATATTGTGGTCTTAGAAGACACCTACACAATATGGAAATCTTCAGGGAAAACGCATTGTGTACACTATGTGGGGAGGAGGAGGAGGAAATGAATGAGACTAGTCACTGGACTAATAACAGGATATTGTGGTCTTAGAAGACACCTACACAATATGGAAATCTTCAGGGAAAACGCATTGTTTACACTATGTGTGGAGGAGGAGGAAACAGCCTCTCATGTGATCTTTGATTGCAGTGCCCTACTCAATTTGAGACTGAGTATCATCAGGTCACTAAACCCCAGAGAGGAATTCATCCAAAACAATCTTGTAAGAAGACTGCTCAAACTATCTGGGCAGTTGAACCTTAACTAGAGAAATAGGCTTAACTCCAATACACAAAAAGACCATCAGGCTGAGGAGTGGGGATTCCAAACGTAAGGGGGTAAAGCTTAATGAAATGAAATGATGCTCACAAAAATGTCATATATTAACACAAAGAGATATACATTTAGATTTCGAAATAACCTTGAAGGAAAATCTTGACTGATCTATCAAATGTTCCCCCATCGATATGATGACATTTTGATAAGTATAGACTTTTCATATTCCCAATCGTTTTGGAAATATTTGGACTCCTTTTGAGGGCAGCCAGATATATGGGACGTCACTTCCTGGAACATCCACTCGTCGAATTATCCGGCGGGAGTCATCCTGTATATGCTGATGAGTGAGAAGTGAGGAAGTAACTTAAAGAAATAGAAAAAGTTAATAAATTATGAGAGTTTCTTCTGATAATATTTTATTTTCAATATAAGAAAAGTATGGTGTGAACAGCACATGGGTTTCCTTGATTTTTTTTTTGTTAACCCACTTCTTTCTTAATGTCCTTAAAGAAAGGAACTAATCGCACAGAATGAAGTAAAGTTATTTGGCCCCAAAAACTAATCAGCTAATCTAGGAATATATATTTGTCCATAAAATATTTCATCAGGCGTTCGAGAGATATTGTGGTAGAACAGACAAACAAAAGAAAAATCATCCACTGAAATATATATGGCGCCAAGGAACACTCCTCATTTTAAATACTCTTTAAATCCGAAAGCATATCAATCTAAATACTTATATCCATATTTGAAAAGATATGAAATGTTAATATTAATAAAATTATTCATACCCTGAAGTAACAATTTTCATCAATAGAACTTTGAATACAAATGAAAAAAATTCTGCCAATGTTACACATGGGTTTATTATTTTTCTGGCAAAAAATAATAAACCTTTTTTGGCCCCCTCCCCCAAAAAAATGGAGGGCAAAAAAATTGAAGGGGGTCTCGTGACGATTCCAAATCTGGGGCGTAATTAGACCCTAGATTTAACATACCTACTACATTTGAAGTCTCTGGCTCTTACCATTCTCTTTTTAGACAGGATTAATGAAAACTGCTTTAAAGCGGTAAAAACCGCCAGCGGTATATTTGATTGAACCCAAAAGGTTCAGAGCTAACTGAGACCCCAAATATGACATACATACAAAATTTCAAATCTCTAGCTGTTACCATTCTCCTTTTAGACAGCAATACTGAAAACCTCTAATTTCTTCTTCTTTTTTTCTATTTTTNATTCTTTTTTTTTTTTTTTTCGTGACGATTCCAAAGGTTCATTATTGAAAGTTTTCAATAATGAACCTTTATGTTATTGATGTAAGTATATGGGAAAATGAAAGGCTCTAGGTTACTCTAGGTAGTTTATAGGTTAACAAAGCTAACCCTATAAACTCTCCCGCATTAAAATCCAGTCAGTTGTTCTCACGAGTCTGAATGTACTCCGAAGCACAACTATAGTGGTATGCTTAGACGGACTCTGAGTACTCAACACGTTGTACGTTGCTTAACTTCAGTGATCTGACGGGAACTGATTTATCCAACGTTGTAAATCATTGGCTTAACTTTCTATATCCAAATACAAAGAAGAAAGTAATGTAATACGCTGAATTTTTCTATGTCGAGTTTTCGAGTCAACAGAGCCAAAATATTGAGTTTGTTGATTCATTTCAACAGAGATATAGCTTCTGGTTTAACTAAAAGATTCGGTGCCCATGCCAAACTTAAGATTTTACATGCATACNTCCCGCATTAAAATCCAGTCAGTTGTTCTCACGAGTATGCTTAGACGGACTCTGAGTACTCAACACGTTGTACGTTGCTTAACTTCAGTGATCTGACGGGAACTGATTTATCCAACGTTGTAAATCATTGGCTTAACTTTCTATATCTAAATATAAAGAAGAAAGTAATGTAATACGCTGAATTTTTCTATGTCGAGTTTTCGAGTCAACAGAGCCAAAATATTGAGTTTGTTGATTCATCTCAACAGAGATATAGCTTCTGGTTTAACTAAAAGATTCGGTGCCCATGCCAAACTTAAGATTTTACATGCATACCAAATTCTCTAGCACTTACGGATTCTAGAGATATATTATTCAGACATAATGAAGGGGCTAAAGGCTGAAACTTGAGCTTTTGAACCTGAGAAACTCAAAACGTGCTTTGCCATTCGAAACCCATTATTACAATACTTTCCTTTTTAGGATATTAAGGAAAGTAAAAATGTTAAGTGTGTAAGTTTTTTTTCATAAAAAAGAAAATTTCCATATTTAGGTCGTTTTATCAAAAAATATTTTAATAATGTTTTTATTAAAATTACCTCGTCTTGTCCCACTCCATATTTTTCATAGAATTTACGACACGAGGCCGGCGCCAGCTATGGCCAAATTAGCATTACGTGTGGACGTGACTTTCGGTGCGACCCTTAGCCATAGATCAAAAATAATAAGAATCATTTTTAACGGAACTCGCTTTTTCGGAAATAAGCGAATTGCGTTATGAGACATGTAACTCGCTTATTAGAAAAACTGCGATCACTTACCCCAGTCATCCTTTGGAAACGACTTTAAGCGACCGCAAGCTACAAACTTCAAATGTAGTTTTTTATATGAAGTTGCTTGTAATATCGTGTAATCCCTCGCAGTCACTCCCAAATAAAATCAGCTGATTTAATCTTCTGTTTTTTTACGTGTTCCTAATAATTATTTCATTTGTGTCTGAATCTGATGACCAACACACATGTAATGTTGAGACGCTATATGGCAAAAAAAAAGACACCCGAGCGAACCCGTATGTTGACAAATCCAAGTTCACTATCTAAACTCCAAAATTTTCCTTACTTGGTATAGTTGTATCAAGAGAACTCTCTTGGACGCCTTGTCCAATTTTAATAAATTTTGGTGTGGACATGTATTGTGTTCGACTCTTGGGGGTTCAATTTTCTACTATTTTTTTAGTATGGAACTCTCTATATGTGAATAACGGCGACGAAAATGGAACCAACATACCAAATTTCTTCCAAATCGGTCTACGCTAAAAGTGCCCATCACGGAGGATACGGAGGGCGGCCGGGGAACAGATTTTTTAATTCGATTTTTGGATTCCGCATATTAGGTGCCTCGAAACATAAAATATCAAGTTATACACCCATGTGTCACATTGGCAGAGTTATACACCCATGTGTCACATTGGCAGAGTTATAAACCCATGTGTCACAATGGCAGAGTTAGAAACCCATATGTCACATTGTCAGAGTTATAAACCCATGTATCACATTGTCAGAGTTATAAACCCATGTGTCACATTGATAGAGTTATACTCCCATGTGTCACGAGTTATACACCCATGTGTCACATTGGCAGAGTTATACACCATGTATCACATTGTCTGATTTATAAACCCATGTGTGACATTGTCAGAGTTATAAACCCATATGTCACATTGTTAAAGTTATAAACCCATGTGTCACATTGGCAGAGTTATAAACCCATGTGTCACATTGGCAGAGTTATAAACCCATGTGTCACATTGTCAGATTTATAAACCCATGTGGCACATTGTCAGATTTATAAACCCATGTGTCACATTGTCAGATTTATAAACCCATGTGTCACATTGTCAGATTTATAAACCCATGTGTCACATTGTCAGAGTTATAAACCCATGTGTCACATTGTCAGAGTTATTAACCCATGTGTCACATTGGCAGAGTTGTTTTTAATATCAATTAAAGATAATTTATTGATCGTTTAATCTGTAATGAACACGACCGAATATTCATTGTACGATTATGAATCAACAATCGACATCGAATGCAACACGGCCAGTAAATGTAATGATTCATCCACACAATGTGACAATCAAAATTGTTTCAATCGATTATCGAATGAAAGTAATAATAATCGAATAAAAAGAAATTCTATATTACATAAAAATTACAAGAAAAAATTAAAAAGAAAAAAACTGCTGATTGCGGATTACAATCGGAATGCTTGCAGTTATCAATACTTATCTTGCGATCAGTGCGGAGGATACAAGGTGAGTGGTTGCCCGAACAAAACGACATCTAGTTACAGGAGACATTGTTGGACGTAAAACACACCCAGTATATTGCTTGAATAATAAGTTCCAGAAATATTCTGTGTGGTATCGACTCTTGCATCAGATATTAAACAATATTAAGTAGAACAAAAAATTCAGGTTATACATCATCCGATGTCGAAATGTTATAGCGACATGCCAAGGGAACCTAAACAATATTAATTGTTTAGAATTAATACGAAAAAAATGTTGCACGTAAAACACACCCAGTATATTTCTGGAATTTATTATTCAAGTAATATACTGGGTGTGTTTTACGTCCAACAACATCCGGTTTTCCGAATACCGGACATTTTTTGTCGGGCCCTTCCAAGTTCTTGTAACAATGTTCTTCTTAAAAAACAGTTTGCAGGAGGCATCTGGTTTTCCGAAAACCGGACATTTTTTGTCGGACTCTTCCAAGTTCTTGTAGCGATGTTCTTCTTAAAAAACAGTTTGCAGGAGACATCCGCTTTTCCAAAAACCGGACATTTTTTATTACTGCCCATACGGATGAATACTACAAAAACTGTGGATGTATACTACAAAAACGTTTTCTTTTCTTATGTGGGATCATCAAAATAACAAAATGGCGGCCATTTGAAATTCGATTCGATTTTCTCAAAATCCATTCCATGAATTTTTATTTTTTTCCCCTCATTTAATAGAACATAAACAATGAAATAACTTTTGTGTTCGACGACTTCGTCAAGAAATGAATTATTACTGCCCATACGGATGATTTTAGATGAAAGAATAATAGAGGGGTCCGTAAATTCCCCCCCCCCGGCCCGAATTTTCTGTCTACGGTCCTGCAAATTACACACCCCAACCATAACTCACGTGTTTTATTTGTGTCCTATCCATCCAAGTAACCCCGGCTGAGGACGTTTTTTCCCAGCAATGTTCTATTAATAATATAATGTTCCTTACTAAAATCGGGCTCCATTCCAAAATCGGTCAACACTACTTGGCACAAGTGCAGTTCATGTGGCCTATGGTGTACGAGGACGGATTTTTCTATATTAAACTTTCGGAACCGGATTTTTTTTTCGGAACTCTGCTTGGTTGTTTGAGGTGCTCTTCCTCGCGATGTTGATTGAGTAGTTACTTTAATGTGAGTAGCGACCAGTGGTTGGATTACAAGAGCAAAGAAATATGTAGTGCAGTTGTATTTTAGTGTAGTGGCCCTTGTCATGGTGTGATATCCACAAATCTAAGTTGTGACAATGCAATGCTATGCGTTAAGACAAATATTAACACTTACATTTTGTGTTCTCTCTGTTTGTTTCAGGTGAGTTTGTAATATTACTTTTAAATTACCATTCAGTTATATGGTAAGTACTTAGAACACGCTACGTCGAGCCGAGCCAAATTATGAACGAATGGCTCGATTTTTGATGAAATTTGGTATGCACATTTTGTTTTAGGGGGGAGAAAGTGAGTTACGTGGATAATCCTACAGGATGAAGTAAATAGACTCATCGGCTTTATTAGCCTTTTTCTGGACATCTTGATTTCCACTCAGCTGCCCGATGCAGTTCCAATTTTCGCTTATAGAAACTAATAAAAATTCATTGGTTGGATTGAAAAAATCGACTTTGAATATTTCAAATGGTCGCCATTTTGTTATTTTGATTGTTGATGATCTTACATGGGGAAACGTTTTTGTAGACTTTCTTTCAAGTTCTTCGAATCATTTTATTTTTTCGAATTCGGAGCTGTAATACGGGAGATACGAGCAATTCAAAAATAACACAAAACATCCTGGAACTTTGTAACAAAAGTTCAAATAAAAAATCAATAAAACAAACATGTTTATTTTTGCCCATATTATAGCACCTATACCGTTGGGCACAACAACCTGTTACACCCTTGTTGATTTGGACTTGGAAAAATTGTAGAAATATGTTGACATGAGGTTATCGAAAAATATGTAAAAATGTAAACCTAGAATTTCCTTGTTGTAAGGCCCAACGGCCTTTTCATAATTTTTGTGGGTATTATAACTGGGAGCCTCATGCATTATAATAATCTCTTCAATCTTTAACCAAATAAAATCTTTTTACTCTAATAATGCCGCCACTGGGTGCTGCTCAATCATACTCACGAGGCTGAGTGTACCCCAAAATCACAAGTACTAAGTCGAACATTTTTCGACCTCACCGGGTATTGAACCCAGATCCTCCAAACGCAATGCCAGTGTGATACACACTACTCCAGGAGGACGGCATCGCTTCTCTGTTAGCGAAAAGGTTTTTGCGGGAATTGTCATGAAATACGTTCCAGGTTCTGCCCAAAACCGGACGAAGAGTTTCTCCAGCTAGTTCGCTTTCTATTTTCTACCTTGTAGTATCTTTCCTGTTCGGATAGTCTTTATTTTTCTGTCATCACGCTGTAGATATTTATAAAGTAATTAAAATATGAACTGAGCACCAACACACACGCAGTCACCAGTCACACGACTCAGCAATGATGTAGTGCCAGCAAATCTCTGACTTGTGCAAGTCCTCTTCATGCGGGACAATAAATCACATGGAAGAGAGACAGAGATGTTTTCGTGCATGCATTTTTTAGCAGTAACTCTTCGAGTAATACTGTCGCTCACAGGGCTCTCTCCGTAAATTAATAATTATTTTGTTTCAAAAACCATTATTACAGGATGTAACATAAGTCGATGTTAACCACATATTCGTGAGACTAAAATAAGATGATTTCATTCTATAAAGCCATGTTTGAAAATGCTTTCGCTCCAAGCTACAGCCCCTGAAAGTTGGAAGAAAAATGTTGTTCTTTCTCAATAATTTATCCATCCCAGACAGATATCGTGGTGGAAGGATAGGGCAGCATACCAGTGACATACTCTGAGGACGCGCGGAGTAGAAGATGTTGATAATCCCGGCCTCTTCCATGGATTGGCTGGTTTTGAACTTACGCCCTACTGTTTATCAGTCAGAGCGTCTTAACACTATACCACCAACCCATGTTATTTGAATTCAAAGAAAACGAAGCTAGTAACCTTTTAGCAAAAGTAGCAGCAAAAACTAGTTGCTTAGACCCAAAACCTGCGCTGCAGCAGCCAAAACGTTAAAGCTAAACCGGCAAAGAAAGTGCCCAAAACTAGAAAAACGTTTGGTGAGAACTTTCGGATTCAAAGAGTATTTTTTGAAATAAAAATAAGGAGTGTTCCTTAAAGCCTCATTTTTTCAGTTTGATATAGAGTTTCCATTTTTTCTGTTTGATATAGATTTTCCATTTTTTCTCTTTGATATAGATTTTCCATTTTTTTTTTCAGTTTGATATAGATTTTCCATTTTTACCATTTGATATAGATTTCCCATTTTTTCAGTTTGATATTGATTTTCCATTTCTTCAGTTTGATATTGATTTTCCATTTTTTTANTTTTCTGTTTGATATAGATTTTCCATTTTTTCTCTTTGATATAGATTTTCCATTTTTTCAGTTTGATATAGATTTCCCATTTTTTTCAGTTTGATATAGATTTTCCATTTTTACCATTTGATGTAGATTTCCCATTTTTTCAGTTTGATATTGATTTTCCATTTCTTCAGTTTGATATTGATTTTCCATTTTTTTAGTTTGATATTGATTTTTCCATTTTTTCTGTTTCATATAGATTTTCCATTTTTTTCAGTTTGATATTGATTTTAATTTTTTTTAGTTTGATATTGATTTTCCATTTTTTCTGTTTGATATAGATTTTCCATTTGACATAGTTACCTATGTGAAATATCACCGGTGTAGGCAGGGCCGGCTCAGGAGAATTTGCCGCCCTAGGCAAAATGAATTTTGCCGCCTCCTGAATATAATATTTAATTTGTTCGTTAATTAATATAAATAGTAAAAGTACTCATATTCATATTTTTAATGATAATACTGAATAGTTATCCCTCCTAGTAGTGAAATTCATGATTTTTGCACAAATTTCAATCAAAATCTGGCCATGAATTTTCCTCTGGTT
>CM022876.1:28805171-28815226 GCA_012654025.1 Pachypsylla venusta | reverse complement strand
GACCCCCCCCCCCCCCCCGAAAAAAATCCTGTGTACGCCTCTGGATAATATAATTAATCATTGTTGCAGGATGCTGACACAGTAAAGCTATACAATAATGTGCATGCTGCACTGGGCGTCCCATCTGCATTCTATGCAAATATGACCGATATATTGAACGCAATCAGCACAAGAATAGTTGGAGATAATGATTTCCTGACTCAATTAGTCAATTTAGAAAGTAGCTTGATAGAGCAAAAAGATAAATATTTTAGAAGGCATTATGATTTAATATAGATCAGCAATACCGGGAGCTTTGTCAGCACAAGTTCACCAGGAGGAGGTTTTAACTAGGAATGGATATCGATTTGTCGATTTTTAAATCATCCTTTGTAAATTATTCGAGTTTAAAAAAAATTAAACGTGAATTAAATACTTAACAACAACAATAGTTATACTTGAACTGATCTAACAAAATAGCGGCCATTTTTATTTTCAAAATTGATTACTTTTCGAAAACTATCTCCAATTTTCTTATCTTATTATTAAGGAAAGTATTGTAGCAGGCTCAAATTTTCGCTGCTGAAATACGGTTTGGATTCAGGTATGATGACGATTAGTTGCACCTTACAATATTACATAAGTCATGCATAAAAAACAATAATGAAATTTCGGTGGGGGGTCTGGACCCCATGCCCCCCCCCCCAGATACGGCCTTACCAGATGGGACCTATATACCAAATTTTATCCAAATCGGTCAACGCTAAGTGGCAAAAGTGCCCATCACGACGTACGGCGTATTTAAAAAAAAATTAATGAATTTAATTTTAAAATAAAAATTTACGTAATTTTAAAATTTAATGTTTAATTTTAACACTCGTAAAATTAAACACGGAGAAAAAATTAAAAAAAATCACTTCACACCCACAATTTTCAAGAAAATAAATAAATAACTGATGCTTGCAGAAAACAACGAACAGCAAAAATACTGCGAACAGCGGCACAAACAGATTAACAGTAGCAGATCAAAGTGTTCGTCAAAAAAACCGACAGGATCTAGCCGCGTGCTGTGCTCGCGCGCACAGTACGCGGCAAGTGAAAACACGTCCCAATATGCCGAACATTGCCGCGTTACTGCCGCGGCGCGCTTATGTATACGCACCTTAAGGGTGCCGGCAGACAGGCGTATATTTACTGATCGAAAAAACACATATTTTCGCATATGCACAAGGAAAAACTAATACAGTTCTTATGGGAATGCGCAGATCGAGCAATTTGCAGACTGCCATTAGAACCTACGTACTTGTTTTTCCTTGCATATATGCGAACATGTGTGCTATGCAATAAGATAAGTAAAAATGCGGCTTAAGGTGCTAGTCAGAAACTGCTAGTTCTCCATGACAATGTTTAAGGTGTTGGACTGAAACTATAAAAAGGCATTGCCTATTGTCTAACACAATGAGATGTGACGACTGAATTCCCCCATTTTAGGTATCTCTTTAAATTGCATGATTTTTCAAGGGGGCCATATTTACCTCTCTGTATCAGAGTTGTTCAAGGGGGCCATAACAGTGAGCTATGTTTCTTTCCTCTCTTTCTTTATTCAAATAATTCTCTCTAACATGAAACCAGTTTGATATTTACCTCTCTGTATCCGAGTTGTTCAAGGGGGCCATAACAGTGAGCTATGTTTCCTTCCTCTCTTTCTTTATTCAAATAATTCTCTCTAACATGAAACCAGTTTGATATTTACCTCTCTGTTGTTCGATTGGTCTGTGTAAATCAACTCGACAACAGAGAACAATTAGGATCAAAGTTCAATGTCAACACCAAACGAGATTCCTCTAACAGTTGATCTCCAAGTGTTGATAAAACAACGTTTGTAACCAATTGTTTTATTAGAAAACAATGCATTGTTCATATAATTCAAACAAATATACAAAGGCGTGTGAGAGTACTTTATGTTGTGTGGGTATATTATTTTACCTACCATAGATCAGTGAAGGAGCATTCACACTAAGCAGTGACAGCAAGTGATTCCCGCTGATCATGAGCTCACAGTGATTCACTGTCAGGTGCCGGTCTAGTTCCTTCAACTGCCTGGAAGAATATTTTTAGTTTTGCCGGTCACAGCACTGTCACTGCGTAGTGTGAGTGCTCCAGAACGGATCACAGGTAATGCTTGAGATAAATTTCAGATGAATCGGTCTATCGGTTTCATTATTTTGTGACTTTTGATTAAAAAAAAATCTCGTGTGCTAATACGACTTCTTTACTTATCTTATCGATAAGAAAAAAGATGAAAGTATATTATAATCTGAAATTTTTTGATATCGATTTTTCAATGCCAAAACATTTTTTAAGGTCCTCAGAGCCGAAATCTTGCGTTTCAGCAATTTATATGTTGTGTGTTTTGTACGCACCTAATGCATATGCTTTTCATTGATATTCATACAAATATACAAGTCTATGCCAGAAGTGGGTGGTTAACTCACTCAGGCCATTTAAATTAAAAAAAAAAAAAAATATATGAGTAAAAATTTAAAAAGTCATTTACTCGTATTCACACCTCTTCTTCTTTAACTTCACACTTTCCCAATTCTATTTGGGATTTGCCGTTGATTTCCATAATTCTACCATGCCACAATCTTTTTTTCTGTTCCTACTCTCTTTAGCTGGGCCCTTTCCCAATTCTATTTGGGGTTTGCCGTTGATTTCCATAATTCTACCATGCCAAAGAGAGTAGGAACAGAATCTTTTTTTCTGTCCTTACTCTCTTTAGCTGAGCCCTTTCCTGGCACGGTAAGCCTCGCTTGCTTTTCACAGTATTCATATCCTCTAAAGGCCCAAAGACTTTTTGTGGTCTTGTAGGCTTAAAGGCCCAATGTCCAAAATTTTGGACAATTATTTTGTAGGACTAGATTAAACGCCAAAATTTTGGACATTTTGAGTTGTTGAAATAATGCAAAATTTGGAACATTTTTTAACCCTCTGAAAATCTTAGTAATTATTGAAAAATGGACAAATGAAGTGAATAATGTTCATGGTCCAAAACACCTCAACTTCAAGTTTTGGGATTTTAGGCCTACAAAATGAATGTCCAAAATTTTGGACACTGGGTCTTTATGACTACAAGGTACAAATATATACGCTGTGGGCTTTTAGGCCTACAAAATGAATGTCCAAAATTCAACTCTGGACTTTTAGGGGATATACAAACTACGTAGATACTCCATTTTTCAAATGACTTAAAGGCTGGATGGCCCTCCTAACACCAAACCTTTTGCATTTATACGGGCTTAGGTACGTCACCTAATAAAGCTGGCTTGTTCCCCTCAGTTGGTACATTCATTTATTGAGATTATATCCAAACTATTCGAGAAATCCAAATTGCTCCCGGGCTAACATTTAATACAATGGTATATCCTAAGGTACTATGTACAGGCACGTAATACATTTATGAAATTTGGTTTCCTCTTTTTGTCAAGTAACGGTAATCTTGAATTTGACCTTCAAAATTGTATATAACATACTTTGTTTTTAACATATTTTAAGAAAAAAATCATGTGACATCTCAACATTGCTTGAATTAGGTATAGTAGATAGCTCCCGATTGAAATTCTTTAAATTTTATTTTCGTGTTCTAAACATTAGTCCAGCTGTTATCAACTTTTTTTCGTCCCGTACCCCGTACCTCTGGGGCTACCGGTTCTTTTCCTACTTACCTTCTACACTGGGGTGGATTGAAAAACTGTGAAACTATAGGTGTTAGGCAATTCATAATTAATCTTGTATATTTGTACTCCTATTTTGACCATTTATATTTTGATTTGAATAGATGAAAATGAGTAATTCATATGTTTGTACATTCCATGCAATGTGTAAAATTTATAATTAGTCTTTTACCGTATGTTCATACGCCTATTTTTACCATTTATATATTTTGACGCTTACTTCCCACAGTGTCCATAGCAAATTGCGCAGAAACTCGCATTTTGCTGATTATCTCTCATCATTGGTTTGAAAAAGAGTTTTAAAAGGCTGGATGCCCTTCCTAACACTAAACCTTCTGTGTTTACACCAGCTTAGGATTGTTACCTAATGAAGCTGGTTTGCTCCCTTCGGTGGCTACATTATCTCCTGATTCAAATAATTCATTGCAAGGTATAGGTATTCTGTGTTCTAAACTTGAACTCTACACGCGGAGCTGTTTCTGTGTTTACACCAGCTTAGAACTGTTACCTAATGAAGCTGGTTTGCTCCCTTCGGAGGCTACATTATCTCTGTATTCCAATAATTCATTGCAAGGTATAGATAGGTATTCTGTGTTCTAAATTACGCGGTGCTGTCGATATAATTCATTTCAGTAGTTGAACGATAAAATAAGATGTTATTTTAATGATATGTTAGATAAATCCAAGCATCCAGATGAAGCATATAATCCACGTATTAATTCTTATTCCAAATTTGTGTTGTTTGATGTAAGCTGAACGAACATAAATTGTTTCACGTGTTCAGTTTGCTCATTACAAACGACTGACGCGTCGCGTCGCTACTCTTTAATTATTTTATTTCTTTATAGATATACCTACTTACCGCCTCGATATTTTGGATCTTCTCCAAAAAATATTTTTCTTAAATGCACGCACACTAAGGGTGCTCAGAGAGCAGTGGCGGATTTACACATTTGCCGNCCCCCCCCCCCCCCGACATTTACAATTGGATACCCTAGTTCACAATCATAATTATTACCTAATTACACTTTTTGCAAAAATAATTGTCTTTTTGATTTGTTCACTTTCGCCCTAATTACACCACCTTCTTTGGGTGCTTGGTTATATCAATTTTACTTATGGAATTCAAAATGACACTTTTAGTTGAAATCGATTCTCTCCTTGGCGTTTTTTGCAGATTTTTGACGATTTTCACGAGTCTGACATTAATAGAAAACGGTGAGAGCTAATGGTAAAAAAATTGGCCAAAATTTGCCGCCCCTAAAATCTGCCGCTCTAGGCTTCAGCCTGCTTAGCCTATTGGTAAATCCAGCACTGTCAAAGAACATACTTACTCATCTTATTGCATAGCACAAGTCTTCGCATATATATGCAAGGAAAAACAAATACAGAGATTCTTAGAAGAGTCCGTCAATTGCTCGATCTACGCACTCCCATAAGAATGTGTGTTTTGTTTTTCCATGCATATTGTAGTGAACGACCTGTGTATGTAATATTACTATGAAACATTCTGTATAAATATCTCGACGCTTCTCCTATCCATTCATCTCTCCGTCTTTCTTCTTTGTTACAAATGAATGGTCTTGTNCCCCCCCCCCCCCCCCCCGTGAGGTTAGGAATCGTTTTGATCGGACATGCCTCGATTAAACTCTTCACTATTCTCGAGAATAATTTCTTACATTTACCGGTAATTGTATACAATTACCAATTATCTACTTTTACCGTAACATATAGGTACATATAGTGTTGATAATGTGCTATGCAATAAGATATACGGCTGTCTGTGCGAACTCTTACGAGGTAGAAAAAAAATCTGCGAACATGAAGAGCCAGATTATAAAGAATCTGGTATGAAAAATTGGAATGGAAAACCACGTGAACACTGAAAGAGAAGGGAATGCTGGAGTCGTGATGGATGAGAGACTGACAAAAAGAAAAAAAGATTTGATCTGGTAGAGGGAACGTGGAATTGAAAACCGGGTGAGCAGTAAAAGAGAAGGAAATGCTGGAGTCGTGATGGATGAGAGACTGACAAAGAAAATGGAAAGATTTGATCTGGTAGGAGAAAGTGGAATTGAAAACCGGATGAGCAGTGAAAGAGAAGGAAATGCTGGAGTCGTGATGGATGAGAGACTGACAAAGAAAAAAGAAAGAGTTGATCTGGTAGGGGAAAGTGAAATTGAAAACCGGATGTACAGTGAAAGAGAAGGGAATGCTGGAGTCGAGATGGTTGAGAGACTGACAAAGAAAAAAGAAAGATTTGATCTGGCAGAGAAAAGTGGAATTGAAAACCGGATGTACAGTGAAAGAGAAGGGAATGCTGGAGTCGAGATGGATGAGAGACTGACAAAGAAAAAGAGAAATTTGATTTGGTAGGGGAAAGTGGAATTGAAAACCGGATGTACAGTGAAAGAGAAGGGAATGCTGGAGTCGAGATGGATGAGAGACTGAGAAAGAAAAAGAGAAATTTGATGTGGTAGGGGAAAGTGGAATTGAAAACCGATGAATAGTGAAAGAGATGCTGGAGTCGAGATTTTTGAGAGACTGACAAAGAAAAAAGAAAGGTTTGATCTGGTAGGGGAAAGTGGAATTGAAAACCGGATGTACAGTGAAAGAGAAGGGAATGCTGAAGTCGAGATGGATGAGAGACTGACAAAGAAGAAAGAAAGATTTGATCTGGTAGGGGAATGTGGAATTGAAAACCGAATGTACAGTGAAAGAGAAGGGAATGCTGGAGTCGAAATGGATGAAGGACTGACAAAGAAAAAAGTAAGATTTGATCTGGTAGGAGAAAATGGAATGGAAACAACGGAAATTGCAAAAGTACCCCAAAGTCGAAACATTCGGCATTTTGAGGCAATGCCAAAGGGTTTTTACTATATTACGTATCGACTCCATTTATATACAAAGTCCGGTTCACATAAAATAAGAACAAAATATATATATTATACAGACTTTTTAATATCACAATAAGTTACTTGTTCATCCGACTAGTTTCGGAGCTCCCTGCTCCATTTTCAAGGTAACAGTACGAAACATAGAACATACGAAAAAACGGTCACAATTTCAGCGAGTAGGTATACATTTTTTTAAAAGTTTTTGAAAATTTCCCGCACCTACCAGATATTAGCAATGTTACCAACTATTTCAAATTTTTGGTTTAGACAATTATCATTGTTCAGGGTCTTACTGATTTCTACTTAAATTATATACTATACTATAAATTATATACTATACGGTTTTTACTATACTTAAATTATATATTGTGTATGCTCAGTTCGTAATCGCAAGTTCAGCCACATCAACGAATGGAAGAATGTCTTACTTTTAAGCATTATGAATTGAAAAACAGATTACGAAAAAATAAAAATTGTAAGGAGTAAGAACTTTTTGGTTCAATGAAATGAAATTGAAGACAAAAACTGAGAATTTAAAAGATGAAATTAAATATTTTTGAAATTGTCTCGGGGATGGTTAATAAATCCTGATGATTTGACCTTATTTGACCTGAGTACAAGGTTGTTGTTTGATTGGGCGTATTGAGAATTTCTATATTTAAGGTGAGTAAAAAAATTCAAGAAATTTCGGAGCAATTTGTTTAATTATATTAGTAACAAACATATAATTTTAGCTCTCTCAATTCTTGGATCATTCTTTTTGATCACGTGAAGTCATGAGAGCTAGGTGCTACTTTAGAAATGGCTTGCTAATGTAATTGTAATCATGTTAAATATATTAATATCAAATTTCGGACCAGAAGCTAGATTGTTTGAAGTCAACTATAACTCGCCTCACATCTCAGCATGACTTGCTGCATATTATGAGTTTCTCCAGAAGCTAGATTGTTTGAAGTCAACTATAACTCGCCCCACATCTCAGCATAACTTGCTGCATATTATGAGTTTCTCCAGAAGCTAGATTGTTTGAAGTCAACTATAACTCGCCCCACATCTCAGCATAACTTGCTGCATATGATGACAGTTTCTCAGAAGCTGGATTGTTTGAAGTCAACTATAACTCGCCTCACATCTCATCATGACTTGCTGCATATTATGAGTTTCTCCAGAAGCTAGATTGTTTGAAGTGAACTATAATTCGCCTCACATCTCAGCATGACTTGCTGCATATTATGAGTTTCTCTGGAAGCTAGATTGTTTGAAGTCAACTATAACTCGCCCCACATCTCAGCATGATTTGCTGCATATTATGAGTTTCTCCAGAAGCTAGATTGTTTGAAATCAACTATAACTCGCCTCACATCTCAGCATGACTTGCTGCACATGATGACAATTTCTCCAGAAGCTAGATTGTTTGAAGTCAACTATAACTCGCCTCACATCTCAGCATGACTTGCTGCACATGATGACAGTTTCTCCAGAAGCTAGATTGTTTGAAATCAACTATAACTCGCCTCACATCTCAGCATGACTTGTTGCACATGATGACAGTTTCTCCAGAAGCTAGATTGTTTGAAGTCAACTATAACTCGCCTCACATCTCAGCATGACTTGCTGTTTCTCCAGAAGCTAAATTGTTTGAATGAAAATAATTTAGCATCACCGTAACCGTCATGTTGAATTAAAAAAATCAACTCCTACAATTTTTTTTTTAATATTAAAACATATAACATGATAATATTCCGAGATTTGTTACTTGAAGCTATTAATTTGCATGCATGTTTGTTACAAATTATACAGAATGAAACAAGATCAAATGAGATAATACAGGTTGTTTACATTTTATCCGGGTTGGTGGTGTAGTGGTAAGACGCCAGACAACCCAGGGAATTTTGTCCTCATGAATTTGAGATATTTAACAGACAAGATTTGCACCCAAAAACTGTCGATGTCGAGAATCTTTTGGTCATTTTGGAGGACATGGTATGGGTCGGGATTATTAACATCTAGTCCGGCGTCCTCAAAGTAACCCTTCCACCGGGTTGGGATTATCAACATCTAGTCCGGCGTCCTCAAAGTAACCCTTCCACCGGGTCGGGATTATTAACATCTAGTCCTGCTGGTATGTAAAGTAGTACCTTTTAACTGCCCAATAGGAATTAACATGAGATTTTGGTTTATTGTCTGTAATTTTAAGGGAGTGATGATGTTTTTCAAGAAATTTAAAAATCTAACTATCAGGCCGATCAAGTGAACAGTACAGAATTTGGTTCAATT
Organism: Pachypsylla venusta; assembly: GCA_012654025.1. NCBI lineage: Eukaryota > Metazoa > Arthropoda > Insecta > Hemiptera > Aphalaridae > Pachypsylla > Pachypsylla venusta. The sequence goes on along the minus strand of CM022876.1, from coordinate 28,806,339 downwards.
TCTCATTTTATAACGATGATAAAACCCTACTCTGCAGAAAAGATGAGACATTGGTTCGGACCTAAGTTCTGAACGGTTTGTTCGATCGGGCTGTGAGATTTTGGAATTCCTTGAGAAAAATTATCTTTCAAATCATTCTCTCTGTTAAAATAACCTACTGTGAATTTGTACAGACAAAAAAAAAAGTAAATCTCATGTTAATTAAAATGGGGCAGTTGAAAGGGAAATATCATATAGGTACTTATTATTCGATTTTTTTTTTTTTTATTCGAAAACGCTCTTTCAGACAAAAGAATATGACAGAAAAGTTGAGATTCTTTTTTACAAGAAGCATCTTCGCAACCGATTCAGATTAAGAGAAAAGGCAGAAAACATAACAGCGCGAAACAAATTTGCCGCATTGAAGCGTAAACATTTATTACTTCACGTAACACTGTTGCTAATAAATTAAACAAAAATACATAAGATTTTGCAGCAAACCTGTAATGAAATTTGTACTGATGAACGCGTTTACAAGCGGATTAAAAGTGTATTCCCCATAAACGCCCATTTAGTAGTCACTGAATTTCTATGTGACCATATTCTTTTTACCTTTAAAAATATTTGTTTTAATCTCCCTACAGAAATAGGAGAATTGGCCTTAACTCGAAAAGGGTTGGATAGTTTTGAATTCTGACATTGGACCCCTCTCCAAAACCATAGGCTGATTGAGATCTTGGAAAAAGTATCAGAATTTAATCTATCCAACGATTTTTGAAAGGGAAATCATACTATTTTCACGAGAACGGCCATGTCTGTAAGATGCCAAGTGATGGGGACGCAGGGCGCAGCCTTCTAGTAATAATTTTAAAATTAAGTAACGAATTAAAAAAAAAAAGTTCTATTTCATTTATATCAACTCATTTCTTCCCGAAAAAGATGATGCAGCACTTCTTGTGATAAAAAATTCAAACAGTTTAATGATGGCTTGATTCTGCTGTTTTCTATTTCTGAGGTTCTCATTTCACCGATAATTCCAGAGGAAGGTCTAGTTAGAAAAAAATCTTGATTATCTTCGGAGAACATCAAATGCTCGGTTCCAGACAGATACTATTAATTTTTTTTGGAGCAAGTTACAAACTTAAAATGTGGTTCAATATAATTTAAAAAGTCTTTTTAAACGTTTTAG
>CM022876.1:28775330-28790429 GCA_012654025.1 Pachypsylla venusta | reverse complement strand
ATTGTTTTCCAAGTCGGATCGCATTTAACTCTTTAGAATGCTGTGGTACACTGAAACAAACTCCTTATAATATTAAGCAATTGTATTGTTTTCCAAGTCGGATCGCATTTAACTCTTTAGAATGCTGTGGTACACTGAAACAAACTCTTTATAATATTAAGCAATTGCATTGTTTTCCAAGTCGGATCGCATTTAACTCTTTAGAATGCTGTGGTACACTGAAACAAACTCCTTATAATATTAAGTTATTGCATTGTTTTCTAAGTCGGATCGCTTTTAACTCTTTAGAATGCTCTCTGTTTTTTTGTAATAATATTTTTTTATGTTGGTCACGAATATTAAAACAATACCCGCCCCCTCAAAATTTCATATTTTACGCAGAATCCAAAAATTGAATAAAAAATCCGTTTTTCTGCCGCGCTGCCCGCCGAGAACTGGAGTTTTGCCAGTCAACGTTGGTTAATTTGGATGAAATTTGGTATGTAGGTCCCTCGTATTCCTTAGTTTGATTTTTGATAACCCGATTTTGTAGACTTTCTTCCAAGCTCCTCCAAATCATTTTATTTTTTTGAAGTCAGAGCTGTAATAAGAGAGATATGAGCGATTCAAAAATAAAACAAAACAGTCTGTAGCTTTGTAACAAAAACTCTAATCAAAAATCGATACAAGAAAAAAATGTTTGTTAATGTGAATCACTGACAAAAAATGTTGGGGCATAATTAGACCCCGAATGGGAATTAACAAATTAAAATATACCAAATTTCATTGAAATCATTCAAAAGTGCTGCTCATGGGGAGCGTTTTGCGGTGTACCGGGCAGGAGGGTGGCGGACAAACCAAATTTCATCAAAATTGGATAAGGTGTTCCATAGGTCTCGTGTTACAAATAGTGATGGCATATCGCTCAAAAATATATCGATATATGAGAAATATATACAATTTCACCTGGAGAATTGGTGGAAATTACATTTCTCTAATTTAGGAGCGCTACATAAAATGTAACATTGTTGCCAATTTCTAATCGTCAAGATTTTAAAGGGACAATTAGGATCCCCCTAAAATAAAAAACTTCGAGTAAAAAAAAAAAATTTATCGCTATGTTAAGAACATTGGAAAAAAAGTGTACCTATTAAACGATATAGCGTGAAAAATATATCGATACATCGGAAGAAACGATTATCGATATATATCCTTTTCGATATATCGTGCCATACCTAGTTACAAAGAAAAAACAGACAATCAAAGTTCGTCTGTTTTTTTGGCGTGTTACATTAAACCTCACTTTGGTCAATCAGAAAACTATGTGCAAAATTTAGCCGAGTTTTTTTTAACTTATATTTGTCACCCGGTATCATGGCTTGGTCAAAGGAAGTGTTGCAATGAGGAACCACGTGGACATTTCTGATTATGCTCTCTGATAAGAACTGCCGCTTGTGTGATAGGATTTAAGGGAAATTCTTCTTATTTTTCTGGGTTCACCTCCCTGTGAATAAGTCACCCAAGTCCATACCGATCGTAAAAAGCGACTAAGGGCAGAGTCGGAAACTTTTGATTTAAAAATATGACATTAAATTTGAATTAGTTTCACCCGTTAGGCTTAGGCCATCTTCAGAGAGGAATACAGTGTTAAGAATTTAATGTCTTGATAAAGAAATATCTTTTAATCAAAAGTGAAGTAGTTAGTATTGATTTTCATTCATCATTAACTAAATACTGATCTACTCTCTACTAAATGTGACAACCAAGAAGTGCTAGACTTACTTTTTATGGCCAGCCTTGTTGCGCGAACGGAGCGCATTTCGGACCCTGCTTATTAATCAGAGTGTTCAGTACTCGCGTGTGTACACCTTCGTACCTACCTATGCTCCGGGCTCCAGTCCTGATTTAGTAGATATTCATTTCAAATAGAATTCAATCTCAACATCAACACCTAACAAGTGACCTTTACTTGAGCTCTAGTATAAGTGAGTGGTTAAATGTTTTTTTTTTTTTTTTTTTTTTTTTTTTNAAAAGTTTTTTTTTTTTTTTTTTTAATTTTCTGTATTATACATTATTCTCTGGTTAAATCATTGAAACATCATATACTTGGTGGATTCATAACCAGGAGGCTGTTGGTTCGAATCCAAGTCCATCCCCACGCCCCTCTTTGACACAAGATTGGAAATAGAATCTTTAGAAAAGGGCGCCTTTTTAAAGAGAAAAAAATAGACAAAAAATTTCAATAATTTGTGCAGAGTGTATCAAATTTTATTTCATAAAATTCATCAGAATGCACATTATTGATTTAATTCTTGAATATTAGTTTTACTATACCGTTTGCATTGTGTAGCAATTGTAACATGGAACACAACAGAGACAAATACACTGAATGTGCCTTCGAAAGAGAATTTTTACTTTGATTTTTTTTTAAAGTTATATTTTATTATTAGTATAAATTGAAGCAAAAATGGTGAAACTCAAGTTTAAATCTTTAGAAAGGGTAAGTTTATTTATGTAGTGACAGTCTATCAACACCTAAAAAAAACTCCTGTATACCAATTTTTGGTACTTAACACACAAGAACAGATTAGTAATTTTCAACCTTCATTATGGTTTTACTTGACATACCTAGTATCCCAATTTAACCAACAGATTAGTAATTATTTTCCCCCATTTTTTTAAAAATCTTTATTTCTCAATCATTTCGCCCACATCTTCAAAAAACATTATCGTCTTATCGTCGACCTCAAAAGTCACTCCTATAGAGAGACTTTACATTCTTTTAGAAACAGTCTGTATAAGAAAAGAGTCATTAGCCTGACCTTACCTTATACAAAAATGTTTGTGCAGTCTCGGTACCCCCACAGGGTAAAAATGTTAAAAAGGCATGTCTTTTAAGGATGGGTAAGAAGAACAGCGGGCGGAAAATCCTGCGATACAGCAGCTTCATACTCAAAAGGGAAAAGGAGGAAAACGAGTTATTGGTGTGATGGTAGAGGAGAATGGAAAAAAGTCTGCATGTTGTGGAAATAAAAGGAATTTTGTGTTAAAAAATAATTAAACACAATATGGCTTCCAGGAGAAATAAGAATGACGTCGTCGAATATTTGCCATTTTATATTTTAAACGAACGTCTGAAGGATGGGATCCATATTAACATTAACAGGGTACCTACCTTTTTTTAAAAAAGTTATGTCCCGGAACCGCTTTCGCATTACTTCAGGGCACCACTTTTTACAGCCATGCCATTCCGGAAGCGAGAAAATTCGATCAGAAAATTTTCGCTTCGGGCGGGATTTGAGCCCACAATCTCCGGACCAAGAGTCAATGCTCTTAACAACTCGGCCACGAAGATCGACACAGGGTACCTGGCATAAGAAATTCGACCTAGCGTTATGTTGGCGGGCTGGAGAAGAAAAATCTGCGGGCTGACTAACAAACGAAATTTTCAACGGCACAAACTAGCTCTAAGCACAAATGATTCGAAAAAATCTGGCGTCAACATCACATGACTTTCCTTATCTATAAAAGAAGAAGAAAGTATTGTAATGGGCAGACATTTTCCATGTCGAGTTTTTAATGCCAAAATACGTTTTGAGGTCCCCACAGCCCAAATATGGATTTGGAGGATTCGAGAATGTCAAAAATGGCAACACCGCTGACGGTACTTTCGAATTTAATTGAAAGTTTCGTGGCGCGTGCAATATATAAAATGGACAAAGTATCAAAATTTCAAGTCTCCAGTGCTTATTGGCAATGATAGATTATACTTCAACCACAAGTATCTTTGTGCACTCCATGCAGAAAACTTATATGAATAGGCACCAAATTTCAATTTATAACTTGATGTTATGCTGGATTCGTGAACGCCTATAAACGACAAAAAGCCGTTGACGGTGGATTTTATTTCAACCTAAAGTGTCTTTAAGCATGTATATAATTGTAACATATAGGTAACAAATTTTTAAGCTCTTACCTTTCTCGTTTTAAGCAGAACCGCCAAAAAAGTGCTAGCAAGTGTCAAAAATAGATTAGACTTCAGCAAAAGTGTCACCAAATTCCAAGTTCGCTTTTACCGTTCTTATTTGATTTCAAACAAAAGTTTCGTGTGTCGTCCATTGTAAATTACAATGCCATAGTGGGGTTATATTGGACTTAACTCCTAAATATAGAACTTTTTGAAATAATCACTCTTTCCAATATTTCCATATGCTTTGGGATTATGTCAGACTTTTCAAATTTCAAAGTGTTTAGTTGGGACTTGAATCATTTGTACCGTTTGATAAGACTTGTTTTTCTGAATCCAAAGATACCGTTTCGAAAAATGACATTTTTTTACTTATCGCCTTTTGCCCTAACATTCGAGTTTATGATCAGTTATTGGTATTTATATTCGCGGAATCCCGGTGACGATGTGTATAAATGTGTCATAATACATAACAGCAGGTTGCCCCCGAAGCTGATAGAATTCAAAGTGTTCAATAATGTGATTACATAGCCCCAAGGTACGAATAATTGTATGTATTTTTCTGTGAAAGATACGTTGCATGGCGTTTCTTTCATTATGTTCTTATAGATCTGCTGAGTTGGTCGATAAAAAACTCGTACGACAAAGTCTACCACCCTGGACCATTTTTAGCAACATAAATATTCGCGTTTTTGATTCTTCGCATGAAAAATACTACTCAAGGGTACGATGCAATCAAGAAAGATGTGATATTCTCAAAAATATATTTGTTTTAACGGAACAATTTCGCTATGCCAACCGCCGGAGCCGGCGGTTGGCATAGCGAAATGCTTGGCCAAGGCAGCTATAGAAGACTGGGTCTTTGAAAAACACAAGGAGACCTGGAACGGGGTCACGGGACTTCCTCTTTCCTTAAGAGGATGATTACTGGCCCCTAAGAGAAAACAACAAAGAAAATTGTGAATCTCAGCAGATGTGACATCAGACTGGTGATTGGGCTGCTGACGGGTCACCGTGGTCTAACTTAAAAGCTATAGGGGTCAACAAGGGAACAGCGATGTACAGGATGTGTGGAGAAGAAGAGGAGACGACATCGCACATTATATTTGACTGCCCATATATGGCGCTACAACGCTTCAGGACGCTAGGGTTCCCGGGTTGTGAACTCATAGAGATACACTCTTACCCAGTAGAATATTTGCTGAACTTCATTAGGGGTTCGGCAATTTCAGGGCTGGGTGAGAGATATTAGACGTGGAAAAACTGGTGTGCAATAGTACTTGGAATTCCGAAAGGAAAGGCCGCCACCATTAATAATAATAATATCGTTTTTTAAACAATTAAAAAATGAAATTTCAAATGACTCGAATAATCAAAAGTTTATACTTTTGGTGCGCGAAAATTCGGGGAACAACGTATGGCTTTTTGTCCACGGACACACCTAGTTGTAAATGAATGATCTAATTTGGCTATTTTATATTAATTTCAGATGAGTAACGACATTGGCCGAAGGACACGAAGTACGAGACGCATTTTCTTATAAATGAACGATATAATTTGGCTATTTTATATTGATTTCAGATGAGTAACGACATTGGCCGAATGACACGAAGTACGAGACGCATTTTGTTATAAATGAATGATCTAGTTTGGCTATTTTATATTGATTTCAGATGAGTAACGACATTGGCCGAATGACACGAAGTACGAGACGCATTTTGTTATAAATGAATGATCTAATTTGGCTATTTTATATTGATTTCAGATGAGTAACGACATTGGCCGAATGACACGAAGTACGAGACGCATTTTGTTATTTTCTGTGATATTAGTATTATGTATAATTCTTATGTACAAGATACAGTCTTGTACAGATAAAAAAACCAGATCAATTATGATGCCCAAAGATGTAAGTAATCTAACTAGATACAGTCGTATACAGATAAATAGAAACACAGCTTTTTTTTTAATTATGCTTAACGTCTCTTTAACATATATTGGTCATTCAAGACGGGGATTTTACCCTTCATTCGCTGGTAACTTGCAAACAAGCTACCCACATTAACCTCACCCAGCCTGAGTTGGACCGGAAAAATAGCCAGCATTACGGGGCCCGCAAATCCACGAGACACCCACTTGGTACAAACTCGCTGGACGTTGCTAAACTTCAGTGATCTAACGGGAACTACTGTATTCAACGAGCCATAGACGCTGGTTAAGGAACACAGTAATGTTATCATTATTTCTTTCTGTCATTATGTCACAATTTTTGTGACACATTACAAGATATTTACAACAATCACTCCAATGTCACTGAGCCTAAGCTACACTTAATAATTACCTAATGATGCTACCACTTCTCGCTATTACTATAGCTTCTCAGGAGGCAAAGTTACCCCAAAAACAACCCGAGCACGAAGGAGATTTCAAAAAAACCTTTATCAAATTTTCGACCGGATTATTGATAGAAGCCGAGTGTGATGCTCACTCTGCCGATATTTTGAAATAAAATTACATTTCTATACACAATTAGTATTTCTGTACAATTCAAAAAAGGGACCACCAAGATTCAGGGCCTGGGCCTGGGCCCGGGGTAGATCAATACAAATGAGGGCGATAAGAGTTAACCCTTTAAAACTGACACTGACCAGGCCGACATTCCAAAAGTAGTGATTCTCATATTGTTGTAATATTTTTCAGACTTATGTTGTGAGTAAAGACAGACACGTGTACAGATATGATAGATTTATGCCTTTAATATTTATTGGAGGAGTGCCAAGATCGGGCACTACCCTTATGAGAGCTATGTTGGACGCTCATCCAGATGTTCGATGTGGGCAAGAGACCAGAATCATTCCAAGAATATTACAGATGCGCCAACATTGGATACGATCTCAAAAAGAATCTCTAAGATTGGAGGAAGCTGGAGTTTCAGCGCAGGTAATGTTTGGTGGCAGGAGTTTCTGCGCAGGTAAAGTTTGGTGACAGGAGTTTTAGCGTAGGTAAATTTTGGTGACAAGAGTTTTAGCGCAGGTAATGTTTGGTGACGGGAGTTTTAGCGCAGGTAATGTTTGGTGACAGGAGTTTCAGCGCAGGTAAAGTTTGGTGATAGGAGTTTTAGCGCAGGTAAAGTTAGATGACAAGAGTTTTAGCGCAGGTAAAGTTGGGTGACAAGAGTTTTAGCGCAGGTAAAGTTGGGTGACAAGAGTTTTAGCGCAGGTAAAGTTGGGTGACAAGAGTTTTAGCGCAGGTAATGTTTCGTGACAGGAGTTTCAGCGCAGGTAAAGTTTGGTGACAGGAGTTTTAGCGCAGCTAAAGTTTGGTGACAGGAGTTTCAGCGCAGGTAATGTTTGGTGACGGGAGTTTCAGCGCAGGTAATGTTTGGTGGCAGGAGTTTCTGCGCAGGTAAAGTTTGGTGACAGGAGTTTTAGCGCAGGTAAAGTTTGGTGACAAGAGTTTTAGCGCAGGTAATGTTTGGTGACGGGAGTTTTAGCGCAGGTAATGTTTGGTGACAGGAGTTTCAGCGCAGGTAAAGTTTGGTGATAGGAGTTTTAGCGCAGGTAAAGTTGGATGACAAGAGTTTTAGCGCAGGTAAAGTTGGGTGACAAGAGTTTTAGCGCAGGTAATGTTTCGTGGCAGGAGTTTCAGCGCAGGTAAAGTTTGGTGACAGGAGTTTTAGCGCAGGTAAAGTTTGGTGACAGGAGTTTCTGCGCAGGTAATGTTTGATGACAGGAGTTTCTGCGCAGGTAATGTTTGGTGACAACCGGTTTGCCTCTTGAACTTTAAATTCTGTTGCTGTTGACATTTTCGAGGACATTTGAGTTGAATACAGACTAAAGAGAGCCTAAATATAGGTCATGGATTTTTTATATAAAAGACTTACTATTAAAGATTAAAATTTTGAAAAAAAAAAAAAAAAAAGTGGCCGGGCCCACGGAGTAAACCTCGATTTTGGCCTCGGTTCGTTATGTGTTGAGAATGTAGATAAGCGCTTTGTTCTCTAATGATAGGGTTGAATGTTAATAAAAAGCCACAATTACACAATTTGTATACCCTCGGTGTTCTTACAGACTTTTTGTTTTATATAAAAAGAATATTTACTATCAAAACAAACTTGTTTCTTTTTTATTAAAAAATTTCATCCTTTTATGAATTTATTAGAGTCCTCCTCCAGCCTCCTCATCGGTTTGGAGGACTGTAAAATCAGGAGTGTGAACCATGCCATACAAGATTTGGAGAGTGGCCTCCTCATCGGTTTGGAGGACTGTAAAATCGGGAGTGTGAAGCAAGCCATACAAGATTTGGAGAGTGGCCTCCTCATCGGTTTGGAGGACTGTAAAATCGGGAGTGTGAAGGAAGCCATACAAGATTTGGAGAGTGGCCTCCTCATCGGTTTGGAGGACTGTAAAATCAGGAGTGTGAAGCAAGCCATACAAGATTTGAAGAGTGGCCTCCTCATCGGTTTGGAGGACTGTAAAATCGGGAGTGTGAAGCCAGCCATACAAGATTTGGAGAGTGGCCTCCTCATCGGTTTGGAGGACTGTAAAATCAGGAGTGTGAAGCAAGCCATACAAGATTTGGAGAGTGGCCTCCTCATCGGTTTGGAGGACTGTAAAATCGGGAGTGTGAAGCAAGCCATACAAGATTTGGAGACTGGCCTCCTCCCGCCTCCTGATCGGTTTGAGGGACTGGAAGAACAGGAGGGTGAAGCAAGCATACAAGATTTGGAGAGTGGCCTCCTCTCGCCTCCTGATCGGTTTGAGGGACTGGAAGAACAGGAGGGTGAAGCAAGCATACAAGATTTGGAGAGTGGCCTCCTCCCGCCCCCTGATCGGTTTGAGGGACTGGAAGAACAGGAGGGTGAAGCAAGTCATACAAGTTTGAAGAGTTGCCTCCTCTCGCCCCCTGATCGGTTTGAGGGACTGGAAAAACAGGAGGGTGAAGCAAGTCATACAAGTTTGAAGAGTTGCCTCCTCTCGCCCCCTGATCGGTTTGAGGGACTGGAAAAACAAGAGGGTGAAGCAAGCATACAAGATTTGGAGGGTGGCCTCCTCCCGCCTCCTGATCGGTTTGAGGGACTGGAAGAACAGGAGGGTGAAGCAAGCATACAAGATTTGGAGAGTGGCCTCCTGATCGGTTTGAGGGACTGGAAGAACAGGAGGGTGAAGCAAGCATACAAGATTTGGAGAGTGGCCTCCTCTCGCCTCCTGATCGGTTTGAGGGGCTGGAAGAACAGGAGGGTGAAGCAAGGTTTCGAGGACTGAAAAATAACATTAAGAATGTAAATAGATATTAATTTCTTTGTGCCGTTATATCACAATTTTGTGGGCATCACAGCATCACAAGTATTTTCCTAACAATGACTTCAATACATCAAGCTATAGTTAAAAATTACCACATAATGCTATCAGTTGTCGCTATTACCACAGCTACTCAATTGTCCTCAAGTGGCTGAGTTACCCCCAAACACAACCGGACCAAGTAGAAAATTCGAAATAACCTGTTTCAACTTTTCTACCCGACCAGTGTTCGAACCCGGTGCCTCCGTTAAACAAACCAAATGTGATGTACACTTTACCATTGAGACGTCTTGTAACCCTGAGATATTGTTTTACCCCATTTTCAGACAATCTGATGACATCAGTGTTGTCATCACACTAGTGGATCAATATGATCAGGTCTATCTTAATCTAATTTAAAAAAAATTGGTGGCCCCCAAATAAGCCCTTAAACCAGCCATCACATATCAAAATTTTACTTTTCTGCAAAAAAACCGCTAAAAAGATAAAAATCATTTTCGAAAAACAAAATATTGGGCTCCCTGGGGCCCAAGGCCCCCAAAAACTATAGAGCGAATTTCCTTCATACCCTAAACATGTTACCAAATTTCATCAAAATCGAATGAAAATTGTGGCTTGTATCGCGTAACATACATAATTACATACATATACATATACAAGTGCATTTTGGGATGTATATGGATATGGGAGTCACAAGTGGAGTTAACTGCTTTAGGTTGGCTCCCACGTGTTTCCCAAGTTTTAAGTGACTAGATTGTGTAATAGACAAAGAGCTATTGAAAACCATTATTGCCATTTATTTTGTCCTTTCTTTCGACTAATGAAAGCTATTTCTTTATTTTAACATTTTTCTTTCTTCTAAAATTTCTTTGTTTTGGATTTTATTGTTTTCAATAATGAACGTTTGGAATCGAATAAAAAATCTCCCCCTCCCCAAACTTGATAATTTTATTTGGCTTTAAAAAGTTCTCGCCATCAATAAGAGAAATCGATTTTCGGTTTATTATTTTAACCTTTGGAATCGAACAAGCAAAAAAATCTTACCCACAATACAAAAAAGACTACTGCAAATCAGTTATTTACCGGTTGACTTAACTAGTGGATCAATATGATCAGGTGTTCACGTTAGTGTTGTAGTCATTGATAGAAAAAATATCTTAATCAAATTAAATAAAAATTGGGGGCCCTCCCCCCGGAGGGAGAGGGCCCCAATTTTTTTCGAAATCAAAAAGCTCTTAACATCAGCCATCACATATCAAAATTTACGTTCCTGTAACAAACCACTAATTAGGAAAAATCATTTTCGAAAAACAAAATATTGGGGGCCCTCCCCCAAGGACGGGAGGGCCCCGCAATGTTCAAAATCGGAAATCTCTTAACACCAGCCATCACATATCATAATTTTACGTTTCTGCAACAAACCACTAAAAAGATAAAAATCATTTTCTAAAAACAAAATATTGGGGGCCCTCCCCAATGTTCAAAATCGAAAAGCCCTTAACACCAGCCATCACATATAAAAAAAATTACGTTTCTGCAAAAACCGCTAAAAAGATAAAAATCATTCTCAAAAAACACAATATTGGTCCCCGTGGGGCCCAAGGCCCCCAGAAACTATAGAGCGAATTTCCTTCATACCCTAAACATGTATAATAAATTTCGTCAAAATCGGATGAAAATTGTGGCTTGTATCGCGTAACATACATACATACACATATATAAGTGCATTTCGGGATGTATATGGGGGTCAAAAGNCCTTCATACCCTAAACATGTATACCAAATTTCGTCAAAATCGGATAATCTTGTATCGCGTAACATACATACACATACATATATAAGTGCATTTCGGGATGTATATGGGGGTCAAAAGTGGAGTTCACTAACGTTCACTGTTTTAACTACCTTTTAGGTATTCAAGTTTTAGAAAATATTATATTAAGTTTTGACAAATATTTTTTTTAAAGATTTTTTCAATTTAGAATGATCAATGATGACTGAATATTTAGAACTCATATTTTGTGTTGGTTGATAAAATAATAATAAAATGGCTGGTCAGTCAGCGCTTCACCACATTCACAAATGATGATTCGTTGAAATAAGTCAGACAGAAACTTTGTTTGTTTCAGGTAATCAACGCGGCCATTGCGGCATTCTGTCTAGAAGTAATCGCTCGTCATGGAGAACCAGCTGAACGGTTATGCAATAAAGATCCTCTCACATTAAAATCGGCCGACTACTTATCGGAAATATTTCCATTTGCCAAATTTATATTTATGGTGAGAGATGGAAGGGCGACTGTTCATTCCATCATTTCAAGAAAGGTGAGTGTTTAGATAGACATGTAACATTTTATTTTAATTATTTACTGTGTTTCAGAGGTGTCTTACCTCGGACACAATAATAAAAGACAGTTCATTCTATCATTTCAAGAAAGGTGAGTGTTCAGATAGACATGTGGCCTATTAGATAGACATGTGACCTATTTTATTTTAATTATTTACTGTATTTCAGAGGTGTCTTACCTCTGACACAATAATAAAAGACTGTTCATTCTATCATTTCAAGAAAGGTGAGTGTTCAGATAGACATGTGGCCTATTAGATAGACATGTGACCTATTTTATTTTAATTATTTACTGTATTTCAGAGGTGTCTTACCTCTGACACAATAATAAAGGAAAACTTGCGGTGTAAAGGATACGCAATATTGGATGGTCCTGTACAGGCAGTCCTCCGGGTCGAGTAGGTATCACGCTGACATTGCACGCGGCCATTGACGGATTTACCGTAAAAGCAACATAGGCCATAGACTGGGGCCACAAAATATGGGGGGGGAGGGATATGTTTTATCTTAAATGATGGTATACGAACGTGGTAGATCTTGGGAAAATAGTTAAAGCGAGGGGAACAGATTGTATGATTCAAGGGGTGCCGTGAGAATGTGATGTCTTATTTCTATACCTGCCCCTCAATTGTCATATCTTTCAGGGTATCCATTCAAAATGATTGATTACCCTTTGGTAGCTAAAGAGTGTCTTAAAATATTGCGCTAGTTTTCAACCACCTGGCTTTTTTGAGCACGGATTTTCCACGTTAACAATCATCAAAACTAAAAGGCACCGAAAGATATTGCCCAGCACTCCTCATTACAATATGAGAATATGCTTGTCTAATATTGCCGCCTCTCGTCTTCCTTTTTTTTAATATCTATTGGCATTCGGGCGGCCTCGTACTCCTGAAATGTGCGGAAAAAATTAAACAAAAAATAATTTTGTTGTAGCGGTGTTCCTTTTAAAATGAACTATTTCCCAGGTTTGGAATAATTGTAGAAGCTTGATATGAGGTAACCGAAATGGTTTTGAAGTACAAATAGCCCCTAAGTTAATGTTCATCTTCAGAAGAAGTAAAAAATAAACAGGACCGGATTGGGGGCTAGCAGGGTGCTTTGAAATTCTGCTCCTTGAGCATGGGTGCCTCGAGAAGAAAGAAAATTGAGAACCACTGCTGTATAGTCTGGGGCATTTTGGTTACGCTCTGTATCTTTCGCTCGTCTATTTTTTCGTTCTGCGGGGAGAGCTCCCATTTGAAATGCAAAGTAAAGATTGGTTTTTATTGCAAAAGTTCGCATGAGCTACGACTAAGTTTATTGAAAAAGTTTTACCAAGTTTTTTTTTTTTTTTTTTTTTTTTTTTTAAAAAAAAAAAAAAAAGACATTTTATATTGACTGAAGGAGACATCGTTCAAGTATTTTTGAAATTTTAGAGCGAGCATTGTGAGGAACATACATTTCTAAAACACTTGACGATACCCGCAACTTCGTACACTGGGATACGTATGGAAATACGTATCCGAAATGTGTGCGCACGCAGAGTGATGAATATTTAATTTGAGAGTAGCGATAAAAAAAAAACACAAAAATTTTATTATGTCACAACGTTGGTACCCACTGCAGCAATATAGGATTTTCCCAATATTCATCATGTAACTCATTTGATTTTTTTTAAATTTACCTACAATGCAACAGACTGAATTATTTAGTCTACAAGGTATTTTAAAGTGACGGGAAAACACGCATACTAAGTCAATATAAAGACACATTCAGGTTTGATTTTGATTTGTTTCAGGTTACAATCACAGGTTTTGACCTTGAAAGTTATCGACAATGTTTGAAGAAATGGAATGAAGCCATCAGTATAATGTATCAAAAATGTTCGCGGGTGGGTCCAGCTCGATGTATGGTTGTCTATTATGAACAACTGGTTCTCCATCCGGAAAAATGGTTGAGAAGAATTTTGAATTTTTTCGATCTCCCGTGGAACAGTTCGGTGTTACATCACGAGGAGATGATCAACAAACCGGGCGGGGTCATACTGTCCAAGTAAGTCTTTTTGGAGTTTTTTGAATTGTCCACGAAAAAATTTAACTTCTTTCAAGTACGGCAGAATAGCTTCCTCAACATAATTCTTATATGGTTCATCCGATGTGGATAAAATTTGTGAGATTTTCACTTCAGGTACTCAGATCGTCCCGTATCTATTTTTGAGGCATAAACCAGGAGGTTCCAATAAACTCCTTATTTTTTAAAAAGAACACTCCTTAAATCCGAAAGCATATCAAATTAAATACAAATAAAACCCTTCGAATTTAGAATTAATAATTGTTAATATTAATTATAAGTAATGTGATGTGAAAATTTTCATAAAAAAATATGAATACAAAAAAATCTTCTAAAGAGTACTCCTTTAAATCAGTTGGTGCATTCTTTTGGAGCAAATTTAAAGGCAATCCGACTTGGAAAGCAATGCAATTGCTTAATATTATAAAGAGTTTTCATTAATCCGGACTAAAAAGAGAACAGTGCTAGAGACTTGAAATTTTGGTGTGTGTATCACATTTGGTGTTATACCCCAAAACTTTTCGACACTGAGTTCCATGCTAAAATTTTACAATAAGTCCCCAAATGGAACCTACATACCAATATGTTGAAACGTAAAAAATAATTACATTTATGAAAGGATGGTAATTTTTAAAGCCACTAAAATAATAAACCCAAATAACACATTGGCAGAGTTATTCAGTGTGGCCAGGATATTAATTGTACGCCAAAACTTTTCGACACGGTGAGTTACAAATGTAGGGTTCTATGCTAAAATTTTACCATTAGACCTTAAATGGAACCTACATACCAATATCTTGAGAAACGTAAAAAATAATTTTATTTGGGCTAAGTTTTTTTTTTTTTTTTTTTTTTTTTTTTTTTTTTTTTTTTTGAGCCAATAATAAAGCCATGGTCACAATGGCAAAGTTACTCAGTATGGGTTTTCCTATTCATTCTGATTTTATGGACATTTGGAATTGTTTTTTGATTTTCATTTTCACTTCCCTCACCTTCTTCCACATTTTGTTAAATGTCAAATTAGATGTTCTTCTCCTTCTTTTGCAATCTATATTTATTTATCTTTCCTATCTTCTGCGTCAATTGTATTCAACTTTGTTTTCTAGCAATTTTGTTTTCTTTTTCTTGATAGTTTCTTTTTGTCTTATTCTTAAATTGTTATAGACAAGTGAAAAGAAGTTTAAAATGTGTCTGTACACCGTACCCCATGAAATGTACTTTTTTTTTCTTTTTTGTTTTTATGTTTTTTAAGTCGTCTACGCCCCATCACTTCTGTCTTTCAAGTAGTGTAGAGCAATTACTGACGCTGTGTGAGTAAGTGAAAGATGAGTGTCGGGTGGAGGTATGAATGAGAAGTAAAAAGATGAGTTTGAATGGAAGATAGATGATGAGTGTGTATGAGAGACGGTGAATGAAGAGTGTGTATTCGGGACAGTGAATGATGCGTGTGTATGGG
>CM022876.1:28753691-28774741 GCA_012654025.1 Pachypsylla venusta | reverse complement strand
TAAATTTTTTTTTTGGGGGGGGGGGATTTTTTTATTATTTATAATAGCCAAAATCAACATCAGTAGAAGAATCATAATAAACGCATTTTCAGATTTTTTTGTTTAAAGTATTTTGTAATCATGGAATAGGTGACTAATTTGTCTTCTCTCTCTTGGCTGAGAGTGTATTGATTCTGTCATCGTGAACACGTATCTTACTTAATTGTAAATAGATTTTTTACGTATTCAAATTTCTTTGGGTATGGACAATTTTCTCAGTTTTGGTCCGATTCTGGTTTTCGTGTAGTACCAGGGGATTTTGAAAATTACAATTCGTCTGTTTCTTTTAGGCCATGTTCACATGACCGCGCGGTACGACGAACCGCGCGGCACAAGATCTATTTAAATAGTGCACAGTGTCTACATGACCGCGCGGTACTAGTTCTACAAACTTGTATCGATTTGTTCATATGATCCCGCGAGGTCATGTGAACATAGATTCAATGTCTTAGATTAGGGTATATATTTATATGTTTATTTTCTCTCTTTTTACAATATCTTATATTGTTACTTTACTTATGTATGGCTGTATGTATTTCTGTATAATGCTAATTTAAAACTTGTTCATCCGAGCAGTTAATTTTGGCTGATTTCAATGAAAATTTACGTGGGTCTCATTTTGTGTGTATAGAAGAGGTTCCCAAACTGAGGGGCGTGAGGGCAAGCCAAGGGAGGCGCGAGACCAAAATATATGTACATATTTTGGATAAAAGAAATCGCCCCCAAAACAATTTTTTTTTACGTTTGCAGGTACGTAGAATTCAAAAATCGAATAAAAAACAAGTGTCTCTATAAACAGCAACCTACCCTTCTTCCCGCTGGGTGAAGACATCTTTTGACTGGTCTATTATTATAATTTTCTTCATTTTACAACTGAATGATTTTTTATTTCAATTTGTCACTTGTATTACTTTTCCCCTTTTCTTTTCCTCCCTACCTCCCTCTTCTCCGTATTTTTCTTTTCTCTGTTCCATCCCGTCTCCTTTCGTTTGCATCATCAAGTTGATAGTGGAATGAAAAGTTAACGTCTGAATAGGTTTTGATAATTTTTCAAAAACAAATTGAACTTTATTTTCATTTTCAAAAAAAATCTTTTCCCTTCAAAGTATAAATTCTGGGGACGAAATTTTAGTTAGCAGGGGAAATATTGAAGAGATCGTTAAGAAAGATCATCATCACTGATCACAATAAACAACAATGTAAACCTCATATTGTAGCGTTGGTTCCCTTTAGGTCAACCATTTTCTCCATTCCCAGATTTCGGGAATGTCGATAACCCCATATCAATCTTAATTGACGACAAGGTTTTGTGGGCCTTTGGCTGGAACTATGATGTTAAGCGTTCGAAGTCGTCCTGGTGAGTAGAATCGACCATCGCGAGGAAGAAAGAGGACTCATGAGAGCGGTGAATAATTAAAATAATGTTTTCAAGTTATGAGCTATCATGGTATGATAGGTGTTGCTGAATGCTATCTCACCCAAAACGGTAATGTGTTGCTGAACGCTATCTCATTCAAAACGCTAATGTGTTGCCGAATGCTATCTCATTCAAAACCCTAATGTGTTGCTGAATGATATCTCATTCAAAACGCTAATGTGTTTCTGAATGCTATCTCATTCAAAACGCTAATTTGTTGCTGAAATGCCCGACGAGAGGGGGGGAAGGGGGGTTATCTCATTCAAATTTCCTAAACATCATGTTCAATAAAATTACCTTTGTAAAAAAATTGTTTACATATATTTTAAGTAAATGATAATAATTCAACTGGTCTCGCGCCCCCCTTAGCTTGCCCCCATACACACAAAATGAGACCTACGTACAAATTTCAAACAAAGACAAAGGGACTGCTAGCATACCAGGAGTTGGTCAAGACTCAAGTTAGAGTGAGGTGTCGGGAGCAGGTTATAAGTTTTTCGCAACCCCACTAGAGCGTTCCTCATTTCATAAACTTCTGTAGAGTCCAAACGTGACTCAAAGGACCCCAAACCACAATGCTTACTATAATATGATACTTGCAATATTAATTTGTATTTTATTGTGAAATAGGCCCCAGATCTAACAAGAGAGTGATTGAGTGGCCAGGGTGATTCCTTCCAAGCCCGAAGTTTTTAAGGGATATCCCGTTTCTTCGTCTTTGAGAAGGTATATTTTTTTCTTGTTTCCAAAACGTACGTATTTGAAAATAATTCTCACTGAATTTGTCACTAATTCTATTTATTTTATATTGTAGAGTTGAAAGATCCTCAGACCAAGTGATCAAACCTGTCAATTTAGAGGCACTTACAAAATGGGTTGGCAATATACCAGAAGATGTCTTGAAGGATATGGATGAAGTCGCACCTATGTTGGCAAGGTAAGGTTTATTATTTTCAATTATAATTTAATGAAAACAATTGCGCGTGTAAAGTGAGTATATAATATTTCATTGGAATTGTAATAAAACAGTCGCGCGAGTTCATTGCAATGTAGTACTAGAATTTCATGGATACTCTCACAAGATTACATAACCCTTGGAATTGACAAAGAAAAATCCATCTCAGTTAAAAGTTGATGTTTTATACACTTCAAGGTAGGTCAGACCACCCGGCCACTATCTTTTTCTCACGAACAGCTTAAGTTTGAAGTTCAAAATAAAAATACATTGTCGACCCTGAAGTTTTTAAGGAAAATATTTAAAGATCCGCCTTGATTCCTAGTGACGGGAGAGGGGTACACGCCCGTTTTTCACAATGCAAGCTTATTTAATACATATTATAAATTCTTACACAAAATAAGATATATTTAAACGTAAAATTTTTGGTCCGCAGCTATGAACGATATTTTGGGATTTATTTTTGTGTGCTGCATTGCCATGGATAAAGAATTCTCGACACAAATGACGTCCATTTTTAATATTTTTAACACTGCTAGACAGTAACCTTTCCGTTTAGACTCTGTCTAGCAAATTTGCTAGACAGAGGTTCTTTCCGTTTAGAATCTGTCCAGCTTATTTGCTACCTGTTATCATTAATTTTACATTGAAATATGGTGTAGTTCCAGGGAACAATTGGGTATACTTGGGCTGGGCATATTCGAAAAAAAAAATCGCGTCTAGCATATATTCCAGGCGCGAGAATTTTGGTTGGAAAAGGCTGGTACCTAGCGCAATTCTTTTGAAATAGCCTTGATACGCAAAGTAAAAATTGGATATAAAAAAAAATTCACCATGTGAATGACCACCTAAAACAGGCTTCCCAATAATTAAACCCAAAACCTCTGTGATATTCCGTTACAAAATGACGGCTAATTAATTAGACAAATCATCCATTATCAAAGCGCATGGTACACCTAATCGGGTCTACACATCCATTTTTTTCTTGCACTAATTATTTTTATTAATTTCAGGTTGGGGTATGATCCATTCGGTAACCCTCCTGAATATGGCAAACCTGATCCAATTGTTCAGGACAATACAAAACGGATTCAAGAGAACAAAGATGAATGGGAAGAGAAAGCTATGAATTTATTATTAGATACAAAAATGGCGGAACTATCAACGGAACCATCCGATCTTAACGCACAATCACCTGATGGGACAGGTGCACCGTAATGATGACTGATAGGTGTTCTATTAATGCCGCTATATTATACAGGGTGTCAAGTTTTTTTTCTTTTTTTACGTTAGTCTACAATTGACTTAGGAGTTCAAAATTAGACTTTTTTCTCTCTGAGCATATGCCCGTATTACAAAAGTAATACAACTTTCGTAATTCTTCCAGAGTCTAACTAATTCTAAACTGAGTGTAGGAGATCTAAGGGTATATATACCCAATAAGGTAATTAGTGGGGGTTTTACCCAAATGAAGGTTTTACCCACGTAACTCCCGCGAAAGCTTCCTTACGGAGATATGGAACAAAAAGTTTCAATCAAGTATAGGACAGCCATGATATCATTGCTGATATAGCTTGAGTAAAATTTAATTTCAACCAGTTCAGCTTTTAGGGATTCAGAGCTATTTTCTCAAGTTCCATTTCATTGGGCAAAAGGTCGCCCTTTTTGTGATTTTTTTTTTTTTACAATTTTTCAATCATAATCTGTTTAGTTTGTAATGACGAAATTGTAAGGTACCAATTATTTGATTTGGTAATTTGGTTGAATTTGTGTAACCCAAGTGTATGTTCACATTGAGAAAGGTGGGGGTGGAAGATAATCTTCTTCTAGCAAACCATTCGGAATTCCCTTATGAGACATTCAAAATAATGATATGGTGTAAGTGCTCGAGCTGCCTAATTGACCCAACGAAGTGAGGTCTAGTTTTAACACGACAAAAAAATAGTTTATCTTTTTGTACCTTGATAACTCTCGAACAATTTATCTGATTTTGAAATTTGGTATGTTCATTTTATTCATAGAATTAGCTAATTGGTTTTAAGGACATATTGGGTCACCCGGAGCCCAGTGTTGACAATTCAACACCGGGTTGCTTAGAAAGAAAGAATTATATTTTGAACTCCTGGATCAATGGTGAGACAATTTGAAAAAAAAAAAAAAAACCGGACACTCTGTGGTTTCATTGACGAGAGTTGAGACGTGAGTTAATGATAGATGATGATGATGATGATGATAAATAAATAAATAATACCTAATTGTTTTTTGTTTTGAAATAATACCTAATTTTTTTGTTTTTTTTTTTTGTTTAGAAAAAATATTTATAATCCATATTTGTAAACAAAACATATTTCTCTTGTCTCAACTCTTCTAGTTCGATTTTTTACCTAACTTATCCTATAAAAAGCCTTTAAAAAGGAAAATATTGTAATCGGCTGAAATTTTCGAAGTTGAGTTTTCTACGCTCAGAGCCTAAATCTTGATTTTCAGCCATTGCAATGTGTGTGTCTGTAAGTGTTAGAGCATTTAAAATTTGGTATTTATATAGTTTTTAGGCCAAGGTGGAACACGAACCTTTTGCTTGAAATCCAATCTACCGTTGTCCGGTTATCACGGATCAAAGAGAACAGTTAGAGAATTAAAATTTAGTATTTACGTCTATGAGAAGTATGGGTACACATAAAACAAATCCTACCTATAGTTTAACTCATATTATGGTATCTGGAGACCTAAAAACTTGTTTGCATTGAAAAATCGATATCGAAAATGTCATCCAATTACAATACTTTTTCTTCTTTTTATAGATAACGAAAGTTGTGTGATATTCACATCTTAAATAAATAATACCTATTTTTGTTTTGTTTTTTGTTTTGAAATACCTAATTTGAAATAAATAATACCTAATTGTTTTTTTGTTTAGAAAAAATATTTACAAATCTCTTGTGTGACATGAAGTTGTGTTTATAGTTCAATTATTTAATTAGAATGTGACGGAAAATAAGTTGCATGATGGACAAATTTATAGGATAAAATACAAAATATTAAACAAATTTATAGGATAAAATACAAAACATTAAACAAATTTATAGGATAAAATACAAAACATTAAACAAATTTATAGGATAAAATACAAAATATTAAACAAATTTATAGGATAACATACAAAATATTAATCAAATTTATAGGACAAAATATGAATACCTTTTTTTTTCGAAAAGATTATGGTCCCAAAACCTTTTTTGCATTACACATTAAATTCATTTATGTTCAATGGTCGGATCGACTTTTTCAAAATTAGTTATTCAGTGTATGTAATTGTCATCATACTTCCATTCTTGGAGGCTTATAATTCACATGGGTCCCCAGAACCATATTAATTAAATATAATGAGTAACACAAGCAAATGAGTTACAAAACTTAATGGTATTGAAGAGTTGCTTACTACATGTTCTAAGATGGACTAGGCCGTGTGTATGTCACCCTCAAGTAACTTCTCACTATCTCAAGTATACTTTACTTTTCCTTATGGAAAGTTAGTAATTCATACACGGATTCCAAAAATTTACGCTTTAATTTACCTACCTACATTTTTTCTTTAAAACCCTCTGTGTAAAACTGTTTGTTTCCGCCAGTACCTCGTTTTTACACTTTGTTGAATAAATCACGAGATTTATAGAAAATAAATGGGCAGACATTATCAGGCGAGGCAGGAGAACAGGGTAGAGAACACGCGAGGATGTGAGCAACAATAAAAAGTATGTGTAGCTCTTTGAAATAGAAAGCCATGAGCCATCCTAGTGTGGACAATCTTCAGACGAGACGAAAGTATTTCTTCCATTCAAGTCCTCCTGCTAATTGAACCAGTCACTTCTGAAACCCCTCACTTATTATATTTCAAAATTGAGATATTGATACCATTGGAAAGAGGAAATGAAAACGCATCTTTTCTCATAGAGACACCATGACACAGATGATTTATATGGAATTTATAGGAGACTAGCTGTCTCGCCCGTGCTTCGCTACGGCCTATAGATTGGCGCCTTAGAGACATGGCTGTTCCCGTGCTAATAGTATTCTATGATTTCCCTTTCAAAAATCGGAAGCTAATAGTATTCTATGATTCCCCTTAGAAAAAACGGAAAAACGACCATAACCCGAAAATGGTTGGACCGTTTTTTTGCAAACTATGTTCAAAATTAAGGTTTAAAGGGCCACCTAAATCTTTCTCGCTTTGAGTTGACAAAGACGAAAAATCGGCCGTAACTCGAAAACAGCTCGACATTTTTGAATTCTGATATTTTTCTGGAGTTTCGGTCTATGGTTTTGGAAGGTCCATTCTTATCAATTTTTCGATTTGGCTGAATAAAACAAGATACATATATACATACACAGATACACACATTTATCGTTACATCGAGTTTTATTATTATAGATGTAATATGCGTTCATTCTCTAGAGATGGGCGTTATGAATCTTTTGACTGATTAGATAGATCACTAATGAATCACTCAGTAAAAATATCTAATCATTTTTATGACTCACTCAATGACTCTTAATCAAATGGATTGAAGTGCGCGGCAGCGCTCCGCCCACCAAGTCAAATACAATGAGCGGCAAAAAAGTGATATATTACTTCTCGTCACAAAGTGCACTTTTCAGGTCTCTCTACAGACTCACTCTGCATTTTATTTTATTTTTTAGAAAATAAATATGTTTCTAGTTTCTATTTCAATCGTATTGTCTTGTGATTCATCTGTAAATGACTCAGCAAAGTCATTTGGCTCATTTGAGTTAATCAATCATTCATGACAAATCTCTATTTCAGAAACACCATATGGTTTCTTTGTCTACGGAAATTTGATATTTTTGAATTATGGATTCAATTGTGGACCACTTCTCAATCACAGATTTTATTCTATTTTAAAATGAAAAACAACATTTCTTGTACTTCCTTGTAAAATAAAGTGTAATATAATGAACAATATATTGTTAGTAATTATTTTTCTACTAGAAGTCATCACCTGATTCGCTACACATCTTAGAATATAAGCAATGACAATGATGCGTTGAATACAGAAATCTAAGGAGCTCGAAAGGGTTAGGAGTTTTGAATAAAGAGATAAAGGAAAGAGCAATCCTATAGCATTACTATTGTCGCGCTTCGTTCGATTCTCCTAATGTAAACATTAATGCAGTCGGATTTATGATTATTTCATGCCAATAGGGTCTAAAAACCCATCAGCCAATATTTTGAATGTAATGAACGTATAGGTATCTCCTACCTGACAATTACTTTATTTTAAAACTAGCTTGATACCTATAAAATCCCAAATTAAAATATTCAAGTCAAATTTCTTGAATCAAGAATCTGCTGTATCAATTTTGACTTGAAAATGCATCCCCTCAAATTGTATTTAGGAGGTTTTTGTGACTTGTGTAATATTGTATTTTCTAACAGCTTACGGAATGATTATCTATGTTGCGCCTTCAATTTGTTCTTGCGAAATATTTTTGGTCTGGAACAAAAAATTATGTTTTTCGAAAAATATTTTTTTTTTAAATAAAACTCGTTTTTCATTGGCCATCATGGGTCCATGTTGTGTGTACGCAATAGAGGCATGGCCGTATAAACGTTTCCTAACCTCAATAATTTGGTTAAAAAAAAAATCAAAGTGTTGCCACACACTCCTCCCCGGTTCCAGAACTTTTTATTTTTATCTTATCAGCTGATGTTTGATATTTTCTTTTTGTTTACTAAAAGAGAACCGTCGAACAAAAATAATAAAAATATTGATTAGTGATTAGATTTCGGAAAATTAATCTGTATCAGTAGAAATCGGCGAGTTTTTAGTCAGTTATGTGTTAAAGAATTAAAATAGGTAGTTGAAATATTTCATTCGAATAAAAAATAATGGAAAATCAATTGCATATTATCACAACAAGTTTGGAAGCACTCCTTCGTAAGTACCTAATATATCTAAAATTGATAAGATCATAATTTATTATTTCTACCCTTTCTTAAAAGTCACCAGTTTTGAGAGCCTGTATACGTTTTTTAACCCTTTTTTTTACATTTACGCGTTGGCGTAAAATTGTGATGAAGAATACATATTGATAATTGTACACGTAACGTTTTAGTCTTCAAAGGAACCAAACCTTATGTAATTTTATTAAAGACCGGTTTGTATTAGTGTTAATATTGATCAGAGGTCAGCAACCTGCAGCATGATGGTAAAGTGCTAATTTAGTCGAAATTGTTATTTCTGAAAAAAAAAAAAGGTGGGGAAAAGTTTTGTCCATATATTTTTTTCGGCTAATTATTTCATTCTTAGATTGAAAATTATGATCTCAATACTCTTAGAATTTGTAGGTTTAATTTAATTTTAATTATTTATTGTGTTTCAGAGGTTATAAACATCTGACACATTACAATTTTGGGAACTAAATTACCCCCCCCATTATTAAAAAATAAAAAGTTACTTATCTTATAGTATATCACACATGTTTTTTATAAGCAAGGAAAAAGCCAATACACAAACATGTTCTCATCAGAGTCCGCAGATCGAGCAATTAACACACTCCCATAAGAACCAGTGTATTTGTTTATTTGCTTTTTTCCTTGCTTATAAAAGAAATGTGTGATATGCTATAAGATAAGTAAGTAAGCAACTGTCTGCGGGTACCCTAACACTTGACATGGGCCCCCAGAACTATAACAGCTATATAATTACATCAGTAACATAATCATGATGTTGTTGTTAACATTTTGGGCGACATTCATCTTTCTTTCATAACAAAGAGGGCCACAGCTCAAAAAGGATCACTCCAGAATATTATATTGCTAGTACGATCTGATTTCAAATAAATGGTTTTATATTGTTTTTTTTTTATATTGATATTAATATTGGGTTACGTTACATTTTCCTGACCTAGAAAATGTAAAATGATCTAAGGAACATTTTTCAACAAACTTGAAGTTTTTAGCTTTATTATTGATATTTTGGCGTATGTTGACTGTTCCCAAAATGGTGAACTAATGTTATTTCCCCCCAATTTTATATCGACATTTTTTTTATATTTTAGAACGAGGAACAAATGCCAAGAATATTAGCAGAGATAATGCAGCTATTGACGCATTTTGTGGTCTGGTCAACAAAGAACCAGAATGTGTACCAATTGCAGCCAAGTTGATCGTATCCAAAATGCAGTCCATGCAAGAATGGGAAGCGCTACAAGCATTACAGGTACATTTATCAACTTTTTTCATGTACAATGTCTTTAGATTTTATTAGTGAAATTGTTATTGGAGGTTCTGAAGGGTTATAAACGATTCTTTTGTCTTTGAGCAAAATTTCGTTATGATTAGATATTCGATCCAAACCTTACAACAGGTTTGAATCGAATATTTTATCGTGATCCAAACCATCTAACGAGGCCACTAAGTTTAAGTGATTGCGCAGTTTAGTGAATAATACTGATATTCTCAATTTTACTAAATTTGACAATTTCTCACTTTCCAAGAGATAACAAGAAATGCTAGTCTTACATTTTTTTCCTTTTTTGGCCAGCTCGGTTGCGTGGAGGGGTTGCATTTCATTTAAAATTCTATATTTTTGTGACACCCTGTATTTTGTTTTGGGGTCCATTCATTAGGTTCATTAATAAACCAATTCCATTTTTATTGATTATTTCAGCTACTTGACGCCTGTATGCGCCAATGTGGACATCATTTTCAAGCTGAAGTCGGAAAATTTCGTTTTTTGAACGAACTCATCAAATTAATATCGCCTAAATATTTGGGCAACTTGACCCCAGATCCTGTCAGAAATGAAATAATTGAACTTCTTTATATGTGGACTTTGGATTACCCAAAAGAGACGAAAATTAAAGAAGCGTATGACATGCTGAAGAAACAGGGCGTGGTGCAGGTAAAATCAAATGATATTAAAGAAGCGTATTACAATGCTGAAGAAACAGGGCGTGGTGCAGGTAAAATTAAATGATATTCTGTAACGGAAGGGTGCTGAATTTGAACTTTCCTTATGCTATGAATAGAGAAGTATTGTAATGGGCTGAAATATTCTCTGTCGAGTTTTTCATGCCAAGTGCCAGAGACTTATGATTTCGATTGTATGTTAACTACAATGTACATAAATCTAAGTGTCTCGAAGCCAAGACACATTCAGTGAAGGGTTAACATAGATTGTACAAGAGCTATCGACTAAAACATTTGGTGTCCCTGAGCCCGGACACATTAAATGAATGGGTTAATATCAAATTTCAGGTCAATCCTTCTATTTCAAGAAAATCATCTGCCACCATTTCATGTTCAACATCATCTCAAAGTCAATCATCAGCCAGTCAGCCGAAATCTAGTCGAACTCCGTCGTGTTCTATTTTGGAAGATCACCAATCGGAAACGCTTCAAAGACTTTTGCAAAGTAAAAATCCAGAAGATTTAAAAGCTGCAAATAAATTGATCAAATACTTTGTATCGGAGGTGAGTTTTTACTATCAGGTAAACCCTAAGTGACAAAAGTGTGACGGGCGTTGAGCGAAGAATTTTTTTTTATATTTGATTCTTGGATTCTACCTACCTTGAAATGTAAAACATCAATTTTTGGGGTTTAATTTTTTTAGCGAGTAAAACAATGAACCTATGTGTCTCGTTCGCAGAAAAAAATCTTTGCAGTGTATAGTAGGGTGTTTCAAAATTTCATATCATAGCCTGGTACCCTAATTCTTTTTGGTATTTTTGACTTGAACATGGTATTCATTTGCCATACACACAGGGTGTCCCAAAAAATATTTATCTTTTAACGAGATATACTAGGGCTTGGTAAGTAAAATTGTTAAATGTAGTAGAATTGAGTAGATCAGTATTTTTTACTTTTAAAGATCTCGCCCCATGCAAAATAGAAAATGTATAATGCGCACATACATAATCTTTGTGGCCTGGTTTGAGGATTTGGATCACGTTTGTCAAATAAGTCATTCCGGATTTTTTTATGTTCATAGCATGAATGCTTCGGATATTCAATTATTATTAAATTTTGCTCAAAGACAAAGGAATATAGGGTTTTAACCCCTTGAGATAATGATCAGCCCTTTTTCAACATACAAGTTTCATAATAAGAATTTTTTCCCCCGTTCCAATTACTTGTAACGTTTGTGAGTTTTGGGCATGAAAAAAAAAAAAAAAATACGGCCCCTTTGTACGGAGGGGGTGATGATTGGGTCCATGTTTATTAAGGATTAAGTAGATGTTTTTTTTTTTGAATGGTCAATTAATTCCTTAATATGGTTTTATTATACATAGGATCCCCATTCAACCAAATAAAATTGATTTTTTTTTGCCCGTCGACTCTTCAAATACTGTGTAACTCTAAAGTAACTTTGTGGAAAATTCATTCATTCAATAGTGGCATTATAATGCCCGATGGTAGCTATATGCATGATACAGTTGTATTTTACTGCTAAAATTGACATGGACCCCCAGAAACATGACAATCACTGTAATATAATTACGTCAGTAACAAAAGAAATTTTGAAGCCATGATATTACATACTGATGTTTTACTATGCTCAATTCAATAGTTATCAAGTCACCCAAAACCTACTCATTTGACTGAAAGTTCTTTGGAAAATCTTTCAAACCAATATTCAAGTGGTAGTCAGTACAACATCCAGTGGGATCCTTGTTTCTAAAACCCTACTTCTTAGTGGTTTGCAAATTTTTGGGCACTCTCAGGGTTAATTTTTTGTAAAGTAAGTACTTTAAATTAAAGTAGGTATTACTCGCAATTTTTGTTGATAAAAAAGACTATCAATTTTTTTAAAAATCATTAAAATTGTAATTTTGACTGATTTTAAAGTGGCAAAAGTTCCGCGCCCGATAGAACTTGATTTTAATCTTTAAGTATCTTTAAGCGTAAATATAATTTACGCTTGAGTACCAAGAAAAGAAAACCCATAATGAGGTAGATAAAATGCAATATCGAAGTTCAGATCTTTTTATGTCAATCACCGCCCAAAAATTGTATTCCAAATGATATGAATTCTTTTGACTATCTTTTCAAATCTAAAAAGATAGTCAATGGAAACAGAGCTCATTAGAATAGCGAGAGTCAGCAGGGCCGCCAAGAGAAAATCCGCGACTGAAAAGTTACGGGCCCCTATACAAAAATCCATGAATCCTCAAAAGCAAATAACCTAAACATTAAATATAAGTATCCATGATGTATAATATAAACTAATGATGTTAAGTTACTTCTATTAATAACAAATCATGATCAATGAATCAAATCAATCAAGTTTTAAACTGTACAAGCTAGGTAATCGAGGTGGTAAAAGCTTTAAAAAAAAAATTCACCTTGGAATTCCGGGCCCCTCCAAAAACCTCGGGCCCGGGGGGGTCCCCGAATCCCAACCCCCTCTTGGTGGGCCTGAGAGTCAGTATCGGTAGAATAATAAATCCATGTTCGAAATTGGTAGAATTTCTTTTTTAATTCGACAGGAGGAAAGGAAAGTTGAGCAACGTTGCAAATGTATGTCGGATGTGGAATCTATAAATAATAATATTTCTCTTCTCAATGAAATGTTGGATAACTACTCAGGCGATGTCAATGATTTAGATCTCATCAATGAACTCCTCGCCACAAGTCAATCCTTTAGACCGAAAATTATCACTATGGCACAGAACCTATCAAATACGGACGACGATCTCTTTCGTAAGTAGATATTTTGTCTTTCATAGTGGAACCAAATTAATTGAAATTCTTGGTCAAATTTTGTATTGTAATGTAAAATGTAAATTTCTTTGGTTTATTATGTCACAATTTTTAGTGGGCATCATAGCATTACAAGGTATTCTCAACAATCACTCCAATATCACTAAGCATCAGCTATACTTTAACAATTTCCTCATAATGCTACCACTTGTCGCTATTACCATCGCTACTCAAATGTTCTCAGGAGGCTTAGTGCGAAGACGTCATGGTCAAATTTTGCTAACTTTTGGTATGAAAATCATTTGAAATTCATACCAAAGCTAGCTGTACAAACGAAGTATTTTCTTGAGCAGAATATACTATCGTCACAATAGTCTCGCTTATTATGTCGTTAAATCCAAAAAGTAAAATATAATTAAAAGTGAAAAATTAGGGTCCAATGTATCTACAAAGATAAAATTGAATGAAATTACAAATGGTGCACTTGTGATGTCATGAGCAGAACTTAATCAATTTTGTACGGCGGAGTATAATATGTTTAGTGTCATGAACAAACTTGGCGAATTAATGTTGAAAAATGAGGAAGTTTATCGTAACTCTAAAATGTAAACTTTCTTAGATTTGATAACTTTTGGAGGGACTGATCACATTCACCCCTTATGGTAGATATTCGAGTAGAATTGAAGACTATCTGGAGAGATTTTAATAACAATCACTTGTTGACCAGGTATACCCCTACCATACCTTATTATAAGGAGAAGTATGGTTTGGTCGATATTGAGATCTTAGGACTTATGATAGGTGTTAGAGGCACAATAACTTCTTTTTTTCCATGACCTTTGTAAAAGATTCAATATCCGTGAAAGCACTATAAAAGTTATTTCTCAGTTAGCAATCAGAGCACAGTAAAAGTTATTTCTCAGTTAGTAATCAGAAACTATCTCTATCCTAGGAAACCATATATTTGGCCTAACCTCATTATTTTAATATTCTGTTCCTGTCAAATCAATATCATTTTCATCTCGAGCCACCAATGTCATCATTTAGTATGCATATTTGTGGTATCCTTTGTCAGTTCGGCAGCCTGCTGGTGAGCAGGAAGGTGGCTTAAAGGATATCCTTCACGTTTAACGTTTCTACCACTATAACTCTCGAACACCTTGTGCAATTTTGATGAAACTAAACGTGGACTTAGCCAGCGTCTATGGCACGTTGAATACACCAGTTCCCGTTAGATCACTGAAGTTGAGCAACATCCAGCGAGGTTGTACCATGTGGGTGTCCACGTGGGTTCGCGCCCTCGTGATGCTGGCTATTTTTCCGGCCCAACCCAGGCTGGGTGAGGTCAATGTGGGTAGCTGGTTTGCAAGTTTCCAGCGAATGGAGGGTGAAACCCCCGTCTTGAATGACCAATAGATGTTAAAGAAACGTTAAGCCAAATTAAAAAAAAACACACAGACATTTATTTAATTCATAGAATTGGCTGAATAGTTTTTTGGACCTATAAGGACTCTAAAATTGGTCAAAACTAAGTTAGCGACATTTTGACTACGTCATTATTGAGTGCCCTATTATATTTCAGAGATGGTGATTTCTGCCCATGAAAAACTTTGTGAAGTTCTTGATAAATTTATTGTCATTATTAAACCTGGAAACATAGTTTCCCCTCAAAACAATGCTACATTACTTGATATGAACAGCACAAGGTCTTCTCCACAACATTCATTGGTTGGTGGAAGTCATTTGCAAGATTTAGGTGAGTTTGAACGCTAATATATTTAATCTTAATTTAGTAAAAGAAATCAGCAGACAAGGCTGCTTCATTGGCGGACCCCTTCATTGTATGTATTATTTATGTTACCGATCAAAATTTAAAAATAATTGGATATTGATGATGTATGTACAGTTGTACAGTATGACCCAGAATGACCGGTTCTCCCCCGCCTAACTTTTGAACGGCTTGAAATTTTTGAACTTTGAAAAGCTCTAGGGAATAAGAAAGGGGCCATGTCAAATCGAATTATTACGACGAGATTAAGTTTCGACCCCCGGAAGTGTCTTTTGTTGACACAAAGTGTCGATTTCTCTTGAAATTAGAATCGAATGGTACGAATATTTTTTGTTAAAATAAAAGATTAAATACTTTTCTTTTGATTTTTTTTAACTTTTAAATAAATAAAAACACCAAAAACACTATTTATAATTATTTATAAAGAAACTAGTTTCGAATCATTCGATTCATCATCAGTCTAGTCGAGTCGAAAGATGGAAGTTGACTNGACTCGACTAGACTGATGATGAATCGAATGATTCGAAACTAGTTTCTTTATAAATAATTATAAATAGTGTTTTTGGTAAGTGTTTTGTTTTTATTTATTTAAAAATTAATATTTTTAACACTTATAATTAACATGTTATTCAAAGATTTTGATTTTTTCATAAAAATAATCAGGGTTGGAGGTAGAGGGGTTTAATGATTAATTATGTTACAACGGTCACTGTTTTGAGCTTTGATGTAAAAGTTCACTTATTGTGTTTCTGAAAATATTTCTCATCCAGGTTTATCATACAAGTTATTTACTATGTTATTGTATTGAAATTCTCATTCCTGTGGCTCCTCTGTGAAATTAATGAGAAGTTTTTTTTTTGAGAAAATATTTACAGTCAGTCATTAGATTATAAGCAAATGTGATGGGTGGTAATGACTTGTATAAAATTTTTATTCAACAATAACATTCTCAATTACTACAAACTAACATAATAATATGTAAATATAACTACATGTCTACTTGGTGACCAAATTAGAAAATAAAAAACCTACTCCTATTTTGTTTACATTAATTACTATGAGCTAAATCTAAGATATGCTGACGTTTCAAACGTCTTATAGTATTGCTATTGTCAAGTAAACTGATAGCAAGGTGGTTGACATGATCTTCAAGTCGAACTTGATTCTTTGAACTGAATCGTTGGATTACATCTCTATTCATTTGTTTCATTAAGCTTTAACCCCTTAGGTTTTTAATCCCTACACCTCAGCCTCCTGGGGTTTTTGTGTATTGGTTAAGCTTATTTCTCTAGTTAAGGTTCAACTGTTCAGAGAGTTTGAGCAGTCTTCTTACCAGATTGTTTGGACGAGCTCCTCTCTGGGGTTAAGTGACCCGATGATACTCACTCTCCAATTGAGTAGGGCATTGCAGTCAAAGATCACATGAGAGGCTGTTTCCTCTTCTTCCCCACATAGTGTACACAATGGGTTTTCTCTAAAGATTCCCATATTGTGTAGGTGTTTTTTGAGACCACAATGTCCCGTTATTAGTCCAGTGACAAGTCTCATTTGTTTCCGACTTAAGCGAAGAAGATCAGCAGTTAGAGATTTTGATGGTTCGGCCATCATTTGTTTGCTGTGTCGTTGTCCTGAAATTTCAGTCCAGTGAGACCTATGACTCTCACTCATCCATTGTCTCACCGAATTGCGTGCTTCAGTTTTGCTGATACCTATTGCTGGTTCAGGACCAATAAAGGGGTTTTCAGACCCCTTCCTCGCCAGCTGGTCAGCACGTTCATTTCCTGCAATCCCTTTGTGTCCAGGTACCCACTCCAGGTATACCCTGTTGAGTCTGCCCAGCTCTGTTAGGGTTTGCAGGCACTCCCGGGTTAGCTTTGATCTACTCTGGAAGCTACTAACAGCCTTTATAGCTGCTTGGCTGTCAGAAAATATAAAGATTTCTCTACGTGTGTAGCCCCTCCTTAAGTTTTTCCGTGCGCAAACAGCTATTGCCTGTATTTCGGTCTGGTACACACTAGCATACTTCCCCAGTGGTAAGCTTATATCTACCTTGGGTTTTACACAGTGTATTCCAGCTCCAGACGGCTTTTGTTTTGGAGATCAGTTTTTTCTCTCTTTCTACCTAATCTAGTTCCTCTAACTTGCAGAACATTCAAATAATCATGAATTTTGCTATTTCTCACGTACAATGGAGAAATTATTATTCCCCGCAGTACTTTATTCTGGAACCGTTGCAAGAGTTTGATGTTAGAATTACTACCTGAATGCCATATGTTCAGGCGAATTAATGAGAAGGTGGATGTTCTTCTTTTTGCTTAAATTTGTCCTTATTTAGGTTACTAGTTTGTCCTAAATCATCACCTTACTTCAGACTTTCTACTTAAAAATGGCCGTTTTTAAAGGGCCTATTTTTAACATCCCGAAGAAAAATGAGATTTGACCTTGTCCTCTTACAACACTGATGAAAATGTACACTTTTGATGATTTAAATAGATGAGAAACCTTTTCTGGAATACAATAAGTGAACTTTTACATCAAAGCTCAAAACCGGGACCGTTATACAGGGTGTAAAAATCAAACTTTAGACCCCTCTATCTACGCTCCTGATTTTTCTTATGAAAATTTTAAAAGGAAAGTTAGTCCTTATTTTATTTGGACTTTCATTTGAACAAAAAGTACATGTACTATTCAATTTAAATTTCTTGGGAAATCGACACTTTTTGTCGGTAAAGGTCACTTCCGGGGGGGGGGGGGNGGGGGGGGGGGGGGTCGAAAATGGATCTCACCAGAATCATGCAATTGGCCTTAGTCCCTTTTTCAAAATTCATTAATTATGAGCCGTTTAAAAGTTAAGGGGGGGTGACCAGTTATTCTGGGACATACAGCAGTCGTTGGAGATGATTTCGAATCCAGGTCATGTCCGAATATCCTATGAGAACATAGAACAGGATATAGCCAATGGGAACATAGGAGATAGTCAAGAGAATTAAGTCAATAATTGAAGAGCTAAAACACTATAATGTTCAGACGTTTAGATATAGTAAAATAATTACATTTTACAAGCTTTTCTGTGTTTCGACAAATTAGTCATAACTTCGGAACGAACCGGACAGTTGTAAGTTTCCTGCGGTCCTAGGCCATGGTTTTGAAAGGATCCAATTCAGTCGATTGTTTTGATATCTCTTTACTGTTCAAGCTGTGTTTTTTTGTCGGATCAAATAACTTCATATGCGTCTTTTCCTGTGTTTTTGCGGAGAATAGATAATTTTAAGTGGAACACCGGAAAAAGTAGAACATTGCCTCCCTTTTTTTAATTATTTTTTTCCTTTCTTTCTTACAGTTGATCTAATCCCCCATGAAACCGATACTTCAAAGTCGGCAGAACAAATTTTGACGAACATAAAAGGAGATCAAACTAGCCTGAGTTCAACAAATCGAAATATGGATCTGTTGAATGACCTAATGCAGAATCATTCTCAAAAATGCGAAATATTATCTTTTACAAATGCTGCAGCCACCACAAATCCTACAGCTACTTCAAATCCTATAGAAATCTCAAATCCAACATGTAATAGTGCAGGGTCTACAGCAGTTTCAAATCCTTCATTAAATTCAATAGCTATCGCAAATCCTTCATCATTAGTATGTTCTACAAAATCTTTAGGCATTCCATATTCACCATTATCGCAATCTATAATTTCATCCAATACTTGTGTGTCTACATCGAATGTATTAAACGTTTCAAACTCTTCTCCAATTGATAGTCTCAATATAACTCCTATTGTTACCAATACGAATGACTCACCATCCTTATTGTCAAATTCATCATGTGATACTAATTCTACTAATTTGTCAATTAATACATTAGTTCCATCTCAATGTGTTTCTACAAATACTTCTTTAAATTCTTCAATTAATGTTTTATGCAAAAATGATGTATTTTCAACAAATTCCATAAACTCATCATCTAACAATATATTATCGAACAAATCTACTGCAAATAATAATTTAATCTCGAATATTTGTACAAATACGTCTAGTAGTATTAATGATAAATTATTTAATTTAAATAATTCTCATAAAATAAATAATAATAATTATAAACTAAATTATTCTCCAAATAAATTAAAAGCTTTGAAAGATTTAGATGATTTGGTTGGTGAAAGTTTGTCAAAGTTAGGAATTAATGAAGAAATAGTCAATGAAACAAATCAACGAGATGAACATAAGGAAAATGATGGAAGAAATAGTAAACTAGAGCAAATAATGGAAACGAATTTAATGAACAAAGAGGAACTATTGGATCAAAATGTACTTCTGGAAGATGACGATCAGTTATTATTTGATCATGAAAGTGAAGACATTCAGTTTAAATCAATTAAAAAAGGTAAATATCAGTTTAACGGGTTGGTGGTGTGGTGTGGCTCTGAATTTTAGATAGTAGGACGTGGGTTCAAACCCCGCCAACGCATGGAATTTTATCCTCATGAATTTGAGATATTTACCACATAATAATAGCACCCAAAAAACTGCCAGTGTCATGGTACTCTTCAGTTCAATTCGGGCAGTATAAATAAGGACTATTATTATTTTCAATAATGAAACTTTGAGAATCGACCTCGGAAAAGAGAAAAAAAATTCTCCCTCAAAGTTTGATAATTTACATTTTAAGACGGTACGCAGAATTCGAAAAACGAAAAACAAATGCGTTCGCTGTCGTAAGTGGAACTTTGGCCACTAAGCGTTGACTGATTTTAATGAAATTTCATGTTAGTACGGAACTCTATACACTATACAGATGTTTACTTTCCAAACGAAAAATATTCGACAAACATTTAGACCCAAGTGCACCCTTAACCCGAACACTGTCGACGACGGACGGGCGAATGAATTTTTGTATTCTAAGTACCTTGAAACACAAAGATGACTCACTGATTGGCACAGTGAAAAATAAATCAAACTTGAGATTATGAGATGTTACTTGAGGGTGATATTCTCATGAGCCAACTGAGATGATGGTGTTAAATATTAACAGCCTCATTTGCTCAGTTGGTTGAGATTTATAACCAGGAGGCTATTGGTTCGAATCCAACTCCACCCCCCCCCCTTCGACACAAGATTGTANTTCTAATGTATTCTTAAGGACGCAGGCATCCATATATATATATATATTTTTTAATAGGCGTAATTTTTTAATAAAAATGAAAATACGTACATATGTAAGTAAATATATATTAAAAAAAGAGCAACTCTGTAATATGTTTATATTTGTATCACTGATGTATTAATATTGCAGTGATCGACGTGGTTCTGAGGCCTCAATTTGATTAAGCTTTTCCCCCTAAGGTTTGTAATCCTTACACCTCAGCCTCATGGCCTATTTTTTTGCCATTAATTGGCATTGTGTTTCTCAGATTTCGTATAATTTCGGTGACTCCATTTTACCACTTATTTCTAGGGCGTCCGACCGGTCTCCGTTCTTTGATTTTCTTTTTATTCTCAAAAAACAAAACAAGACGCCAAATTTGGCACACGAAGTATTAAAATTATCACTGGCTCCTATATTTTTTGGATTTAATCCAGCATATGAAATAATGTTGTTATAATGTGCTATTTACACATTATTATACTAAAATTTCGTTTTTGGATGTATAAAAGTACCGATTTTTTTTTTTTGTTTAACCGGTTTAACGTGTTTTTGGCCTTAGCCACATGTACTGCTCACTGGAGCATTCTCTAGTGAAGGGAATATTTGTGATGGTGGGTCTTTAGTACAAGTTGGTTCCAGACAGATGCTATAGTTTTTTTTTTTTGAGCAAGTTACAAACTTAAAATCTGGTTTAATAAAATTTAAAGTCTTTAAACGTTTTAGAGGTGGGAGATTAATTAATTCACTTTAATTTTAATTTATTTTGAAAAAAACCTTTTTCTTTTCTTCTGTATTTATTGAACTATTTGAATATATTGAACTAAAGCAGACATTTTTGTTTTGTACCAACATGAAAAAAGTAGCAAAAGTTACTAGGTTTGATTGTCCAGTGCAAGTTTGTTTATTTTATCAATATAAGTGTTAAGATGAACGTCCCCCCCCCAAAGATGTAAGGAAACGTTTTGATCGGCCAT
>CM022876.1:28734735-28748914 GCA_012654025.1 Pachypsylla venusta | reverse complement strand
TATTACCACACTATCTCAGCATACATCTACTTTGTCAAATTATTTGTTTCAACCTGTGGTACCTCAGGTAAGATACTAGCAAGATACACACTAAGCAATGGAAGACAGAAATAAAATAACCATATTGATACATTTGACAAAAACTAAACCCAAATGTAACATCGCCGTATATGTTATCACCACACTATCTCAGCATACATCTACTTTGTCAAATTATTTGTTTCAACCTGTGGTACCCCAGGTAAGATACTAGCAAGATACACACTAAACAGTTACAGTGCCCCAGGTGAGATACTAGCAAGATACAAACTAAGCAGTTACAGTGCCCCAGGTAAGATACTAGCAAGATACACACTAAGCAGTTACAGTACCCCAGGTAAAATACTAGCGAGATACAAACTAAGCAGTTACAGTGCCCCAGGTAAGATACTAGCAAGATACACACTAAGCAGTTACAGTACCCCAGGTAAGATACTAGCAAGATACACACTAAGCAGTTACAGTGAACCAGCTAAGATACTAGCAAGATACAACCTAAGCAGTCACAGTACCCCAGGTAAGATATTAGCAAGATACCCAGTAAGCAGTACAGTACCCCAGGTGAGATACTAGCAGGATACTCGTACAAACTAAGCAGTTATAGTGCCCCGTCGAAACTAAAAATATTCTTCAAGGCATTTGGAGGAATAAAGTAAGGGTTGGGTGGAAAAGAATTCCTCAGGAATTAACCCCGTCCTTTGAATTAACTTTTCTCTCTCATTTCTTTCTTTCCTTTTTTCTCTCACTCTTTCTATGTTTCCTCCTTCTTGTTTGAAGTTAATTCAATTAAGAGTATTAAAAAAAAGAACAATTTTATGCTAGATCGGTACGTGACAATGGTAGTGCATCACTGTGAGCACTCGGTCAGCGGGAATTACTTGCTGTCACTGTTCAGTTTGAATGCTCCCTTACCTATTGCGTCGCCACGTTTCAGTTTAAGTCATTCATTATTTTTTCAAACGTTTTTTCCTCCTCCTTCGTAACGTCTCTTTAACATCTATTGGTCATTCGAGACGGGAGGTTTTAACTTCCATTCTATGGAAACTTACAAACAAGCTACCCACACACACCTCACCCAGACTTGGTAAAACCTCGCTGGACGTTGCTGACACTGGTTAAACCGTAGTTTAACCAGTGGTTAAAGCCATAGACACTGGTTAAACCGTATTTAACTTTGTCGCTTTGAGTTAAATTATTTTACTCATTTCATGCTATCTGGTCTTAAATTAGTGAATTCGACCGAAAAATTAGCCCTATCTCAAAAACAGTTTGACTTTTTTTAGTTTTGATAATTTTTCCTAACAGCCTATGTTATCTCTTACCGTTCTGACCAAACAATATTCCACACACACACATACTCACAGACTTATACTAAGATTGATAGGCTTAGGCACCAAATTTGAAACTCGGTAACAAATTTGAAACTCTTGTTCAGAGACAGGCAGTCGAACACACCAAAGAAACTAAAAAGAGCGTTCAGGTGCCAGAGACTTGAAATTTGGTATGTATGTCAAATATCCAGATAAAATAATGCAAATCCTACTGTTCAAGAGATTGTTCACAATCAAAAACACATATACGGATTAATGGCAGAAAATCGAGATTTTGGTTCTGGGGCCCTTAAAACGTGTTTTGGCAATGAACACTCGACATCGAAAATTTTAGCCTATTATAATACTTTCCTCTTTTTTATAGTTAAGGAAAATCGTGTGATGTTCTCACCAAATTCAGGAGGTCAAAATAATATTTTTTTCTCGTGGCGCAAACACACAAACCAAAAAAAAATCGTAGTGTAAAAACTGAAACTCGCTTTCTTCGGTCAATTAATATTTTAATTTTCCATATTTCAGGGTTACAAATTAAAATTACAAAAGCCTTCATCCACTTCACTATCAGCATGTAATCCGTTTTTGCCGTCACCAGCAATTACTCAAATTATGTTGATAGCCTCACCAACAGATGAAACGTCCAAGCCATCTCGTTCTATTCATTTTAAATTTGTTGTAAGCTATGAAATAGATGAAGAAACTATATCTGAAATGGGTGAGATTGTGGATTTTCCTTTATCAGAAGGGTAATTATCTCTTATGGATGACTCCGTGTGAACTATGTAGCAGATTTTCTTGGCCAGGCCGTACCCAAGTTTTTTTCCGGGGGGAGGGGGGTCCGCAGGATTGACAGCCAAGCCAGGACTAACAACTGAAAATGATGATGATGGAAGGTGATGTTGATCTTGTTGTTGATGATGATGAGTTAAACCATACAATATTACAAAAGTCACGCATAAAAAAATTTCGGGGGGGGTCTGGACCGGCCTTGTTCCTAGCCTNGACACCTAGGTTTGTTATTTTTCTGGCAAATTTTTTTTGGGAGGTACCCCCTCCAAAAAAATTTTTTAGGGGGCCCCCAAATTTTTTTCCGTGACGATTTCAAAGGTTCATTATTGAAAATAATAAACCAAAAATAACACAACAAAGCAATGCGATGGAAATGGACCCCATTGACCCCC
Source organism: Pachypsylla venusta (assembly GCA_012654025.1). Taxonomy (NCBI): domain Eukaryota; kingdom Metazoa; phylum Arthropoda; class Insecta; order Hemiptera; family Aphalaridae; genus Pachypsylla; species Pachypsylla venusta. The sequence goes on along the minus strand of CM022876.1, from coordinate 28,746,366 downwards.
CCGGGGGTACGGCCTTGTTCCTGGCCTGTATGAATAGCATATCTTCACTTTCGGTAATGAGGATACAAAAAAAACTCTGCCTATGTGACACCTGGGTTTATTATTTTTCTGGCAATTATTTTTGGGGGACCCCCCAAATTTTTTTTTTCCGTCACGATTCCAAAGGTTCATTATTGAAAATAATAAACCAAAAATAACACAATAAAGCAATGTGATGGAAATGGACCCCATTGACCCCCCCCCGGGGGGTACGGCCTTGTTCCTGGCCTGTATGAATAGCATATCTTCACTTTCAGTAATGAGGATACAAAAAAGAATAACTTAACAAAGCAATGTGATGGAAAAATCATCTTGATTTTCAAGATGTCCCTTTCTTTAACTGGAACCCTATGTATGACAGACAGTGGGGAAAAGTTTCAGGGGACAAGAATTTTATATTATTACATCCCAAATGGAACCTACAACCAAATTTCATCAAAATTGGTCGACACTAAGTGGCAAAAGTGCGTCCCGGGGTGGGCGTCGAATGAACGGATTTTTTTTTTTAGTTAGTGCCGCTTTTACCAAAATAGTCAACACCGAGTTCGTGAGGCAATCCGGGGTTCGCACAAAATTTCGCTTTTACCAAGTTTTAGTTCCTAGTCAAATTAATTCTACGAATCTTGAACTTCGTGACGTAAAATATGGACATTTTTTTGGAAGAGAGAATATTTTTTTCAGCCAGTAAAATAATAAACCCATGTGCAGAATAGCAGCGTTGTTTTTTATGTATCGCAAGTGATAGAATAAGAAGGCACGTCACAGACTTTATCAACACACTGTAAATAATAATTATATATTTTAATAAATGAGAGAGAGAAAAAAAAAACTAATATTAATCATTAATTTATTTATTTTCATTCTAAATAATATTTACATTCAATTTTTAGGTATTATTATCATTCTATTTTATCTCCTTTCCCATATCGGCAAGTAAAGTATTGTAATTAGGATTTTTTGATTTTGCACCAGTCGTGGGGAGCACCCGATTTGTACATGGGCCACGGGTGGCCCATGCGGAACTTTTTGAACTCCTAGCTGTTCGCTCAAAAAACTCGCACATTCAACCAATTAAAGGAGGCAACCTGACGAAGTGTCGATGTTACATCTCCTCCATATTTTTATTAAAGGAGACAACCTGACGATGTTACATCTTCTGCATACTTTGATTAAAGGAGGCAGCCCACCGATGTTACATCTTCTCCATACTTTTATTAAAGAAGGCAACCTGACGTTACATCTCCTCCATACTTTTATTAAAGGAGACAACCTGACAATGTTACATCTTCTGCATACTTTGATTAAGGAGGCAGCCCGACGATGTTACATCTCCTCCATACTTTTATTAAAGGAGGCAACTTGACGATGTTACATCTTCTCTATACTTTTATTAAAGGAGACAACCTGACGATGTTACATCTTCTGCATACTTTGAATAAAGGAGGCAGCCCAACGATGTTACATCTTCTCCATACTTTTATTAAAGAAGGCAACCTGACGTTATCTCCTCCATACTTTTATTAAAGGAGGCAACTTGACGATGTTACATCTTCTCCATACTTTTATTAAAGGAGACAACCTGACAATGTTACATCTTCTGCATACTTTGATTAAAGGAGGCAGCCCGACGATGTTACATCTTCTCCATACTTTTATTAAAGAAGGCAACCTGACGATGTTACATCTTCTCTATACTTTTATTAAAGGAGACAACCTGACGATGTTACATCTTCTGCATACTTTGATTAAAGGAGGCAGCCTGACGGTGTTACATGTTCTCCATACTTTTATACGGTGTCGAATTATGGACTCGTAACAGAAGCAACAACAAAAAGATTGAGATGTGGCTCTATAGAAGATACTTCATCATATCTTGGGTGGACAAAATATCAAACGTCAGAGCTCTACAATGATTACAAAAAGAAGAAGAAATTATGGGTATAATGAAATATCGGAAATTGGAATATTTAGGTCAAATATTTAGAAACGTAAATAAATATGGTCTGTTAAAATCTTAAAATGTATTCTGCAAGGAAAAATCAACGTTAAAAGAAGAATCTGAAATTATCTGAAAAAAAAAAAAAAAAAAAATCAGAACATGGTTCGCCCAATCTACAGATTTTCAAAGCTGCAGCCAACAAAATTAAAATTGCCAGTATGACTGCCAATATTCGTTGAACGGATAGGCACTAGAAGAAGAACAACCTGACAGAAGATTTGCTTGATAGGTCGAGATTTATGATAACTAGATTAAACATCAATGTAAAAAAAGAAAACTCTTAGAAAGTTGCATCGACGAAAATGTTGAAGGTCAATTGCCACACTCAACTTGGTCCCATTCTTCCATGAGTCATATCTAAATAATTCATCTTAAAATAGTGATACCAAGCACTGGGGCTCAAAGACAGCACTGTGTTATGTGCGAAAAATCATTTTTTTGTTGTTGTTGTTGTTGACCTTTTGAAAAGATTGCATTCTGGCGCTTAGCACTGATATCTTATATTAATCATAGAACTACTAAGAGAACGGAAGCTGAATGCCACCAAGATTTTTTTAAGAGATACATACGAAATTTATTTTTTGCTTTATAAAAAAGGTGAATATTATTTTCATGCGAGTCTTGAATTAAACATCGATATTTTAACTTTTCGATAATACTCGTAGATCGAAAAGATCGATATTTTTACTCTACCCCGTGAGATATCCTAAAATTGAAAATAATTTCATTTCACTTTCTGTGTTGTCGTCTGCAAACTCTTTTTCAATTTTCTTTTTTTCTGTTTCGACTTTCCATCACTTCCCTCATCAGACGAACTTTCCGATGTCGATGAAGAAGACGGAGATGACCGTCGCTTTTTCTTTTTAACTTTAATCACTTTAACTATTTTTTTATTTCTAGATTTTTTACTATTGCAAGGTTCATGATCTGAAGACCCATTACTGCTCACGCTATTTTTACTTCGTTTATGTTTGGTTTTAATTATTTTTACAAGTTTACCATTTTTATAATATTTTTTCGTTAATCCATCAGCGTCATCGTCACTACTTGAACTGCTACTAGAACTACTTGAAGATGTACTACTCGATGATGAGCTACTACTTGAAGAGCTAGATGAAGAACTTGTTGAACTACTTAGAGTTTTTTTCTTTTTATGTTTTGTAGAAGATTTTCTTTTAGTTGATTTTTGTTTTGATTTCTCATTTTTATCTATGTTATGTTTTATATCCCCGTTCTTTTTATCGGATTTGTTATTGTTGACTTTGTTTTCTTCATATTTTTCTCGTTTTTTGTTATCATCTGTTCTTTCCTCCACTTTGTAATCATTTTTAGATTTGTGATTTTCCTTTTTAACTACATCATCATAATCTTTGTCTCTTCTCCTATGCTTGCTAACAACATCCTCATCGCCTTCTTTTTTATGTTTTCTTTCATTTGAATTTTCATGAGTATCGACTTTATCAGAACTAGACTTTCTATCTCTTCGTTCGTCAAATGAAGTTCTTCTCTTTTTAGAATCCAGATCGTATCTTGAGCCACTTCTTTGTCGCGTATCATCTTTAGTTCGTTCATTTTTAGAATAATTAACTTCACTCACTGAATTATTTTTAGAATCATTATCTCGATGTCTTCCATTTTTGGAACTACTACGGTCATCTTCGTTACGTTTTGTGTCATTGTCATATTTACTATCTGGTTTAAGTCTTTCATCATCTGTTTTCCTATTTCTTCTTTCATCATATTCAATTCTGGAATGATTTGTTCGATATGATATATCTTCATATTTGTTGTCTTTTCTGTCTTCAGTTTTAAAAATATCCTTGGAATAACGAGTTGAACTACTTCCTTCTCTATACCAACCATCTTCTTTAGAATCTCCATAACTTGTTCTTGAGTCTTTATCTCGATTATTATCATATAGTTTATCAAGTTTACAATTATTTTTGTTATTTTTTACGAAATCTGTTCGTACTATTTTCGAAGAATCTATTGACGAAGATCGATATTTTCTTTTTCGATTATTATCATATTCGAGAGTATCACCATACTTTGAATGACGTTCATTTGATCGCTTTTCTTCTACGTAGCTATCATTCTCGTGTTTACCTCTTGAATCATATTTATCTTTGTACCGATTATTTCTTCTCTCATTTTCTTCAAGTTCTCGTCTTTTATCATGTCTTTGTTTTCTTTCCAATTCTCTTATCTTTATATTTCTTTCAAATTCTTCTTTACTTTTTCGTATTTCTTCTTCTTTATTCTTATATCCATCCCTATCGCTCACTCGATATTTATCATTTCTTTCCACACTATATTCTCTTCTATTGTTTCTCCTTCTTGGTTCATCTCTTTTATTATTATATTTTTCATTCTGTTTATCATCTGTATCCTGTATATGTATAACGCCTTTACCTTTTCCTTTCCATTTGAGTTTACTAACAGACTGACTGAAATCAACATGAATTCTTCGATCATCAATAAGTACATTATCCATTTTTAAATAAGCATCTTCACATGATTTTGGATTATCAAATTCTATAAAAGCGTACTGTAGTGAGTCTCCTGTTACTTTATCTCGAATGACTTCACAACAGTTGATTTTACCAAAACGACTAAAAATAATTTCCAAATCATCATCAGACGTTACGGGATTGAGTTTACAAACAAAAAGAACATTTTCAGGGGGCGCTGCATCAGCATCGGGTAAGTCTCCAACAATTTCCAAAATGGTTGCTCTGGCTTTCGCTTCACGTTCAGCTCGAAGTTCTTCAACTTCTTGTGCACTTAGACCTTCAGTTTCGTCTATACTTTCGTCAGCTCCTATAAGTCCATTGGCTAACAATTCTTTGTTTGGTTCTGGAGATCTGTCTGGGTAACTTAATTCAGCAATGTCTTCAAAAGGATCTTCAAGAATAACTGTATGCGTTATTCGAATATCTTGATAGGGTCGACTCTTTTCATTACATATTGTATTATTTAATTTCAACAACACATCAAAACCTTCTGCTATCTCTCCAAACACACAATGTTCATTCAATGAATTCAAATCCGATCCTAATGTAATAAAAAATTGTGACCCAAACATTGCTCCACCACAGTTCACCATTGAAACAAGGCCCGGTTTTGTATGTAAAATTTTCGGTAACTTTTCCCCTTCATAATATTTAGCCTTGTCTCCATAAGCTAATCCATAAACCGAACAGCCACCTGATCCCTGACCAGAAGGATCGCCCGTCTGAGCTGTAAAGTTTTGCTGTATTGTATGGAATAAATTGAGATTGTAATATTTCATTTTGCAAAGTTTAAGAAAGTTTTTGCATGTGCGTGGGCGTTCTGCTACGAATAGATCTATTGTTAGATCACCAATTGTAGTTTCTAAAACAACCGCCATGACTTAAAAGATCTCTTCTTTTATTTGTTAAAACCAGAAGCTAATTCTGAAATCAAAAAGAAATAAAACGATTTCTCTAAAATCAGCATTTGTGGCATGATAGTACGTAACGTATATATATTTCAAGTTTCCTTCTGTCAGTAAAATTTACGGAAATTGGTTAACGAATTTATTTGTGTGTGTTTTTTTTTAAAAAAAATATTTATTCAAGTCGTGTACGCCCCATGAATTCTGTATTTCATTTCTATGAACACCGTAAAGTAAACATCGACCTGACGATGATAATATTAATATTGAAAGCTCGCCACTAAACATTTTTCAAATCAGCTTTTCCAAATATTTTATTTATTATTGTTTTTCCAAATATTTTATTTATTATTTCATCATTCCAAGAAAATTATTTATGTTTATAAAAATATATTGATCCCCGAGCCTGGTGGAGGTTAAATATCGAAGTTAATATAATTTCAGTAGTCTATGGCACGTTGAATACACCAATTCCCGATAGATCACTGAAGTTCAGCAACGTCCAGCGAGGTTGTACCATGTGAGTGTCCGCGTGGGTTCGCGCCCCCAGATGCTGGCTATTTTTCCGGCCCAACCCAGGCTGGGTAAGGTCAATTTGGGTAGCTGGTTTGTTTCATCCTCCAGCAAATGGAGGATGAAACCCCCGTTTGAATGACCAATAGATGTTAAAGAGACGTTAAGCCAAATTAAAAAAAAAAAAGTTCCAGAATATCTATTTGTGTATTGCGCCAGGCCAACTCATTAACTTACATCTCTCTTGTTAAACACAATTAGCCAGTTGATTTTGAACTCGTCTCATCATACTGCTGTCTAATGCTTTCTGTCGATAAATGGCACACACACTTGACACAACTCCAATAGCAAACATGAATATTTCAAATGCAAAAAATTTACGATCTTCTAGCCATTCAACTTTGTCACAACTAAAAAAAAACAAAGAGTATCATTTATTAAAAAGAGGTCTGCAGAGTACAGAGTCGAAGTGAGGTTCTTTTTTAAAATTAAAGCCATTAAAGTAAGAATATCAAAATTAATTAGAGACTCGAAGATAACAAATTCTATTTATAGTTAATATGCTATCTATACCTTCACTCATTATGATCACAAAAATCTGAAAGTACCTGCCTAAACATAAAGTAAAAGTATCTAAAATGTGTTAATATTTGTATATTGAATAGTCACAACCTAGATTTGTGCATATCACAGCATTACAGGGACCACTACTCTAAATTATCACTTCAATACATACTTCTTTGCTCTTGTAATACCTAGTGGCGACTGGTTGCTGCTCACATTCAAGCAGCTTCTCCATTGTCCTCACGAGGCTGAGTGCACCCCGAACAATTAAGCAGAGTTCCGAAAAAAATCGGGTTCCGCTAGGATTCGAACCCAGGTCTCCCGCGTGCAAAGCCAGTGTAATACCAACTAGGCCTGGGGGGCTTTCCAGAATTCCAAAATTTATAATATCTTCCAGCTCAAATAAAATAAATTGACGTAATTCTACATAAAAATGCACTCTAGCGGGCCTCATAAACAGGGCTGCAGGGTCGGGGTTTTCCTAATTTTTGACAGAAGGGATTTGGAGTCGGAAAATTTTAATAGTTGGGAGTTGAAGTCGAAGATTATTTTCACGACTCCGTTTCGTTCAATCAACAATTTAAATTGTAAAACATAAAGTCACATTTAAATTGTAAAACATAGTACTCACATTAAAGTAGCTACTTAATCGTCCACACTCGGCTGAGTGCACCGAATCATAAGCAAATTCGGACCCCGGGCCTCCCAAGTGCCATGCCAGTGTACCCAATAGACCAGGAGGACTGCTTCATAAAGTCGAGTACTTTTGTTATTTTCATTTTTATGCTTCATGTCTCAAGGGGTTATCCATCACTCCAAAGTGTCATTCTAAATAAAATTACCTTTTAAAAACAATAATGTTAGATTGTACACACTTGACAGCCAACTTGTAGCGATGAGTTTTATTACAAACTTTGCTGATGCCACTAACGATTTCAAAGTCTAAAACAAAATAAACTGCCAAATTAGTAAGTACATGGTTTTATTATTTTTCTGTTTTGCTAGTACAGAGCTCCTTGTATATGACCGACAATAACGTCAAGCTTGTAGGATCATCTCAACCCCAAATGGGTTGATTCTTCATATAAATTTATTTATAATAACTAGAAATTACAAAACTGTATCCCCTTCTAAGTACTCTCCTTGGGTGGCAATACAATTTTCTCCGCGCTGCTTCCACTGCAGGAAAGCTTCCTGGAAATCTTCTTCCAAAATAATGTTAAGCTTCTCCAGCAATTTTTTTTAATGGCCTCAACGTCGTCAAATCTTTCTCCTTTCATGAGCCTTTTTATTTTTGGAACAAAAAGAATTCTGCTGGGGCCAGCTAGATCTGGGAAGCTGTAGAAAAATGATTTTCACAGCATAATTTTGTTGAATTGGGATACTATGTCAAGTAAATCCATAATGAGGTAAAGAAAATACTATATCTTCACTTGACTATAAAATATTTTTTATATCTTCTATATTTTTATAACTTTACTATATCTTCACTTGACTATTTTATAGTCAAGTGAAGATATAGTATTTTCTTTACCTTATTATGATTTTCACAGCATTTTTCGTGCAAGATCGCGAATGATGAGCAAAAAATGCACTTGCGGCGTTGTATCCGAGCAGCAATCACTCCATTCCCCACATTTCTGGCCTCAACTTTCTCGCAGCTTTACACCTGTCTCAAACATTCATCCTCAAAAGCTGTTGGCAACTTGGGAAACGTTTTCCTAAAGTAAACACAAAAATTGAAAGAAAAAAAACGCGTCGCTCTTCTCTCACATTCATCATGAACTTTTTTTGTTGTTGTTGTTGTTGCTTGACGTCTCTTTAACAGCTGTCGGTCATTCGAGACGGGGGATTTATTCTTCACTCGCCGGAAACTTACAAACCAGCCACCCACAATGACCTCACCCAACCTTCGGCCGGAAAAAGTCAGCATCACGAGGGCGCGATTGCGCGAACCTACCTACTTGATAAACCTCGCTGGACGTTGCTTTACTTTAGTGTTAGTAGGAACTGGTGTATACAGACGCTGGCTCACACGAACAAATTTGTTCACTAAAACATCTTCTATATTAGCTAGGAGATCTACATACCTGAGCATGGTTCACATTTACCGACCACTACAGCATATTCTGTCAGATAACACAGTTCCTTATCTACTGAATAATTACCAGAAGAAACTTTTTCAAATGAAGACGGATATAGTTTACTTTTAAATGTCCACTGATTCTCAATAATCAAATCTAACAATGTCAATCTGGAAAACAGAATTCAGTCAATCAATAGAGGCATCGTCGGTTCCGATGGTAGCGGGATGTATAAGACTGTAGCCCTAAAGAAGTTGTTGTCACTAAAGTTTTTATTGTAGGCTAATAATTGACATGGGCCCCCTGGAATCATGTCAACCACTGTAATATAATTACATCAGTAACATAATATTATTGCAGAATTGCTTTCTCAGCAGCTCAGGTGAACTCGGCCCTTGAGGATGTCACCCTCAAGTAACATTTCACAATTTCAAGTATGACCTACTTGAATATTTGAATTCCAAGAAATTACATTTATCATCAAAATCAACGTAGAGTGGGAGTGCCAGTAGTGGCTATAGTTAGAATAACGAAAGTAGAAACGATTTACCACTTTAAACACTACAGTTTCCGCCGGATCACTAAAGCCCGTGGCGCGTACTCGAAGGGGAGCTCGCAGAGAGACACTTAAATATCGTTTCCCTAATCGGCGTGCACTCAGCCTCGTGAGGACAAATGACTAATATTTTTGATTACAGCAAAACGGCACGGAAGGATATACTTTAGTTAGGCAATAGTAAGAAGGTGCTTTTCTAAAGTCAATGAGATAAACTTTTGTTTACCGCCTCGACCACAGTTTTAACATATCATCTCAAAGCGGGAAAGTTTTGCTCGCTTTAAGTTGATATGTTGTCACGACAAAATTTATATTTAAACGGACTAGACTTTCCGAATTTGGTGAGTAAATTGAAAATGTGCCTGTAACTTGACATTTTTTAGTTCTGATAGTTTTCCTGGTGTCAACTTTTCGCTATCTGGTACCGTTTGTTCTGCAGTATTGGAACAGACAACCCCTAACTCGCAGGTACATAGTTACAAACCACAGATTTCTGATTTACTTATGAATTTAGATGTACCACTTACCTGAACACTCAAATCCCACCACTGACCACAGTGGAAAATTCGCTTTCAATAATTGCTTATCCTGTAGCGAAATTGGCCCAAAGGTTTGTATCTATATCTTGAATCACAACAACTTACCCTCCTAATATAAGAATACCAATAAGCATACGTTTTGTCGAACAAAATTCTATCATTCTTCTTGAATTATTAATAAAAAAAATTAATTAAACTTTCAAGTACATTTTAGAGTTGAAACTAAAACCAATGTCACGATTTCATAACTTTTATTTTTAGCTAAACTTGGAGGATATCAGAAAAGATTATGAGGCAAATCATTAAGATTAAGATTTATTAATAAAAAAAAAAAATAACATTTAGCTAGGATATATAGAATAGAAAAGAAAGCAAACCACATTGACAATTGACATGCAATATGAAATTACAAATTATTTTAAAATCAAGGGCTTAAAACAGAATGCAATGCACAAAATTGTGAATTAAAATTTATAAAGCAAACAGAAAACAGATGTTAAGAATTGACTACGATGCACTACGCAGAACAGTAGGTAGACTGTAGACTTTGCTCTCCTGATCCTGACGGTTGAATCGTTGAATGGGGAATAGGTATAGGTTGTAGGTTGAATCGTTGAATAATGAATAGGTACTAAAGAAAGCGATTGAATATGGAGCAGGGACGGATTCGCGATACGTGGAGGGTGGAGGATATTCCGAAATTCGAAATACGAATTGTACTATTGTACATGCACCTAGCAATGAGTTGACTCAAACACAAAATTAAACCAGGGGTTCTCATAAAGGGGGATCACCAGGCGCTCGAGAAAGGATAAGAAAAAAATCCCTTATTATTTCAGACTTTTTTTCCCTCCAATTTTTATTTTAAATGCTTTAATCCTTTGCCTTCCAGAACTACCTAATTAAGGATTTAATTCTTCAGTACGAAGGTGACTTATTCACCGAGCGAGGTTTGGGCGTGTAAGTCTAGGTTTAACACGAGAAATTCTTTTTTGTTTGTCTTTTACCATGATAACTCTCGAATTTCTGCCATTATAGTTAGTGAGGTCTAATATTAGTAGAATAACTTGAATGTAAAATTAGCCAGCGCCTATAGCACGTTGAATACAACAGTTCCCGTTAGATCACTGAAGTTAAGCAACGTCCAGCGAGGTTTTACCAAGTAGGTGTCCACGTAAGTTTACGCGCTCGTGAGGTCAATATGGGTAGCTGGTTTGTATGTTTCCCGCGAATGGATGGTAAAACCCCCATCTCGAATGACCAATAAATATTAGAGAGAAATTAAGACTAAAACAAATTGTATAACTTCACGGACCAATGAATCGCCGTGAATTTTTGCACAAAGATATCTTATGAGACACCCCCAAAACCTTTAGAAAAATATTAAATTCACTAAACATTTGGTTTGTATCCTATATGTCAGATTTTCCTATATTTGGCTTAAAAACAGAATGACTTTTTTTTTATCACCATGTGCTAACAGTTTTCATGATAAATAATTTTATTGGGCGGAGCGAAGCGTAGCCTTATACTCCCTACAAACTGCAAAATTTTGTTACCCTACTCCTCCGATTTTTACCAAATTTTTTTCTTCATATTCTGCATAAACCCAAGGGTGCATATATCTATTTTCAGAACCATATCTTTAACCATTTCCGATTTTTTGGCCGATTTTCCGATTTTTTATCAAATTCAGAGAGTCATGATACGATATCTTAAATTTTGTCGTGACAGCATATCAACTCATAACGAAAAAGTTTTAGGTGTCTTCTCAAGACTTAATGTAGGACATAATTTACTAAATTTTGACAAACCATCCAGAGTTACAAGTTCGAATCCGGGATCGGGCAAAATAAAATTTAGGAAATACTAATTGTTTAGTCAAAACGTTGAAGGATATCGAATATATATATATATAT
>CM022876.1:28690302-28733429 GCA_012654025.1 Pachypsylla venusta | reverse complement strand
AATGACCCCAACCAAAACCAAACCACATTCAATTGTCATCGAAGATCTACCACGGTGCCAAATTTCAGCTCAATCGGACAATGGGAAATGGGTTAAATTTAATTTCTAAGATTTACCCACAAACATACATACAAAGCAAGTTAAATAGAAGCCTTTAAATAATTTCTAAGATTTACCCACAAACATACATACAAAGCAAGTTAAATAAAAGCCTTTAATAATAATAAAAAGGCTGATTAGATAATGATCCATATTTGGAAAACCAATTGCGATAGAGAGAAATGATCTGAAGGTAGCTATCGAAAAACATGTATTTAAAAAAAATTATTCTCATGACTTTTTCCAAAAAATTGTCGTTCCCCCAAAAAAATGCGCTAGAAAATGCTGATATTTGCATTGTGTCTTATAAAGTCTTGCAACCAGTAGGCGGAGCAATGTCACGTGACCCCTCCTTGACTTTCATAACATACGCACCATATGCAGTACGCAATCTATTTTCTATATCTATGAAATATCCCCAAATTTGACTTGGTAACAATTTACAGTTGAGGAATAGCTAGCTAACTTCTTATCAGCTTTCCTTATCAAAATAAGTAATTTGAATGAGATATGAGATCTCTGATGGCAAGGCAAAGTATTCAATTGATGCACCCATGTCGAAAAGTTATTTTCTTCACTGATAACGCAAATGTTGGAATTGAAAATGATCAATTTCTGACTTTACTAGTTATATGTCATAATCTTTTTTTTTTGTATTGATTCAATGTCAAGTGATACTAGAAGAGTGTTTTATTATTAAATTGAACTTAACGTCAAAAATAAATATATAAAAAAAGAATATTGTTTAAACTCCTTATCAAGGCTGTGATAATGATGATAAGGGGCAGATAAAGGTAAATTATTTGACATCTCCCTGGCAAATGTAAGGTTGCACACACACTCCTGCTTCTTAACGACAACTGAGTAACTGTTGATTGGGGCGAAGTAGCAGGCAAATCCTGAGTTGAATCTTGTAGTTGGGAAATAGGAGCCTTCCATCACTGTGCCATTATAACAAGTGCATTTTATTCGAAACCCATTTTTTACTTCAGTTAATTTTTATTTTGACATCGATTTCAAAAGCACATCTTTACATTCGTCAAAACCATTCTACGGTGTTTCTCACTCAAACGACCGTGAACAGGGTGCTCGCAGACTGTCGCATACTTATAGCATATGACACATTTTTTTAATGTGTTGTCGCTAGTTGCTGAATCATGTGCTTGCCAGAAGAAGTGTGAGTGAACGAGTATCGGGAATATAAGAGGGTGCTTTCAGACAGCCGCATACTTTTTTTTTTTTATATATAAAAAAAATATGCCCCGGAACCGCTTTCGCATTACAGCCGCATACTTACTGATCTTATACCGTAGCACATATATGCAAAGAAAAATTAATACAAATGTTCTTATGGGAGTCCGTAGATCGAGCAATTAGTACACTCCCATTATAACCATTGTATTCCTTGCTTATATAAGCAGTGTGTGATACGCTATAATATAAGTAAGCCTGAGAGCAACCTAATGGCGCAAGAAACAAGAACTATGCTGATAATTTACATGTACCCTCAAAATCGTGTCAATCACTATCGTATAATTACACTAACAGGTGAACACTGTTCTTCGCCAAGGTTTAATTTATTTCTTTAATTTCAACCATATAACTTTTTTGTTTTGAGTTTATAAAATAATGTTGCTAATTTCATCCTATCTGGCCATAACAACTTACCCTCCTAGTATAAGAATACCAATAAGCATACGTTTTGTCGAACATCATTCTTCTTGAATTTACTTAAGAATTTAGATTTCTTTAATTTCAACCATATAACTTTTTTGTTTTGAGTGTAAAAAATAATGTTGCTAATTTCATCCCATAACTGTTGTTTTTTTTTTTTTTTATGGCTTAACGTCTCTTTAACATCTATTGGTAATTCGAGATGGGGTTTTTACCTTCCATTCACTGGAAACTTCCAAGCCGGCTACCCATATTGACCTCATCCAGTTTGGTTTGGGCAGGAAAAATAGCCAGCATCACGAGGGTGTGAACTCACGTGGACACCCACATGGTACAACCTCGCTGGACATTGCTTAACTTCAGTGATCTAACGGGAACTGGTGTATTCAACGTGCCATAGACGCTGGCTAACTGTCTTTATAATATAATTATAAAATCGTAAATCCCTTATCTTAAAATCCATAATTAGTTTCATTAGGATCAGAACCTTTCACCTCGGGGCCCAATGCGTGCGGAAGCTATATCGTTATACAAAAAGAAAAATAAGTAAAATCGTGGTAAAAACTAGATCTCACTTCACTTTGTAATAAGTCAACTTCCTTGAATAAAATATAATTCAATCAAAATTTGTATTTTTTTTCAGTTGCCTGTCCACATAATGTTAAACTCTTCAATGGTCTCTCCAGACATTCAATAGTTAATTGACCAGTGTCCAAGATTATTTACCAATTATGATTTGTGATGCAACTGGGGAAACTAAACGTAAAGTGGTATCAACAAGAACCTTATCATCGATTGGTGATGTTCTTAGTTTGTCAAATTATTGTATATTAAATACATGGCCTGAAATGTGGTGGGAAATTTTCCTATGGGCACTATTTTCTTCAATTTTTGTACATACTGCTGCAGCAATAATAGCTTTTGGTACTCTAAGAAAACATCATTATGGAAAGTAAGCAAAGGGACACAAGATAGTTATGTAACAAAAAATAATTAACTAGTCACATAATTTATCTAAATACATATAAAATGTATATAAATCAGAAATTTATGTGTACCTATGTGGTAGGGGTTGTTCCAATACCACAGACCAAACGGTAGCAGATAGCGAAATATTGATTGGGATGGACCACTCCAAAATCTTGGTCTACGACGACCCCAGGAAAATTATCAGAACTAAAATATGTCAAACCGTTTTCGAGTTACGGCCAATTTTCTACTTTATCCACCAAAATCGGACAGTTCACGGTGCAATATCTTAAAATTTGTCGCGACAACATATCAACTCAAAACGAGAAAGTTTTAAGTGGCCGTTTAGTTCTTATTTTAGTACATTTTCTGCAAAGGTATGGCTATGGCCAGCCATTCCAGAGTTACGAGTTTGAAACTGGGAACGGGCAAAATAAAATTTAGAAAATACTAAAAAGTCAGAATGGCCGTGCGCCGTGCCTCTAAGGCCCTTGGAGAAATATTTAAATTTTAGGTTTTTAGAGGCTACAATATACAGGGAGGACACAAACCCATACTCCCCCCCCCCCGAATTTTATTGTCCTTGAAAAAGAAAAATAACAATATTACAATCATAGCGAAGCACGGGCGAAACAGCTAGTTTTCTATATTCCCAAAACATCGATGAAAAAGAGTCACCAAAAATATTTTTATAAATTGGTGAAATATTTTCGAAGTTTATGTGATTCTCGTTATTTGTTAAAAAGATCAGTTTAGGAAAGACTATACTCAATATATTAGTTATTCGGCGTCTGCTTGGCCATTATTTGATCTGATCGAGCTGTTACATCAAACTGTCCTCTCACGAGAGAAGAATATGGAGTTCAAAAATGGATTAAATCGAAGTTGATACTAGATTCGTGGACTTGATTAACCGGTTCTACGCACCAAGTCGACCTTGAACGCATTCCACCACAGTTCCACCCCAAGGACCATCAGATTCATCTATTTCCACTATATTTCCTAACCTGAATCCAAAAATATGGAGAACAGTTGATTTTTAAGAGGAACATCGCTACAATATTTTTTTTTAAACAAAAAACAGGTTTTCAGAGAATTAAGATTAACATTAAACCTAAGCCACCCTATTGACCCTATTTAGAGTCACCTAATCATATGTAGTTGTAGCGGTTTTCTTCTTATCAATAATGCGCTTCATTTGGAAAATGTGTACAAATAGGTTCATATGAGGTTATCGAAGAGGTTTTGATGGCTCTTGGCTAGAATTGTGATGGTATACAGATCATCCTGGTGTATTGAACCGGCCATCGTGAGAAATATCTAACCATGCCACATGACTTTGAGTTCAATACAGCGACTTGCGACGCGAATTATATTTCAACTATTGGGATAACAAATAGGACAGACATTGAAGAAACTTGCTTTATTAAACCCATGAGATGAAGGGACGTTGAAACTCTGACGCTCATGTACAAATAGGTAGGTTACTAGTCGGGCAGTATTGCGATCGACATAGTTATCTATTCGGTATGGCACCAGTCTGAATAATATTATTTTCTTATTTCAGATACTGTCCTATATTTATTCTCATAATGGGTGTGTTTCTACCTTTAACGTCAGGTATAGTCAGCAGTGCCACAATTGCACTTGTATATAGATTTGCCAGTTTACAGATGGCGCCCCTGTATGCTATGTTTTGGGGTGTTGGACAGACGTTGCTCTCAGCTGCAGTAGGATTTACTAGAATTTTAGCTACTTTGTGATCAAATGTTTATCAAATCTTGTCTGTACAAAATTTTCGGTAAGTCTTAATTACTAGTGATTCAGTGAACAGACCTCACTCAATTTCGACAACTATGAAGGTAGAATGCATACCATCACAGTTCCAGCCGAGGGCTATCAAAACCTTTTTGGTTACCTCATATCAAACTATTTCTACTACATATTTTTTCCAAACGTGGATGCAAAAATGAGGAAAACATTTAATTTTAAGAGAAAGAACGCTACAAAAAAAAAAAAAAAAAAAAAAAAAAAAAAAAAAAAAAAATTGGATTATATACTCGTATACAGTGTCCTAGAAGTCCTGTCTTTTGAATGGATTAGTATTTCTGAATTTTAATTTATCCTAGGAATAGAAAAGGGGATATGGCCATTCTATTGGTGATATTGAAATCCTGGCCCCGGAATTGGCAGTTTTTAAGGAGAAAAATTCGTTTACTATTTCAAATGAAATGATACCTAATGAGAAATTTTAAAAATACTGTGTTTGGAATACGAGTTATTTACTATCTTGTTTTATTGCACTGCCAGCCCAAAACTAACATTTTCAGAAAAGGTTGAGTAGTAATTCGTTTGAAAGGTCTGGTTGAGTGGATTCCATATCAAAATGTTACATCTTTCTACAATTACGGTTCTAGAAATACAGGCTTGAAAACATTAACATTTTTTAGAACGGCAAGTCGTAGAGCTGTGAATTTATTTTAACAAAGTTCTCTTTTTATTACCTTTAAAATAAATCATCGCTTGATAGGTGATCTCATTTAAGATTTTTAAGCTGGCTCCACACCGCNGTCTAGTACGGTTTTCCGTACCATTTATTTAGAACGGCAAGTCGTAGAGCTGTGAATTTATTTTAACAAAGTTCTCTTTTTATTACCTTTAAAATAAATCATCGCTTGATAGGTGATCTCATTTAAGATTTTTAAGCTGGCTCCACACCGCCCAGCCTAAATGGTCGGCGGCCGATTTTTTTTGGGACCAAAATTAATCCCTCCGAAAATGAGGGGATCCGTATTTTACCGCTTGACGATATTTTGAGTGGTCCCGATATACTGGGGGTGGGGTGAACATTTTGGCTCACCCTGTATATAGTTTCTCTTCTATTTTATGTTGGTATGAGTCCTGGATAGATGTCAGCCAGAACTCATAGCAACCAATTTTTAGAGATCCACCTGTCAGTGTCGCAGTGGCGGACTTTCAAATTTGTTTATTTTTTAAACGCCAGGACTGTTTAATTATTATTTTTCGTTTGCTTCATTTTTTCAGATTGTGTAATATTTATATCTCTGGTCTGTACGTTGGTGATTGAACGAAGTGACATCTAGAATTTAACTCCACGATTTTTCTTTAATCGCCTGTTTGTCTGTTCCAAGATAACTCTCGAACGCCTTGTTTGATTCTCATGGATCTAAATTTAGGCCTTGTGGTGTCCATTTTAACTGAGTTGGATCAAAAGTTTACAGAACTACTAGGTTGCTGTTGTTGTAGAGGTGTTCCTCTTAAAATCAACAATATTGGTAATTTTTGGATAAAGGTTTGGAAAAATGGTAGAAATGGGTTGATAAGAGGTTGCCGAAAAGGTTTTAATGTCCCTTGGCTGCAACTGTGATGATAAGTCTTTTCAATATACTCGTATTTAAATCTTTCTGAATCAATGAATGTTTTTCGACTTTGAATGTTTGGTCCAATAGATTAGTCAGAAAAATAAAAGAATGTAAAGTCAAATTTATTGGATAATCATATATTTCATTCATAAAAATGTGAAAATTTCCTGTACGATTACAATACTTTTAACTTCTATAGGAAGAGAATGTAAAAAAATAATAATACAATGAAATCAGATAAATAAAAATAAATTAAATTCCTTAATTATGTTTTAATAGTAAACGTGTCTTTTGATTGGTTAGGTATAATAATTTCACTGAACAGAACGATCTTTTCACGTTCTAATCCTAATCCGCTCTTTTGAGGGAAAACGTTTACTGAAAATTTTCAGTAGATGTGAGATATTAAATCGTTTTCGTTACCTTGAAACATGTGCGTGAAGATGTGAGAAAGAAGATTACGGAGATGTGGAAAAGCGGGGAGTCGGAGCAGCATCACAAAAATGCCCTGTTTTCTTCGCGCCTCATGTGGGATTTTTGCACGAAAAATACGTTGACAGTCATCCCGCAGCCTCCCTACTTACAGGCCCCGACAGACTTCTTTTTGTTCTCAAAAACTAAAAGTCTCATGAAAGGAAAATTGTTGACGATGTTGAGGCCATTAAACCATGGTTGGACGAGCTGAACAGCAGTCTCTCTCTGAAAGTGAGCCTTCCTGCAGTGGAGGCGGCGTTGTGAATGGTAAGAAAGTCCCGGAACTTTTTGATCGGATTCCTGTCACAATATCAAATTTTAAGGGAGATATATTTTTTTGTCTATTCTAAAGGTTCATTATTGAAAATAATAAACCAAGAAGAATATACCTCTAAACATGCTAACTTTTTACATTTGTTTTTGCCGGAGGTATAAAAACTTTAACAGGTACCGGTTTGGCATTTAATGCCAAGTCCACATATTCAGACGTCAAAATTTTTAATTTTAATAGAAATGTAATGAGCTGTTGTTTAGCATTTCCTATAAATGAATGTGTGAGAAAGCAAGGAAAGCCTCGAAATCCATCGCCCATGGTGTACAAAGGTACTCTGACTGTTCCTAGGACCTGTGAACAAACGAAATAAGTAAATAATGTATTATTTGCCGAGTTTAATGGGATTTACTCCGGGGAGGAACAATTTTTTCCCAAAACCTGTTTTTTTCTCCTACATATTTTTCCCGTAATGCGTGGGGAAATTGCTATCTCCATATTTGACGATCGTACATTTACCACAGAGGCATAACAGTAAAAACCGCCAACGGAATACTAGATTTCAACCCAAAGTTTTGTGTGTCATCCTTTACAAGTTTACATGAATATGAAGTCTCTAGCACATACCGTTCTTGAGATATTTTGTTCACGGACAGACACACACACACACACACACACAGACACACACACTGACCAATGGCAGAAACTCGAGATTTGGGATCTGGTTACCTCAAAACGTGTTTTCGCATTGAAAACTTAACATCTAAAAGTTCAGCCAATTACAATAATTTCCTCTTTATAGCATAAGAAAGGTAAAAAAGCGTAATTATGAATATAATTGCATTGTGGAAAAAAAAAAAAAAAAAAAAAANGAAAAAAAAAAAAAAAAAATGTATTTTAGGGAGTTAGGCATGGTTTATCCAGACCCAATGATTTTTGGTCGGTAAAAAAAAAAATACGAGAGGACTTGTTACGTAGAACCAATCGCCTTCATGGGCCTTAAGATATCGTCAGTACCTCTGATCCATGATCATGTGAAGCTAGTGCATTGATTTCAGCTTGTTTTATTTCTTGTAAACTTACCTCTGATCCATAATCATGTGAAGCTAGTGCATTGATTTCAACTTGTTTTATTTCTTGTAAACTCAATTGTAGAGCATAAAAATGTAAACTTATTTGTTTACTCTGACTCCAATGTGTACAAATGTGATCGGAAGATTTGATAATATATTTTTTGTCTAAATTGATTTCTTCTCGTAGTTCTCTGTTTACTGCTTCAAGTGGTGTTTCACCTTTGTCTACTAAACCTCCAGGAAATCCAATGTAACCATCAAATCTCATTTGCATCTAGAATCAAATAAGCAGGTGTAAAAGAAAAGAAAAAAATCCATACAAGAAAGTTAATTATTTTGATAAAGTTAAATAAATGTTTGTTTCAGTTAATTGCAAATTTTTGTATTATTATTTAAACAAAAAAAAAACATATTGTCAGAGGAAAGCTTGGCTTCCTCTGCCGATCCTAATAAACCTAAGCAAAACTTGATCCCAATTATCAGTAAAGCAGAGACACCCAGTCACACCCGAACTGATGTACGACCTCATTTCGATGACAAGAAACATAAACAAATTGAAAGAACAATGCAGAAATGTAGGTGGGCGGCAGTATAAAGTCCTATGACAATCCTTATGGGGAGTTCAGATCAGTTTTAGACAGAGAAGGTAATTACTCTCGAAATTACTAAATCCAGCGCCTGTTTCACCACCCTTCTGATAAGATCTGATCAAGTCGTTTGAGTTAAGCTTTCTTGAGTGTATCCAACAATATAAATCTTCTCCAAGTCCTCTAACCCAACTCACAGATCTCTCACAATATTTAGCACCAACTTCTGTACTGTTGATTTTGTGAAATCTCGGAGTGCCTTCTCCGGGTGATAAAAGGTCGAAGCGGGCGGTAGCCTTCAGGGACAAATTGTTTTTTTTTTCCTTTCAGTTAATTTTATTTGAGGGCATTAACTGAAAGGAAAAATGTATTTGTTTTTTTGTAAATTTATTGCCAAACTCTTTTCAATTGTATTTTTTTTTTTTTTTTTTTTTTTTTTTTTTTTTTTTTTTTTTTTNTATTTTAATTTACTACAAATAAATCTTATCTTAATTATTTTTTCTTTCTCGCCTTTAGACTTTTTCAAAATATGTATTCAATGAAATAAAATTAAAATTTCAATACCCATTTTGAAAAAGTCTGAAGGCGATAGTTAAAAAAAATTGAAAAAAATCCTTCAAACAAAATCTTGATAAATGCTTCCTGGATTTTTTTTTCAATCAAGAATATCCAGTACGATCCTGTGATCTCATCCCACTCGAATTCTTCCTGTGACGTTTCATGAAGTCGAAAGTTTATGTTAGCAAACACCGAAACATCCCCCAGTTGAATTCCGTCGGAAGTTTCGCAGCAAGTCATCACAAACTTTAATGACCGCATGGTTCAGTGTACGGATACATTAGGTGGACATATTTTATCACAGATATTACCTTTAATACTTAAATCGGGAATATTGCGAACATTGTCCATACAAAAAGAATTTATTGCAATATTAAATTCGCTTTATTGCAATATTAAATTCGCTGCTAATTTCTGAACACACATTAGAAAGTAATTATTCAATATTATTGTTGGAAAGTCCTCCTGGTCATACTGGCATTGAACGCGAGAGACTCGGGTTCAATTCCCGGCGGAGTTAGAAATTTTTCGATTTATTACTTGTGATATCGGGATGCACTTAGTCTCGACGATTGAGTAGCTACTTTAATGTGAGTTGATGTCTTCAGTGCAGAATGTACATCTCCCTCGGCTTGCACCAAGAAGGTACCATATTTGAAGCGACACGTGTTAACAATATAAGATAATTGTCAAGTGTAGCTTTGGCTTAGTGATATTGGAGAAATAGGTAAAAATATATTGTAATGCTACGATACTCACAAAAAATGTCACATAATAACACAAAGAAATATACATTTACATTTTATTTTGAATGTGAGTAGCGACCAGTGGCGGCATAATCAAAGTAAAAATATTTGGTTTGATCGAAGATATTATTAGTACATTAGAAATTCTGCGAAAAGGTTGTTGGGCCTTGCCACTAAGAAATTCTACGTTATTAGCCTCCAAGAATAGATGTTTCATGATTTTTTTCATGGAAACACTTGTGAATGTGCTGAGAATGACGAATATTTGGAGCGTCCTCACAATGGCTGTTTCTATGCACGTGGACAACCTGGAACGCATACCACCACATTTACAGCCAAGGGCTATAAAATATTTTCAGTAACCTGTTTCTACCATTTTTTAAAACATGAACTTAGAATGAACCAAGAGTCTTGACCCTTTAGGTGATTGCTTTGTACGTTTTACTGATTTTTTTTTTGGGGGGGGGGGATCCGGTGAGTCATTCAAAAAATAAACATACATAATCATTTATGCGGAAGGTATCAAATGGAAAAAAAGAATAAAGAAATGGACGAATAAAGAATCAATATCCATAAGGTTCAATAGGATTGATGTATTGGGGACTTCGAGAGCATCACGGAAGCTGATTCCGACACTGTTGTCAATTCCTTGCGATTTCCGAGTTTACGTAATAAACCGACCTGGAACGGGCATGACATTTCCAGCCAAGGGGATTAAATTTGTTTCAGAAACCTCATATCAACCTTTTTTTGTTTTTGATTACATAATGCTAGAAATGGGAAGAGTGTTGATTTCAAGAGAAACAATATCTGTTAGCTGTTTAATTCTTACCAAGCAAACAGCTCTTGAGCTATAAGTATTAAATATTTTACTGTCATTTAAAGCATAAATAATACCATGACTGGCATGGTGTCCATTCTTATACTTTTCTTCTTTTAAATCAGATTCTGTTAATTCAATAAAATCATTTGAACTAACGGAAGGTCTTCCATAAATTTCTGTTTCTGCTAAATTGTATCCTGAACTACCCCAAGTTCTGTCACCTGTGAATTATAATTACTAATTATTAATCAGATAATAAATTTTAAAAAATCGATCAACGCTAAGTAGCAAAAGTACCCATCACTCTCACAAAACGGATTTTTTTTTTCATATGATTTTTCGATTCTACGTACCTTAAAACTTAAAATATCAAATTTTGAGAGGTTTTTTTTCGTTACGATTCCAAAGGATCATTATTGATAAATTGTCTCACACCGGAGGATGTAAAAAATCAACTGGACTTGTCAATCCAAAGACAATAAACCAATAGCTTGGCCCAAGGTAATGCACCTTGCTTAGCAGAGGTTTCCTATTGCTGAAAGTGTTTCTGTTCAGAAATGTCTACAGACCATTTTTGCTTACGTGCCCAAAACTCGCAAACGGGAAGAGTTGTTGGAACGGGGCCAAAAAAAAAAAAATGATGTCCATTATTAGTACTTTCTTTTGAAAAGGAGCTCATGTTCTGTTATGTTCATGGGGTTCTCAAGGGTTAAAAAGTACACATTTTTTGGCCTTTGAGCAAAATTCGAGATTGAATATGCGAAGCATTCATGCTATGAAAAAAAAAAAAAACGAATTGACGACATACCCACAAACGGACCCCAAGATTTATGTTAGGGCCCATTATTCTGAATGGGGCACGATGTTTAATAGTAAACAGTACTCAATTTTACTAAATTTGACAATTTTTCACATACCGAAAGATAACAAGAAGTGCTAGCCTTACCCTTTTTTGTCGCCCTGTTGCGCATAGGTGGAGAATTTCTAAACCCATATTTATCAAGTAAAATGGCCTTTATTTGAGGTCTAGCCATTAAAAGGGGTTAAACATATTTTGGGACAACCTGTATAAAAGTATCGGTGTATCTCAAAGCACCTTATATTCGTTATCCTTTGTGGTCTGTTGTTGATTTAGAAGAAAGCTAAACGAATATCACTGAAAGAACTAACCTGTGTTACTAGATGTCATTTTACTACTTAATGCTAAAACCACAGTAAATAGAGACCTCTTCTCTACACCGACACAGATATATCGCAATGTATTCATTGAAGTGTTCTTCAATTAAATATTGAGTCGTCATGATAACTGATAACGACTGACCTTAATCATCTTCTATACTAATAAAACGCAATGCCCAGTTCCCAGTTGGTATACTGACTGATTGATTCATAAACGACGTAGCTCTACTATTCGTTTTGGCTCCACGATAAATATAAAAACAAGTAAAAACTGAAATTTAGATCACAGATTCAAAAGCACAAACGGAAGCGATTTATCTTAAATTTGAGACAAGTAATTGCTTTAAATTAGAAGGCAAAGTAGTATTTCCTTATAAATTTGGTATTTTTGAAAAGAAAAAAGAAATCAACTTTTTGTAGATTTCCTGGTATTTTATTTGTAAAAGTTCAATGCATTCATATAGAATAAATTTATTTACATCAATGGTTCAATGACCTTTATCTTTTAATTTCTTAATATTAAAATTTTCGCGGTAAAATTTATTATTTAAGACGAAAGTGAATACAAAAAGTAATTTGTAGAAAGTTCTGAAAAATCTAATATTATTCAAGTCGCAAAAATCCATTTCTAACATTGGAGCATGGTAATAATAATACTTATTCACGTAATCTTAACGTGAAATAGTGATCATTTGGGTGTTCAGTTCTGTTTTTACTTTTATAAAAGATAAACTACCTATCAGAAATTCATTTTATAGTTTAAATTACAAGAGTTGAGACATAAAAAACGTTTGCAGATGATCATAGCAATTAATACGTTTTATTTCTACCATGTATCTTTTGAAAAGTATGAGTTTCAAAGTTGCCTCTCCTCTTGACAATATGTTTAAACAATGCGTATTTGGCTTGTCTCAACTCTCGGTTGGGCCCAATCTATTCATCCAAATCTATGAACGCAATAAATGTACATACCTATAACTCGTTTTATCATAATCGGACAATGTGTTCGAGAGCTATTAAGGAAAACTGTGGAGTTAAAACAATACCTCTATTCCATTGAGATTGGTGTATAATGTTCAAATGTAACCTAATATTAGATACGTTATGTTTAGGTGGTTAGCCATAATCCTAATTGTGTTTATTTCAGCTCTCTTTTCAAATGATTTTCCATCCTTTGCATGGACATTTTTTAGTACTCATTTTCTAAATTTTCAAATTCTCTGAACCATTTGCCAGCAATATTTTCAATCCTTGTCTTCAAACTTTCTTTTATCAGTCCCCATTTTACAAATTTTCAAATGCTCTTGATGATTTTTCAGCAACATTCTCCTCTTCCCCTTTACTAAATTTTCGATTTGTAAATTTTCTCTTATTTTCTATTTCTGCATAAGCTCCCCTATATTCCTCACCTAAATGTTTTGCTCGATATTCTGGATTATTTTCCATTTTACTGTTCGTATTCAATGATGTTTTTGGTCTCGCCGATACAGCTTTTGTAAATGGTGCAATAAATTTTCCTATTTTAGATTTGAGTTCTGACAATGTTTCTCCTATACCTTTCTCATGAAATAATTGACTATTAACACGATTTATATGAGGTCTATCTGGATGATGATTTCGATAATTGGAAGAAAATTCTGATTCTCCAGGCTCTATACCGCCAAACTTAGACATTTCGCTCATGTTCCTGTGTAAAAAAGGACGTTCCGATTGGAAATACCGGTAATTTTCTGCTTGCTCTGGGGTAAACTCCATTTCACCCTCTGGATGAAGTTCACTCATATTTCGATGTAAAATAGGCCGGTCTGACTGGAGGTAACGATAGTTTTCGGCTTGCTCGGGGTTGAACTCCATACTGCCTTCGGGATGTAGTTGACTCATGTTTCGGTGTAAAACAGGTCGCTCCGACTGGAGGTAACGATAGTTTTCGGCTTGCTCGGCATTAAACTGCATCCCACCTTCAGGATGGAGTTGACTCATGTTCCTATGTAAAATTGGGCGTTCTGACTGGAAATAACGATAATTTCCGGCTTGCTCGGGGTTGAACTCCATCCCGCCTTCTGGATGTAACTCACTCATGTTTCGATGAATAAAAGGTCGCTCTGACTGGAGGTAACGATAGTTCTCGGCTTGCTCGGAGTTGAACTCCATTCCTCCTTCAGGATGCAACTCACTCATGTTTCGATGTAAAATAGGTCGCTCTGACTGGAGGTAACGATAATTTTCGGCTTGCTCGGAGTTGAACTCCATCCCGCCTTCGGGATGTAACTCACTCATGTTTCTGTAAATGACAGGTCTGCCTGTGTGAAAATCTCTGTATTGGGAATTTTTTTCTGATTGTATCGATTCTATTCCACCAAAGTTTGACATTTCACTCATATTTCGATATATAACTGGTCTGTCGACATGAGTTTCTCGATATTGATCACGTGCTTCACTCATACTTTCCATTTCGCCTTCTTCTCCAATTTTCAAATTTGTATCTTGTCTTATCAAATGTGCCCTATCACTTTCCAAAGGTTCTTTGAATTCCCCTTTACTTTCACTAGTATATTCTTCATCAGAATCTTCTTCGGTACCATCAAGTGCTTTACGGGCTTTTTGCAATTTATTTCGAATCCAAGAGCTCATTGTGAAAAATGTTAATTTAACTGAAAACATAAAAAAAATCATATAATCATTTAAAGGTTCAAGTACTTTTACTATCTGTGTCCTGTCGTGTATGCTTTGAGCAGCAATATTGTCATTTCCTAAGAATAGATTATTGTATGTTGTACATGTACATGGTTACTGGGATACATTAACATATGTACTCTATCCTGCACGGCCCTATATTCACACAACACATTGTCTTGATATTCGACTTGGTGACACTCCGACCCTGAGATAATTAAGGAGTAAGTAAAATGATCCGATCCAACCTTCCCCCTGAGACCCGGGGTTTTCTCAAAAGCCTGATGAAAATATTAAATCTGAAAATTTCATTTATGTTAAATTTGGAATGAAGTAGCAATGATAAATTAAGTAAAATCTTTATAAAATAATCGAATGCTGCATTGCCAAGAAAATAAATACGATTTTCCATTTATTATCTACGAAAAGTGACTTACTATCGTACTAACGAACACAATAATTTTAGCTGAAGGCTTAATAGAGGGGAGGGAGGCTAATAAAAGGTTCCACCCCAGGCCCGGATTTCCTCTCTACGGATCAGCCCTTTCTTGATCTTTTTAGTCAGTAGTCCCACCAGCAGATGCGGATACAGGTCTTCAGTTGAGGGGGCACTAGNGCTCGACTATTAACTAACAGACTTCGGAATCAAGCGTTGAGCTCAAATCTGATGTGATATTTAGTACTTATTAAAAATTATTTAGGAAATAAGTCTATACAAGATGTTCAAGGAAAATAGCTCAACTATTAACTAACAGACTTCGCAATTAGCCATATTCATTAATGAAATTGAATCTGTTATTTTTTAGTAGGTATGAATATTTCACACCAAATGTGTACAATGAAAGTTTTGTTTTCTATTTCACATTTCTTCATATTAAGCTTATTGACTGCGTCAGGTTCTGACGCATTTATCGATATTTATTGGCAAATCACTCACAATATTATTTATTATAACATTATTCTATACGGGGTGTCCATAAAGTCTCACCCCCCCCCCAAAAGAAACGCAAAAACACGTATCCCTTAGATTTTAGGGGGATTAATTTTAGACTAAAAATTTTTTGGTCTCGGCCAGCCATTTAGGCTGGTCACCGCCTGGCTTCAAAATCTTAAATGAGAAGATATATTAAGTGACACCTTGTTTTAAAGGTCTCGCTGATACGAGTTCATTACAGAAACCCAGAGCTCTCTAGGATCTACCGTTCACGAATTACGGGGTGGAATATGTGGCCCATTCCCTTTGCGGCCGCACCGAAATGGAACGTAAAAATGCCTAGGAATAATTTTTTATGATCCCAAATAAGTAATTTAGTAAAAAATAGTGTTCCAACAAGATGGTTGTCCCGCCCACTTCGACTGCAGAGTTCGAGCTTTCTTAGACCAAAATTTTCAAAACAGCTGGATAGGTTTGGTCTAAGAAGGCTCGATTTCTGCGGTCAAAGTGGGCGGGACAACCATCTTTTTTACTAAATTACTTATTTGGGATCATAAAAACTTATTTCTAGGCATTTTTACCTACCATTTCGGTGCGGCCGCAAAGGGAATGGGTCACATGTTCCACCCTGTAATTCGTGAACGGTAGATCCTAGAGAGCTCCCGTTTTCTGTAATGAACTCGTATTAACGAGACCTTTAAAACAAGGTGTCACTTGATATACCTTCTCATTTAAGATTTTGAAGTCAGTCGGCGCCCAGCCTAAACGGCTGGCCGAGGCCAAACATTTTTTAGTCTAAAATTAATCCCCCGAAAATCTAAGGGATACCTATTTTTGCGTTTACTTATATTTTCAGCCATTCTCGAGATACGGGGGGTGGGGTGAGACTTTATGGACACCCTGTATACCTACTTGAAGAATATAATTTACATATTTTGAGCTTGCTCTTAGGTTATTGAAAATAGAAATAAGTTATGGTATGATAATAATTCAACATCAATGTCAATACGAATAAAAAAAAAAAAAAAAACAATCGCGAAATTGAAGCATGAATGCGTTTTCTTTGAAACAGAAATTTCTAAAGTCTGTTTTCGAGGGGCGTAGGGCTAAGCTGAGGGGGGGCGATCGCCCCTACCGCCCTCCCTGTATCCGCTTCTGCCCACCAGGAAGTATTATTTTAATAATATGTGTTAACTTACCTATCAAAATAAATGCAGAATTTGTAAAAGGATTAACAAAAATGAGCATTGGCATCAAAGTCTACAAAAGTTATTTTTTAACGCAATTGACTTTTGCAGATTTTGATTAAAAAACATTTCACTTGTTTGTGTATTGACATTTTTCGCACGTGTATTCGCTGCATATTATTTTTCCTTGGTTCTATTATTAAGTTCGATTAGACACTGAATGAAGTTCAACGATAGAAGAATGTTTCGAAAGAAAAAAATAACAAATTTTGACAATAATAGAATAAAAGTATTATCATTAACACAATGGGTACCTTTGTGATCTTTTACTGCATGTTTTGGACAGATCGTGAGGCTTCAAAAACTCCATCCTCCAGGGTTCTCCAATTTTGTCTATTTCCCTATTTCGTTGCTCGGGTTATTTGGTGTCGTTTGAACACGGCGTTAATACACCTTTTTCTCTGAATTATTAATGCCCTATTAATGATTCGGCTATAGTCAGATCTGAACACGTGCCCCACATGTCCCATTATATTGGCTTTTAGCTGGGTCTCGTATGACTTCGAGATATCTTGGTTGGTTCGGATTTTCCAGCTACCGTTTGAGTCTTTTGTGTGTCCAAAGATATGTCTTAGAATTGTGTTATCAATCTCTTTAAAACTGTGAAAAATAATTGTCAGAACGATGTGAGTTCTAGTTTTAACCCCACTCGATTTTTCTAGAAACGTCTGTCTGTTATCTGTTTCTACCACGATAATTTTGATCAATTTTTAAACAGAGAAGAACAATACAAAAGAAGATTGGAGTACCCATGTACACAGTGTTCACACAAGACACAACAGTCTGAATTACGATCGTCAAGACACAATCGTTTTGATTACATTAACGTGCAGGAAGACAAGACAATCATGCAACGGTTTCAATACAGGGCGAGACTCATATGACGTGTTGCTATCATTAAAAAATTGGCAATCATAGAATGGGATCAGTTGGGGCCCAAATTGCCAGAGTGACTGAACGTCTGTTCGGTTTGTTATCGTGTATACAGCACGATAACTTTCGATCGCCTGTGAAATACGGACTATACAGGGTGTTTCAAAAGGTTGTGCAAAAAAAGAAACCACGTATAGTAGAGCTCAAATAAAGGCAACTTTGCTTAATAAACCCATATACGGAAATGGACCAAAAGGTAGCTAGGGCCAGGGGCGGATTTAAGGCTATATCTTAGGGGGGGGGGCGGTGCAGCACTTAGGGAGGGGATACTTCCGGAGGCTATGGAATACTCCCCAAGCATTTTAAAAGGTCAACGGTTGGATTTAGACAAGAGCTATTCCAGTATTTTTGTAGCAAAACAAGTTCTAGAAGACATGCCATACCCTAAAGAACCAAAAAAAAACGTATCAAAAAGTTTTAGGCATTTTCATTTCATGACCCCCCCCCATAACTCCGCACCTGATCGGGGAGAAAGTGCCAAATACTCACCAAAGAAGCATGATAACAATCGGATACGTCATGCAGAAAATGAAGTCAATTGCAAAATAATTTGATTTTTAATAATTATTTTTCGATTTTTAAGTGCCAACTTTGGGTGGCCCTAGCTACCTTGGGGTCCATTTCCGTATAGGGGTTTATTAAGGAAATTGGCCTTTATTTGAGCTCTACTATACGTGTTTTCTTTTCCTGCATAACCTTCTGAAACACCCTATATTATAATTTGTTGATTGGAGGCCTATTGGTCAACTCGGGGACTCATGGTAAACCATCATTTGAGTGAGCGTTTCAATTACCAGTATAAAAGAACAGATCGGAGGTACTTTTTGATGTACGAAATGAAAATGTTTGTACTGAATGGGTTAACGCATGTTAAGACTAGTATGTGAGGAGGTACCATCATCCCCCCTCCGCTCTCCCCTGACTATAATCCCTGTCCTTTATAAAGTTATGCTTTTCTGTTTTGCGATCATTAACATGGAACGTTCCGAGTACAGAGGCATTTATATTGCCGAAACTGGCGAACAGTATAATTTCATAAGTTCATGGACCTTTTATAAAAGTATATATTTTATGTAGGTGTTTAGATTTGCTGTTACACGTCGCGACTTTGCGTCATTTTTAATAGATTTGATCTAGAGTTGTAGGGCCAAATATTAACCATTTTAAGTGAGTGAGGTCTACAAATCACAAAATCACTAGTTATTTTTGACACCTGAATTTGGTCTTTCAACATCTTGAATTGTTTATCGGTTTGTCTTTTTGTACCACGATAACTCTCGAATGCCTTATCCGATTTTGATAAAATTTGTTATGGTCATTCATTATCTTTATAGCGCTCATTGGTTTTTGGGTCCCGTTGTTGTCGGTAAAACACAGATCTACTTGTAATGAGTCGTAATTATTTTTCGTGAAAGAATTGTGATGTGAAAACTGTTTGAACTCATCAATTATTGTGTAAAGTGTAAGCTGTCAATCAATCAATTGACTATTTATTGGAAATAAGTACGAAATTATCTTTCTGTCCTTGACTTAGGACTTAGGTTAAAAGTGGAAAACTAATATAAGACTTTTCTTTTACTTCCTCTTTCCTACTAGACCTTCTTCTTTATTGGAAATAAGTACGAAATTATCTTTTTGTCCTTGACTTAGGACTTAGGTTAAAAGTGGAAAACTAATATAAGACTTTTCTTTTACTTCCTCTTTCCTACTAGACCTTCTTCTTTACTTTCACTATTTCCCAATTCTATTTGAGGTTCTTGTTGCTTTTTTGCTTTTCTTACATTTACCATGTCACAACCTTTTGTTCTGGGCTTACTCTCTTTAGCTGTACCCTTTGTTGGCATTATAACCGTCGCTTGTTTCCTACTTTCTAAATAACCATGCGTAGAAACTGCATTTGCTGATGCGGTATATCCCGCACTTAAATATATTATTGCACATTCTTCTGTCTCAATTCTTTTAGAGTAATACCGACTTTACACTTGGCCAGTTTGTAAAAAGGGAGTATTTTACGAATCCCCTTAGAAAAAACTGACCAAGTGTAAAGTCGGTATTACTTAGGAGAATTGAGACAGAAGAACGTGCAATAATATATTTAAGTGCGGGATATACAGCGGCAACAATAAACTTGGCCCCAATAATCGATATCACTACTTTCATAGGCGGATTTTTTTGGAAGAGTGGGTGGAACTTGGCTTTTTTTCAATGTTAATTTTTTTGTGAGATACCTATCAATACTTTTTGTAAAGATTACTATATGTAACTGATTATTTGGCCGTTTTTTCTTTCTTTCTTCTTCTTCTTTTTGATTACAAAACATCTCGGAAACCAGGAAATTTCTGTGTAAACCGGACCCAAATATCCAATAAGATCTAACACCAAAGTATTGATAAAGTAATATACACTACAACGCAAATAAAAACAGCAATATTTATAGTGCATCTTCTTCCCTGAAGTTATAGCACTGAGAGTTAACGAGTTTCAATTTTGATATTTGCGGGTTTAATTGAATTTAAGTTTCTCTACCTTCATGAAAGATTTCAGCGTCTTAGCAGTTGAAATTAGATTTCGTGCATTTTCTTCCCTGAAGCGGAACCGTTTTGATGAACTGTTAGTAAAAGAGTGAATATATTTATTTTTCCATTTAATTTTATGTAAATGTCTTCTTTCATGCAAGATTTCAACGTCCTACCAGTTCAAACTAGTTTTCGAGCATCTCCTTCCCTAAAGAGGAACCGTTTTTGAGCATCGGGAGTGGAGAAATTCAAATATAAATTATTTCCTTCTAATGTAAATATCTAACTTTATGCAAGATTTCAGTGTTTTATCAGTTAAAACTACATTACAATACGCTGTATTGTCTTCCCTAAAGCGACACCATTTTGGAGCATTTAGAGTTAAAAAGTTCAAATTTTCGGATTTTTCCCTTTACTTGGATGTCAATTGCTAACTTCATGCAAAATTTCAGCGCTCTAGGTAAACAGGAAGTTCCTGAAACTTTTGATGATGAGTGAGTCAATCAATCAGTCAGTCAGTTATTGAGTGAGTGAGTATCCAAAAGTGCAAACTTTGAAATCACCTATCTCATGTCCGGGTTAACATTAACTTTTGAAGTTTATCACCTAGTATTGTACTATACTACGGAATGTATGTTCAAATTTTCAATGACCTATCTCTTATAGAACCGCATATCTGACGGTGTGAAAAACCTGGTAAATTGCTTCGTGTAAAGATACACTGGTGCTTTCCGGAACTGCCGTGCGCTCAGATTGTGGATTTAAAAATAGACCCCCTTTCGTTCGGTCGCTTACTATATTTTATAGAACGAGCAAAATGAGTTCTAGTTTTAACCCCACGCTTTTTCTTTAAAATCGTGTTTGTATGTTCGTTCAGCAAATTAAGATCGATTTGGATCAAACTTGATGCAATGATTGACTGAATAAAGTGAGGTCTATATATTACACGATCGCCCCCTCCAAGAGCTGAAGAAATTGAACGTTGAAACACTAGCCCCAAATTTGGTGTTTTTAAGTAATATTATCGACTTCCGTTGATTATTGTGAACGTTAGTGAACTGAAGTTTTGACCCCGGTATCCGGTATACATCCCAAAATGAACTTGTATGTATGTTGTATGTATATGTGGCCCCCCCCCAAAAGGGGGCTCAAAATTATGTTTTTTAAAAATGATTTTTATCGGTTTGTTGTAGAAACGTAAAATTCTGATATGTTATGGCTGGTGTTAAGGGCTTTTCGATTTTGAAAAAATTGAAGCTCTGGCCCCTCGGGGGGCCCAATATTTTGTTTTCTGAAAATGATTTTTTTAAATTTGATTAAGATATTTTTTTCTATAAATGACAACAAAACTAACGTGAACACCTGATCATTTTGATCCACTAGTATATAAAAAAAATTAGATATCAGCTGCAATTCTTTACTTTCCTTATCCTATAAAAAGGAAAGAATTGTAATGGGCTGAAATTTTCCATGTCGAGTTTTCAATGCCAAAACACGTTTTGGGGTCCCCAGAGCCCAAATCTCGAGTTTCAGCTATTGGTCCGTGTGTGTGTCTGTCTGTCCGTCCGCCTGTCTGAGAACAAGATATCTCATGAACGGCAAGTGCAAGCTTTTAGCGGTTTTCGCATATCCTGCTTAAAATGAGAACGGTAACAGCTAGAACTTTAAACGTGGTGTCTATTCATATCAATTTCATACAAGAGGTTGAAAAGTACAACTTAGGTTGAAGCGTAATATATTGTTGGCCGCTAATTAACGGTTGAAGGCCGCTTTTTGGCGATACCTGTTTCGCCTAAAACCAGAATGGAAAGAGCTAACTTAAAATTTGGTGCCTATTCATATCAATTTCATACAAGAAATTGAAGAATGCAACTTAGATTGAAGTGTAATATATTGTTGGTCGCTAATTAGCGGCTGAAGGCTGCTTTTTGGCGTTTTCGCCTAAAACCGGAATGGAAAGAGCTAGAACTTGAAATTTGGTGCCAATTCATATCCATTTCATATAAGAAAATAAAAAATACAACTTAGGTTGAAGTGTAATATATCAAGAAGTTAATATATAGGTAATTGGGACTTCAAAACGTGTTTTGGCATTGAAAACCCGACATCAAACATTTCGGCCGATTACAATACTTTCTTCTTTTTTTATAGATAAGAAAAGTCGTGTGATGTTCACACCAGATTTTTTATCTCATTTTAATTAACGATGTGGAACTCTTTTTAATTGATGGATTATTTTGTGTCGATTCTTTCATGGTCTGAGGATTTCTCTTGCGACTCTTTCAAAAACTAAGATGATTCATCGTAAAGAAAGGTTCGAATTTCCCAAGCGGACTGTGTAAATAAATCGGTACAAAAGTTTTGTCACCTTTTAATTAAATTTAAATTATAACGGGATGTGAAATTTTCCCTGCAATATAGCAGGTGATATCTGTGGAACTTTCTTTTATCTTGATATCTGTATTTGTTCTCGAATATATATTAACTGGAAGAAATGTAAGGTATCAGCTCTGTACAAAAATATTGGAGGAAAGAAGGAAGTGGAGGTGGGGACACGTTCAAAACTTGTCTACTAAACGAACACGTGGCGGCCATGTTGCATTGGTCAAAACATTGAGAATTTTTACATTGTTTATATGGTTGTTTCTCAATTTTTTTAGTTAAAATATTCTTTTCTGTTTTAATTATTGAAATTTAATTTTTTGATTTGGCATTTAATAATTCCTGAAGTTTCAAGCGCTAATTCAAGATCAGCCATGTTGGTCTGTGTAGCCTTTGGATGCACAAATCGATATGGAAAACCAGGCGTTACATTTCATGCGTAAGTATCCCATCTTATCCACAAAATGTCTTTGTGGATAAGATGGGATACTTACGCATGAAATTCTTGCAGACTCATTTAGCAGACAAAGTTTCACTATAAATATCTAAGTTGTCCATAGAGTCCTTAGACTAATGCTGCAAGCTACAAGATGTCACTCTTAGATACTTCAGTCAAAACAACGTTCAGTATACCATTTTCTGTCTCATCACTGTTAAGCAATGTCGTTAGGTTGCCTTAACGTTAGGTTTGACTTTGCTTGAACCTAGGTTACAGGCAACAAAAAGGCAAGATAGCTAGGTCAGCCGGGGCCCCTGAGCGTAGTGAGGCGAGTTTGCGGTGCTGAGGTTTCAATAGTTTGTATCACTAGTTATTGAAAAATATTCAAGTTTGTATTACTAGTTATTGAAAAATATCACAAGCATGGGCCCATCAGGCTGCTTGAATGGGTGTGGCAGGCTCAAGTGCTTTAGAGCGCTGATGGTATTGTAACTGATGAAAGCTGAATAATACAAATTAAACTAGGTATTTCCATTAAAGGTATAAAATATTTACAATATTTTAGAATGGAAATAGACCAGACCACACGAGCACAGACCACAACCAACGTTGCTTGACGTCAGAGATCGGGCTGAAACTGGGGCAAAACGTGGTATGGTTCAATCAAAAGATAACATTTTTGACGTTTTGATTATTATTTATTATCATTCTGATTAAGTGATAAGCAAAAAAAAATGTGTTTTTCAAGTGGTGGGATTTGGAAAAAAGGGATTTTTCCTGTCCAGGATTCTCTGTCACATGCTTCACGCCTAATTCTTGAGTGCGGCATATCACAGAGCATCCTGGACAAGAAACGAGGGATTTTTCCCATTTGCGGCTTGACTTTTTATGTTTACAGGTTGCTTGCTAACTAAATTCTCAAGTTGAAAGTTTAATTTAAATAAATTACACAGGTAATTGTTTTTTTTAATTTTAATACATACTGTTTCCATCTCTAATATTCAATCAATATGATTTTGATCTGTGAATAATGTGAATGTTGTGATAAAAGTTAATGTGCTCTACCTTTAGAGAGAAATATTTACAAAAGATATTATGACTTCTACAAAATTTTGTAACTAAGAATTAAAGGTTTTTTTTTTTTTTTTTGCAGGGATTACATAGCTCCAAAGAGGAGTTTAGCTAACGAATATACGAAGAATTAATTAAATCAGTCCAAAATAGCAAAATTGCCTTTTATCCTCTATTTAAAACTGAAATTTCCATGGTAGCGACTCTTAGCGTGACCCAGGTCCCACCACGAGGAGGTGGCCGCTAATCGGAACCCAATGAAGACTCAGCTCATGCATCCAGCTCAATCTTCACCCCAAAACAACAAAAAAGTTTTACTCATACGCCCAGTGATAGAAGTAAGAGTATACTCATATCTGATGTGTTGGAAAAAAAACTGAGAAAAGTTTTAAGAACCTTCCCCAGTGAATTTTGGTGGGTTTGTCTTCTGAAAGAGATGACAAACCCACCAAAACAATCCTCCGACAGATTCTGACTCTTCAGCAGTCACCGCACCTTTTCCGAAACCCCTCAACTTAAAACTAACAAGAAAAAAAAAAAAAAAAAAAAAAAAAAAAAAAAAAAAAANAAAAAAACCGTGAAGAATTTTAAGAACCCTCATCAGTGAGGAACCCACCAAAGGGAACAGGATTGGTTTATACCGAAGAGAAACAATCCTCCGACAGATTCTTACTCTTCAGCAGTCACCGCACCTTTTCCGAAACCCCACAACTTAAAACTAACAAGAAAAAAAACTGAAAAGAGTTTTAAGAACCCTCATCAGTGAGCTACCACTTCAATCTAAGAACCAGCTAACTGCAGAAAGCCACAATCAGACAAAATAATCTAACCTACTCTCCCCTCATACCTCAGCGTAATTGATGAATTGCATTTGTTTAATTATTTTTTTTAAAAAAATAATTTTTGATTTGTTAATTTTGTCAATTTTATTATTTTTGTTAATTTTGTCAATTTGTTATATTTGTTATATTTTTGTTAGTTTGTTATATTTTTTATTCATTTGTTATTTTTGTTACTTTTGTTATTTTTGTTAATTTTATTATTTTTTTTAATTTGTTAATTTGTCAATTTTGTCATATTTGTCATTTTTTTATTTTTGTTATTTTTGTTAAATTTGTTATTTTTGTTAATTTGTTAATTTTATTAATTTAAATTTGTTATATTTTTGTTATTTTGTTATATTTGTTATTTTTTTTGTTACTTTTGTTATTTTTTTTTGTTACTTTTGTTATTTTTGTTAATTTTATTTATTTGTTATTTTTGTTAATTTGTTATTTTTATTTTGTTAATTTTATTATTTTTGTTAATTTGTTGTTTTGTCAACTTTGTCAATTTGTTAATTTTGTTATTTTTGTCAACTTTGTCAATTTGTTAATTTTGTTAGTTTCGTTAATTTGTTATTTTTGTCAATTTTATTAATTTGTTATTTTGTTCATTCTGCCCTACGCTAATTTTATTGTATTGTGACTTTCTGAGTGAACACCGGGTCTAGGAAAGTAGGTAGTAAACTTAATCTAACTTAAAACTAACAAGAAAAAAACTGATAAGAGTTTTAAGAACCCTCATCAGTGGGCTACCACTTCAATCCGAAACCCCACAACTTAAAACTAACAAGAAAAAAAACCGAGAAGAGTTTTAAGAACCCTTTTCAGTGGGCTCCCACTTCAAGCTAACACCCAGCTAACTGCAGAAAGCCACAATCAGACAAATTTAATCTTATCATATTGCGACTTCCTGAGTGAACACTAGGTCTAGGGAAGTAGGTAGTAAACTTAATCTAACTTAACCTATGGCCATCGCGTCTTGAAAATCCTGAAGACTGTCTTGAAAATCCTGAAAACTGCTTCATGATGAACCTAAACCTGCAACAGAAGAAACAAAAACCCACCAAAGGGAACAGGATTGGTTTATACCGAAGAGAAACAATCCTGCGACTGATTCTGACTCTTCAGCAGTCACCGCACCTTTTCCGAAACCCCACAACTTAAAACTAACAAGAAAAAAAAACTGAGAAGAGTTTTAAGAACCCTCATCAGTGAGCTACCACTTCAAGCTAACACCCAGCTAACTGCAGAAAGCCACAATCAGACAAAATTAATCTTATCGTATTGTGACTTCCTGAGTGAACACTAGGTCTAGAGAAGTAGGTAGTAAACTTAATCTAACTTAAAACTAATAAGAAAAAAAAACTGAGAAGAGTTTTAAGAACCCTCATCAGTGAGCTACCACTTCAAGCTAAGAACCAGCTAACTGCAGAAAGCCACAATCAGACAAAATAATCTAACCTACTCTGTCCTACGCTAACCTAAACTGACCTAATCTAAAAATGACAATTTTATCGTATTGTGACTTCCTGAGTGAACACTAGGTCTAGGGAAGTAGATAGTAAAGTTAATCTAACTTAAAACTAAAAAAAAAAAAAAACTGAGAAGAGTTTTAAGAACCCTCATCAGTGAGCTACCACTTCAAGCTAAGAACCAGCTAACTGCAGAAAGCCACAATCAGACAAAATAATCTAACCTACTCTGTCCTACGCTAACCTAAACTGACCTAATCTAAAAATGTCAATTTTATCGTATTGTGACTTTCTGAGTGAACACCGGGTCTACGGAAGTTGGTACCAAAATTAATCTAACTTAATCTATGGCCAACGATGTGAGTTGAAGATCCCGGCGACTGTTACACCTGTTGAAGATCCCGGCGACTGTTGCATGATGGAACCAAATCTGAAACAGAAAGAATAAAATAAATGAAAATTCAGTATGAACTCTATATTTAGAATCCAAGTGGGACATGCATACCAAATTTCAAAAAATTCGGTCTAAAAAAATATTATCAACGCTAAGTACAAAATTGCCGCTCACGGGGAACAGTGGACGAAAGATTCTTTTATCTTGAAATATCAAATATTGAAAAAAAAGGTATTTTTTTTGGTTTTGTTTATAATATTCAATAATGAAGCTTTGAGCCACGAAAGAAAAGAACTCCTTCAAAAAACTGCCTTGGTAGCTCAGTGGTCAAGCGCTCGCCTGGTAATCAGGAGGTCGCGGGTTCGAAACCCAGCCAAGGTAGGATTTTATCCTCTCAATTAATTGAGAATTTGACCACAATAATAGTACAAGCTTACTACTGGGGTAAAGGAACTCGTTAGTCTCATTCGAGCAGTATAAATAAGCAGTATTATTATTATTATATGTCTCGCCGAAAGTGACGATTCGACGTGCATTGAAATAGAAAATTTCAAAGTTTTAGAGGAGGGGTATCAAAAAGACGTTTATATCGAAACTACTGTTGAAGCTATAAACCTGTGGTTTGCATAAAAATATTCTCTGGATCATTTTTTTTTTTAGAAAAAAAAAGTTATGCCCCGGAACCGCTTTCCCATTACTTCAGGATATACTCCTTTTAGAGCCATGCCATTCCGAAAACGAGAAAATTCGATCAGAAAATTTTCGCTCCGAGCGGGATTCGAACCCACAACCTCCGGACCAAGTGTCAATGCTCTTAAAAACTCGGCAACGGAGATCCCTGAATCATTTTAAAATTGATTAATTGTAACCTAACCTCGGCATTCTTGTGAGCGGGACACGGCTTAAGGTCATACCATTTATTGGTCCACATCATCCAACTCATGATACCTGTGGGGTGGGTAACAGGCACATTGCTCTGACGATTTTATACATAAAAAACACATTTACACCCGTGACACGTATTATTTATTTATTTAGCGATGTTACATTTAACGAAAAAACGGAAATACGGTTACACAGATACAGATTAATATATAAAAATACGCGAATTTTGGAGGCTTGACTGCTCTCCTTTATCAAGCGATGTATTTTTTTAAAAGAAACTAAAATCATTGTTATTATTCTTATTTGGTTTGGTAGGTAAGTTATACATCTCGACACTAGATTAAGTAGTGACTGGGGAACCTGGTGGCGGTCTTTTTTGAAAGATCGGTTTGAGGTGTTTGTCGTATATCTTATACCGCATCTGTGTAACCGTATTTCCGTTTTTTCGTTAAATGTAACATCGCTAAATAAATAATACGCGTCACGGGTGTAAATGTGTTTTTATGTACAAAATCGTCAGAGCATGTTACCCACCCCACAAATGTCATGAGTTGGATGATGTGGACCAATAAAAGGTATGACCTTAGAAATTTAGAAAATAATATCTACCACCATCACAATCACCAAAGAAATACATTTTAAAATAAATGGTACGGAAAACCGTACTAAACGCTCTCTTCCTTAATTATTCTATCAGACTACAATCGGATGTAGATGTTGCTCATCTAAAGTTTGAAGTCTATTAGTAATATTATTATACATTTTTCTGCTGCCGTTGACCTTTATTTTAAAGAGATTTGGCAGACTTCGGCTGTGAACATTGCTCTTTAGTGATAGCATTAGTTCAAAAAGATTTGGCAGCCTACGGCTGCTGGCGTTACTCATTAGTGATAGTATTATTTTAAAAAGATTTACCAGCCTTCGGCTGTGGACTTTGCTCTTTAGTGATAGTATTATTTTGAAAGATTTTGCAGCCTCCGGCGGTGCGTGGACTTGCTCTTTAGTGATGGTATTATTTTAAAAAGATTAGGCAGCCTACGGCTGTTGACGTTACTCTTTGGTGATAATACTATTATGAAAGATTTAGCAGCCTTTGGCTGTGGAAATTGCTCTTTAGTGGCAGTATTATTTTGAAAGATTTTGCAGCCTTCGGCTGTGGACTTTGCTCTATAGCAGGAGTTCCCAAACTTTTTGGTACCGCGCCCCCCTTTCTTGAAATGAAAGACTCCCACGCCCCCTCCCCTTTACATTATAAATTATGAATAGGTAAATTATCAGAACTTTGTTATTGTTTTCGAGATAAAGTGAATAACCGTGGCGAGGCACTGGGCACAACTGCTAGTCTTTCATAGGAAGAGAAAGTAAAAATCACAGCTTTCCGACCCTAACTCCATTTTAAATGATCCAGAGAACATTTTAAAACAACCCCCAGGTTTCTAGCTAGCTTAAAAAAGAGAATTGATAAAATACACCTTCTAACCTAATGAACCTTTGAAATCGATAAATAAATACCCTCCTTCATAATTTCAAAAGACGTGGTTTTAGTATGGAGCCCTATATATGTGGTCGATAGTAACGATTCTACGTACTTTGAAACGTAAACATAAATTTTTTAGTGGGGGGCCTCTTTTGTTTCATAATTTTCTTTGATGAACCTCTGAACTTGACCACAACAGAAAATACCTCCGCCCTCAAAATTGAAATTTTACGTTTCAAAGTAGGTGGAGCCCAAAAATGGAAATGAGAGTATTTCTTTCAGCCAGTAAAATAATAAAACCTGAGTTTTTATTAGGTTCCAATTTCAAGATTCCTAATATAAAACAATAAACCAAAAGTAAACTTGGAACAGAACACATAAATAAATAAACTAAATAAAAGCTTTTAAAAAATCTTACCTTTGGCCAAAATCGTGAGAAACCGAAAACTACTCTTAAAGAAACGATGTGCCTGCCTTGAATTCTGATTGAAAATTGACGTGAATAGCTGAATATTGAACTGCTTTATAGCTTCCCCCACTACCTACTATTCTATGACGTAACACATATCGTATGATACTGCTTGACTGAAAACCATTTATATTAGGGTCGTGAGAAACTATAAAATATAAAATTCTCACAGGTAAGTAGGTGACCTTTTTTCTACCTTACATATTGTTGGTTTCTACTTAAAATTTCAGGGTCGTATTTTGTAAATTGATATTTTTCCCCCTTTTCAATACGAATTAGTTATTTTTATTTCAAACTATCTGTTTCGCTCGTGCTTTGCTACGGTATTTATATTACTATCTTTGTTTTTCATGGACAATGAAAATTGGGAGGGGGGAAGGGTATTGGTTTGTGTCCACCCTGTATATTGCAACCTTTAAAACCCGAAATTTAAACGTTTCGCCAGGCGCCTTAGGCCCAATCCTACCACGACGTGTTTTCAGTGAGTTTCATCAAACACTGTGTTAGCCTGTGTTAATACAATTTCAAAACTCGGCTTTTGGTAGGACCGGACCTTACTTGTTAGCTTTATTGGCTTAGACAGGTTAGGAAACGTTTTTACAGCCATGACTTGATGAGCACTCTTACTTGAGCACGACACTTTTTGAAAATGATTAAAAAGGGGAAAAATATTAAGGATATCATGGGATTAAAGTGGTGGGATTTGGGAAAAAGGGATTTTTCCTGCCCAGGATTCTCTGCCATGTGCCGCACTCGAAATCAATACATCAAATTCCTAACAAAATTCAATTAAAATACCTACCTGAATCTTCAGTGAAAAATGTTTGACTCGAAATATTTGACGCCCACAAATTCTGTATACTATTTTTAAAGAAAAGAGACTGATGAGAATAATTTGGATTCCATACACTGAGCAAACTATACATGATGTGATCCGAGTTGGGGAGAGATCGATTCAATAAACCTTCCTCGAACATTAATTTAGGAATCACAAAATCTTCTCTGGGCATCACAAAGGGAGCTTTCGCATCCCTTCGCTCGAACAACTCCGGATGATTGCAAACCTGAAACCACACTCAAAACATCAAATTTACAATTCGATACACCTTTATTACCCCCCCTTAAAATTTGATATTATACATTTCAAGGTACGTAGAATACAACAATCGAATAAAAAAAATTCGTTTGTCCGCCGCGCCGTACACCGTGATGGGGACTTTTGCCACTTAGCGTTGACCGATTTGGATGGTATATAGGTCCCATCTGGGCTCTAATAGTGTCCCGGCACTTTTGGGTGCAATCGAATACACCCTTGGCGATTTTTGCCGCTTTTCAGTATTGCTGACTAAAAGGAGAATGCTGAATGGTAAGAAACTTTTGGGTTCAATCAAATATACCGCTGACGGTTNTTTTTTTAAAGCACATTATCTTGAATAAAGAGCTCAGTACAATCCAGTAT
Organism: Pachypsylla venusta; assembly: GCA_012654025.1. Taxonomy (NCBI): domain Eukaryota; kingdom Metazoa; phylum Arthropoda; class Insecta; order Hemiptera; family Aphalaridae; genus Pachypsylla; species Pachypsylla venusta. The sequence goes on along the minus strand of CM022876.1, from coordinate 28,702,418 downwards.
GATGACCCCTTAGAACGACGAAGAATATTATTAATTACATAATGAAGAATGGAAGGACTGATAAAAGTCTGAAGAATATTATCTCCTGTCCTGAGTAGCCCGAAATTTGGTTTCAGGTTTCAGGCGAAAGTATGCAAATGTATGAAAATAAAAATTTAATATAAGTGATAACAGAACCATTGAACAGAACAGATTCGATATAATGCAAAATGGCACCTGCCAGAGAATCCTGGACAAGAAACGAGAAATTTTCGGACACGCGGGATTTTTCCCATTTGCAATATCTCTCCGTCTCTCGGTCACCTCTTTTGTTTTGTTTTTAAATTTTTATGTTTACTTGTTAGCTTTATTGACATATTTTAACCCCTCTCGACAGGTTAGGAATCGTTTTTACGGCCATACCCATGCGCGGATATAGCCCTCTTGTTTTTGGGGGGCACAATCGCACAATATACCTAATAGAAAATTTGGAGGGGGAGGGACTTGTAACCTAGAGACTGGGGGTTCGAGTCCTGGCCAGTACTTTTTAATGTAATGTTTATCGAGGTACGATACCAATTTGTTAAAAGCTTATTTGTTAGAGCTTACCACAAATATCTTTCATAAGGGTGATAAGCGATTTATAAGCGTGATGATTTTTTTAATTACGTATTTCTATTTAGCCTCAGGATTGGTAATTATTTTGGGGCCCGTGCACCCCCCCACTCAATGGGATAAAAGACGCAGCGGATCACCATTCATTTGATTTTCTTTTAAAAAAATTCTACGTGATTAGGTATAATGAAATTTGAGAAACACCGTCCGTTTAAAAAAAACTGGGGGGCAGGTGCCCCCGTGCCCTTCCCTATATCCGCGCATGGCCATGCCTTGATGAGCAATCTTGCTTGAGCACGACACTTTTTGAAAGTGATTAAAAAGGGGAAAAATATTAAGGATATCATGGGATTAAAAATGGTGGGATTTGGGAAAAAGGGATTTTCTTCTGTCCAGGATTCTCTGTCATATGCCGCACTCTATCTTATCCACTGATGTAATTCTACATCAATGATCTTATCTTTCCTGGCAACACTGTTTCCCATATTCCATAATATGGTGTATGACTCCGGGGAGTGGGTTGTGGGATTTTTGGAGATTTTTGTCGCGTGCGGCGTGACACATCGCGGGAAAAATCCCACCAACCATATTTTTATTTTTTCCACTTCTCTTTTGTTTTTAACTTTTTATGTTTACTTTTTAGCTTTATTGACATATTTTAACCCCCCCCTCGACAGGTTAGGAAAAGTTTTTACGGCCATGCCTTTATTGCTTGAGCAAAATTTTTTTTCCCCAAACGGGAAAAATATTTTGAACGTGGGATTTTTCCCTTGTTCGAGGACCTTAAGTCGGACCCCATAATATGTGGGGGATAATCTGACGCTCGAGAAAGGATCAGAAAAAATTCCCATTGAGAAAAAAATCCCATTTTATTTCGCAATCACCTTACAGGAATAATTATTATCAAGCAAAACGCTAGTTTTGCAACGCCAAGAAAAACAAATTCTGCGTGCTAATATATTAAAGGTTTCATTTATCGTGTGATTAACACACAAGGTATGATGAGGTAAAGAAAATACTATGTCTTCACTTGACTATAAAAGGTATAATGAAATTTGAGAAACACTGACCTCTTAAAAAAACTTTTATAAAAAAAGATTTTATAGTCAAGTGAAGATATAGGTAGTATTTTCTTTACCTCATTATGGATTTACTTGACATATTATCCCAATTCAACAAAACACAAGGTATGTTTATCGAATCTTTATTTTTCACGCTAGAAACCTTGGGATTTTTTTAAATTGGTACCTATAATATGATAAGGTTACGTTCAAACGCCATCCCTCGACGGAAATAATACTGATCCATAATATACTATGGTTTAGGGGCGGATACGGAAATATATTTGAGAGGGGGCGGTTGAGATCAAATTGGAAAATAAGTTTAAATTAAATAGTCATACAACACGATAACTATTAAGTGACCCATTACAGATGAAGTATTATAAGTTGCAAGTATGATTTTACTTTCTCAAAGTTCGAATTTAACAAAATTGTTTGTCGATATTCAGTTTGAATATACATTTTCCAGCCTTGATTGGGTGATGAGGGCGCTGGCCCCCATCGCCCCACTTGTATCCACCCTGCTATGGTTACACTATACATGGATCAGTATTCTGATTGGTGAGGCACAACCGTATCAACGTAGCCTAACCTTTTTGAATGTTTTAAGAAACATTTTAAATCAAATCCCAGGTTACTAGCTTCAAAGATAAAGATTCGATAAAAATATCTTTGTAGATACTAGGTATAATTTAAATATTTTAAAATAGAGAATCGTAAAATAATAAATAATTTAAATATTTAGACAATATCGATTCGGAATAAATTTAAAGATGGCAAGCTCTATAGTACTCAAACTATCATCGTCAGGCCTCTAGGCAGTGCTGGATTTACCAATAGGCTTAGTAGGCTGGAGCCTAGAGCGGCAGATTTNAATTTAAATATTTTAAAATAGAGAATCGTAAAATAATAAATAATTTAAATATTTAGACAATATCGATTCGGAATAAATTTAAAGATGGCAAGCTTTCTATAGTACTCAAACTATCATCGTCAGGCCTCTAGGCAGTGCTGGATTTACCAATAGGCTTAGTAGGTTGGAGCCTACAGCGGCAGATTTTAGGGGCTGGAAATTTTTGTAAGAACCTGACAGGATTAGTCCTATTAGGTTCATACGAACATTACAACATATAATATGTTTACGAGTATGTTTCACCCTTATTCGATAATTTTTGCTTTCCTTATCCTATAAAAAGGAAAGTATTGTAATGGGCTGAAATTTTCGATGTCGAGTTTTCAATGCCAAAACATGTTTTGGGGTCCCCAGAGCCTAAATGTCGAGTTTCATCAATTAGCCCAAGAACGGTAAGCGCTAGAGACCACGAAATTTTTGGTTGAAATAGAAGTTACGGTTAGCGGTTTTTCGGACAAATGAAAAAGAATTTACAAAAATTGTAATTACCTAGGTAATAATTATGATTGTGAACTAGGTTATTGAATTGTAATGGTCGGGAGGGGCGGCAAAATTTGAATAGCCTACAGACGGCCAATGTGTAAATCCGCCACTGCCTCTAGGATTTTTCTTAAAAAAAAATGGCTTTCCATGTCAATCAAAATCCATGCTCTATGAACTACAAAAGTGACGTGGGAAACAACACACGAATATATCAGAACTTGCTCGATCTACACAAGTAATAACATGTCATAGGCCGGCCATACACGCACCGATAAGTCTGTGCAGACTTGTCTGTACAGACTTATCTGCGCAGACAAATCTGTCGTGTATGGCAGGATCTGCACAGATTTTGTCTCCGATTTTCATATCTGTGCCTGCCATACACGACAGACTTGTCTGCGCAGATAAAGCCGACCATAAGATAAGTCTGTACAGACTTATCTGCACAGATCTCAGATCTGTCTCACCTCCATACACGTCACCGATATATCTGTGCAGACTTTGTGTGACAATGGAGAACGACGCTGCTCTCGCTATTTTTTTCGTAATTTTATCGAAACAAAATAAAAAGAAAAAACGCAAGGCATGGAGTAAATAGTGTTTACAAAAAAGAAATCGACATTCTTTATATAATTTATTTTCTTTGATATAATTATAATTTATTCTTTGATAATATAATATCAAAATGAACCACGTTTTTTTTTTATTATTATTAAAAAAAAAAAAAGATTATAATTTTAATCGTCTTGGCCTGGACTTGAACCCCGACCATCTGATTTATAGTCACCTCGTTTAACAATTTCAGTGACCAAGTATGAATCAGAAGGTCGCGGTTCAAGACCAGGCCAAGATATCAAACGCTGCCAATGTGACACATGGTTTATTATTTTACTGGCTAAAAAAAATTGGGGCGTAATTAGACCCTAAATTTTACATAGCTACATACCAAATTTTAAGTTTCTGGCTCTTGCAAATTTCAAGTCTCTAGCTCTTACTATTCCCATTTTAGACAGCAATACTTAAAATCGCTAAAAAGCGACAAAACCCGCCAAGAGTCTATTTGATTGCACCCAAAAGTTTCGGGGCACAATTAGAGCCCAGATGGGACCTCTATACCAAATTTCATCCAAATCGGTGAACGCTAAGCGGCAAAAGTGCCCATCACGGCAACCCGCGTTGGCCGATAGAAACTACTCACATTAACCTCACCCAGCCTGAGTGGAGTCCGGAACAGCCAGCATTACGTTAGTAGTGCCCAGGCGGTCACCCATCCACACTCAAAGTTGTTTAACTTCAGTGATCTAACGAGAACTGATGCCTTCAATGTGACAGAGGCGCTGGCTATAAATAAAAGTAAAACACATTTTACTTGAATACAAATAAAAGTAAATCAAATTTTATTTGAATTCCATTATTTTTAAATACGGTTAATATTTTTTTTTTTNTTATATTTACTCTTGCTGAAAAGCGGGATCTGAGTAGGGATGGGCTAGTCATCCACGAGTCGAGTCATGAGTCGACTCACTCACGAGTCGATCATCTTTTTGAAATGAGTCGACTCTTCAAAGAGTCGACTTACGAGTAGTTTTTTTTTTGTTGGCTGATAAAGATCATAAAGGGGGAAATATTTTTCCGGGTGTTTGTTGTTTACTGAAGAAAAATATTCTTTTATCCCGGTGACGATTGATTGTGATGTCTTTTTAATGTATTCTCCGAAGTTTGGGACGTTTATTAGGTAGATGTCCCTTTTTTCAATTTGTTTTACTATGTCTTTCTGATCAAACAAGGTGTTTTTGAAAATTGTCACTCGATAAGAGTCGACTCATGGAGCCGACTCATATTGGTGAGTCGAATCATGTCGACTCACCTACGTGAGTTGAAAATTCCATCCCTAGATCTGAGTAAAATCTGAAGTCTGCACAGATCTCTCCCACTCACGCAACGATAAGTCTGCGCAGACTTATCTGTGCAGACTTGTCTATTGAAAATTTCAATAGATTTCGATATCTGCACAGATCTGAAAATCGGAGACAAAATCTGTGCAGATCTTGCCATACACGACAGACTTGTCTGCGCAGATAAGTCACAGACTTCTCATTACGTGTATGGCCGGCCATATTGTGATACCCTACTTCTTCCCTGTACATATTAGTCAACATCGGCCTGACGATGATAGTCTGAGTACTATCGAAAGCTTGCCACCTTTAAATTTATTCCGAATCGATATTGTTTAACTATTTTAATTATTTATTATAATTATTATCTTATCTTTTAACCTTGTTAGAAAAACGTTTTTTTAAGAAAATATTTTCAAACAGTTTAGACATTTTATAAAAATAACGAAATGCCGGAATTTGGAAGGAAAAGTTACTGGCGAGATTTATTGAAAAAAAAAATGGGATTTTTTTAAAATCCTTACTCAAGCGTCTGGTGCTCCATAATATTCGTAAATTCTTCACAAAATTTCTCTCCAAATTTTCTTTCAAGGTCTGGAACCGAGGAGGAGTAAATGGCGGCCTTTTTCAATTTTTTGTTTTAAAACTCTCTTTTTTAATGGTCTTCATGGATACATGTTGAACAGTTGTACATACGCAAGAGAGGCATGGCTGTAAAAACGTTTCCTAACCTCTCTAATGCCGGGTCCACACCTGGCGAACATGAACATTTACATGCTTCTTCTGAACGCTGTGTTCACTAAATGTTCCTAAGTCCCTATGCTACCACGACGTTTTTTCAGAGAGTTTTATCTAACACTGTGTCAACCTGTGTTAATATAATACCCAAACCCGAGTGTCTGAAAACTCGGCTTTTGGTAGGACCGGACCTAAGTGATCCGTAATTCAAGGTCATTTTGTTTTTAATTCTCTCTCCTCGTTTTTTTTATTATTCCTAACCAAAAAAAAATATTTTAAAATTTGATTCAAATCAAAATAAACAGGGTGAAACCAATGTAAGATCTTGGGATTTTCCAAAAAAATATTTTAGGCACGTAAAAATCGAAAAGGAGCCAACGATAAGTAGCAAATACGGCAACAAGTAAAATTAATAATATTTAATATTCCCGAGTTAGTTTACCCGAATAGGACTAAAGAGTACCTTTGTTTGGTAAATATATCAAATTCATGAGAATGAAATTTAATTTGATTTTAGGATTCTACATATTAGGTACCTTGAATAATATTCCCGAGTTAGTTTACCCGAATAGGACTAAAGAGTACCTTTGTTTGGTAAATATATCAAATTCATGAGAATGAAATTTAATTTGATTTTAGGATTCTACATATTAGGTACCTTGAATAATATTCCCGAGTTAGTTTACCCGAATAGGACTAAAGAGTACCTTTGTTTGGTAAATATATCAAATTCATGAGAATGAAATTTAATTTGATTTTAGGATTCTACATATTAGGTACCTTGAATAATATTCCCGAGTTAGTTTACCCGAATAGGACTAAAGAGTACCTTTGTTTGGTAAATATATCAAATTCATGAGAATGAAATTTAATTTGATTTTAGGATTCTACATATTAGGTACCTTGAATAATATTCCCGAGTTAGTTTACCCGAATAGGACTAAAGAGTACCTTTGTTTGGTAAATATATCAAATTCATGAGAATGAAATTTAATNATGCTGGTATGACTAAAAATGAAAGCCTGGGCGCTCAATGATGAAGAATCTATTGCCATTAACAAAAAGTTTATTGATAGGCCACTTGGCTTTTTGCCGCCTGGGCGCTTACTTATGAAGAATCTATTCCCATTAACATAAAGTTTATTGATAGGTTTACGTTCAATAGTATAACATAAGACTTATGATCAGTATTCATCATTGAGCGCCCAGGCTTTCATTTTTAGTCATACCAGCATATAGCTGTAGTAAGGTAACACCATGGAGATCACCATGCAGAAAGAAATTTTTTAATAAATCTGGACACTGGACAAAATTGATTAAAATGAGTATTTATTTGTAGGCAAATATTTTTTTGAGAATTTTAATTTTACATTAGGTGAGAATTATTTTTTATTTTTTAGTACATTTTTGATTTGTGATTTGTTTTTTCCGAATTTTCCACTCTGGCCTGGTTTAAAACCCGTGACCTCCGGCTTAGTAGTCAATGCTCTTGACCATTCGGCCACGGTGGTCGGAATTATTACTTTCTATTATTTTACAATATTTTTCATTTCTTATTAATTTCTATTATTTTAAAAAAAATTCTTAATTAATTATTTTAACAATAAAATTTAAAAAATCTACCTAGATATCAAAACGAAGAAGAGAAAAATAGCTCGTCTAGTCTCCGAAAAAATGAAACACACTAAAATAGACTCGTATGTTCGTATCGATATTCCATCCACACATTAGTAACAAACATCAAAGAAATTCAGTAGAAAACCGTGAACCTCACGGATAAGAGCTGAACGTTCGTTTCGATGCCGTCCACACTTGCGAATGTTCATGTTCGCCATGTGTGGACCCGCCATAATAGGGTTAAAAGTGGTTTAAGAAAAATTCAAAGGACGCCATATACTCCTCCCCGGTTCCAGAACCTTTCTTTCACCTAGGTCAGGCAACAATGGAAACATTCCAGGAATATGGGAATCATGTGGTGTCGTATGTTGAGGAAGAGAAAGGTTATAATTTCCAAATTCTAATCTAATCCTAAACCTAGACAAGACAAAGACAACCTACAGTCGCATTAGATTAGAAATCAGAATCATATCTTATGTTTAGACTTGATTCATGAAAAGCATGCTGTCATTAGTGATGTGTGGACTGTCTTCAATTTTTCTTATTGACGATCTAAGGTGTTCCTTTTAAATATAGCTTTACCTACAAGTTCACTTCAGACAATTTTTAATTAAAACGAAGTGTGTCCGGTCTCCCGGTGTTTCGTCTTTCCTGTCATTTAGTGAAAGTATAAAGCTAATTTTTATTTTATTTTAATGAAAGAGTCTCGAAAAAGATAATTTTATTTCCAATATAACAGCCACAGGTAGTTATTTGAGAATTAAATGTTATGATTTTCAATATGTGTTTACATTTTTTTATTTTTTATTATTAATTGTGCGGCCTTTCCTTTCGGAATTCCAAGTGCTGCGACCACTAGTTAGTACTATTGCACACAAATTACATAATTGTAACAGGTAGAACGTAGGTTAATGATTTAATTATGTAGACAGTAACCTTTGAACCTTTTGTTACTAATCACTTCAATGAGCTTACTTTATTAAGCTTGTTACTATTAATAGACTGATTTCATGTTTGTTTGGAAGATTCTTATTTATACCACTTTTTGTTAGAATTCTCGACTACATTCATACTGTTTTCAGTTGAGAGACAGAGAAGGCACTCCCATAACCATCTCAGAATGCTGCTAGTTATTTATTATTTGTCCTCTCGTTGATCGGTTCTACGCTTCTACGTACTGGGACTTCCTGGTGTTATAGAGATGTTATGCTAGATTGTCAACTTTAGTCTTTTTTTCACCAAACTTGTTTCTAGGACTGAAAACGGTACAATTAGTTCTGATATTTAACTCAGAATATTTACTTCAGGTTAATCCAAGAAAGAGTTTAATTTGATCAGTATTCAAATAAATTTGCACTCAATGCCTCGTTGACATGATCACTGATCCATGTGTCTTGTGTTGGATGCAACTCAGCCTAACAACAATTTTGAAATTTTTTAAAATTTCTCAACTTTGGAATTGGTTCCTATTTAGAAAATCAATATTATTATTATTATTTAGTGTGTTTCAGGGTTAAAAACCGCTGACACATTACAAATTTGCGAACAAAAATACCCCCCCACCCTTATATTCAAATAAAATTATAAATATATATAAAAAAATCAAAACTGAAAATTAGATTAACAAAATTTGAATAAATTGCAAAATTAAAAGGACCTGTAAAGAAAACTGAAATTGTTATTAGAGATACCTGAAAAAGAGAGAGAGAAAAAAAAAATTAGTCGTTGAACTCCTGTAGGCTATAGGGAGCAATTTCTAAGAGACTTTATATTACCCAAGGAGATTATTTTCTTGTGCTGTGGAACAACTCTGTACCGATTTTCAGCTTTCCCGCTCATCCTGAAGTGGCACTTCTCAATTTCGGTTTTTCTGTAGTAATAACCGACCATATATCGGGGAGAAACGATATATTTTTTTGGTTGCATTCTCGTCATTTTTCGTTATCTTCTTCAGTTTGCACTGAAAAAATGTTCTGACGTAACTCGCGCCTAGTTAATCTTGCTATGTTTTCTTTTTTTATTTCATACGCACATAATAAAAGGAAACTGTATGGCGAATTTCGAGTTTCTACGTTTAATCTTTGTTGTTGTTAACGTCCTCAAAGAATCTCACTGTGTTGTGTTTGATAGACAGTTGAATAAATTAATTCTGTCATGAGCAGCCAGTATACATAGAATACAGCGATCAGATACTTCAGGGTACAGCAACACAACTTATACAGGGTGTTTGCTATAAATGGGACCCCTGAATATGGTGGGTAGCTGAGATCAAATGGAACATTTTTTACGAAATTCGTTAGTGAGCCAGACGAAGCGTAGCCGAGTTACAGGGTGGAGAAAGTCATTTTTGAACAACTTTCAACGTCGCTTAGTGGGTTCTGTGTGACCGAACAAAAAGAATATGGACACTAAATCCTAGTTTTCGATGGCGGTGATTTCAAATATGCCAACAAAATTTTAAAAAACAAAAGGAAAATGAGGGAAAACCTGAAAAGTGATTAATCTTTTTTGTCTGTTCTCAAAAATGATTTGACTTATGAAAAGAGCGTCTCTTTCTAATACTTTTTGTGTAAAAAAAAAATTGAAAAATCGAACAAAAAATTGAATTCCCATGTTAAGAGAGAGCCACGAAAATGGTCCGATTACGATAAAATTTTAGAAATAAGCTCTAATTAAAGTCCTGGACACAACTGTCAAATTAGATTTTTGAAAAAGAGCGTGAACCAAAATGCCAGACTTCCAAAGTCCAAAAAATGTTCGATTCAATACATTTCTCTTTCTTTTTTCCGGGTTTGAAAACACATTTAAATTGATTTTAACAGTACCTGAGCATGGAAAATGTAATCTGAACTCAGATTAAGAAAGAAAAAAAAATTGGAAAAAACATCTTCTAAACTAGCACAATATCATGTTAACATTCATCGGAAAATATTCTTGGAAATATGAAAATTCACAAATTTTTTTTCTTTTTCTTTTTTTTATGATTTTAAAAAATCTGAACAAATAATTTCCTTTGTTATGCTAGAGTACTCTCATAACGAGAAAAAAGACTAAAAAATCAAACGAGAAAAAAATACTTTTAATCGAACATTTTTTTGACTTCGGAAGGCTGCCATTTTGGTTCACGCTCTTTTTCCGAAATTCTAATTGGACAGTTGTATCCAGGACTTTAATTGGAGCTTATTTCTAAAATTTTATCGTAATCGGACCATTTTCGTGGTTCTCTCTTAACATGGGAATTCAATTTTTTGTTCGATTTTTTTTACACAAAAAGTCTTAGAAAGAGACGCTCTTTTCATAATTTGAATCATTCTTGAAAACAAACAAAAAAGATTAATCACTTTTCAGGTTTTCCCTCATTTTCCTTTTGTTTTTTAAAATTTTGTTGGCATATTTAAAATTACCGCCATCAAAAACTATGATTTAGGGTCCATCTTCTTTTTGTTCTGTCACACAGAAACCACCAGGCGACGTCGAAAGTTATCCAAAAATGACTTTCTCCACCCTGTAACTCGGCTCTGCCTCGTCTGGCTCACTAAAGAATTTCGTAAAAAATGTTCATTGGATCTCAGCTACCCACCATATTCAGGGGTCCCATTTATAGCCAAACACCCTGTATACCAGCTCTTTGATGAAGTATCTGGAGCAGCACAGCTGGGATGAACAGTTCCAATGGAAGAAAACACAGTGAGCTGTCGTCGGAACGGTGTTGATGGTCTTTGGCCGTGCCCGAGGACACGGGTAGCCCCGGTGTGAAGAACCAACCATCTTGGAGGCCACGTTTAATCATCGTCGAGCTACTTGAGTCAGTATGCCCTCAGAATCGGTCCAAAGAGAAACGGCTTTACTCGAAAATTTACATACATAAAATCAAAATATTTGGTGAATTATCGTCTTTATTAAGTAGTTTAGTTATTTTTTTACATTTAGTTATATTTTAATTATTTTTTAGCACATCAACTTTCAGAATAAATGGGACTGAGTAATAATAAACCGACTGATTAATAATAATCTTTGGATCAATTGAAATGAGCTTTGCGTTTTATAGATTTCAAATTTTTTGACTCTGTAAATTGATTTGACTTTCGATTTTTTTTCAGATTATAAATCAAGAGTGCTTTTAAATATTTATCAATCATTATGAACTAACTCGAAATTTTGTGTTCAGTCACCATATTGACCCAGTTGAAAGTTTTATAAGAAGATGGCTTTTCCTGCTGCACCATCTGTCACCAATACGTTAGTAGTGACTCATATTGAATATGAAGGACCATTGTTTGTTTTATGGGGCCAAGAAGATCACAAGTCTGCAAACGAAATGAAAAATTTAATTAATAAAACTTATGGTGCACATTTTGATTCTGGATTGGGCGCTCTTACAAATGCTCAGGCTGAATTAAAATCTGGTAAGAAAATTTTTAACAAATATTTGTTGGAATCTATATATATAAAAGAGAAATCTCTAATAAATATGAAACTGCGACTAATAAATATGAAACTGCGACTATCATGATTCATATTGTACACACCCTTACAAGGATGCCAATATTCAGGGGGACAGATAACAATAGTTATTAGCCCTCACCTCATCCAACATTTTTTTTTTCTAGTGGAACCATTTTTCATTTCATTTTTGAAAATTACATGAATCAAATATAGAAATTCGTCTGAATAAGATTAGCTAGTTGAAGGAAATGTTAAGTTGCTCTATTATGATGAATCAAATATAGAAATTCGTCTGAATAAGATTAGCTAGTTTAAGGAAATGTTAAGTTGTTCTATTATGATGAATCAAATATAGAAATTCGTCTGAAT
>CM022876.1:28677824-28688124 GCA_012654025.1 Pachypsylla venusta | reverse complement strand
GAGAGGAAACAAGTATCAGTGAGGAACAGTTTGCATTCATGGCTGGGAGAGGAACGATAGATGCCGTGTTTGTATGGGAGAGAATAATTGAAACAAGGTTGAGAGAGGAAACAAGTATCAGTGAGGAACAGTTTGCATTCATGCCTGGGAGAGGAACGATAGATGCCGTGTTTGCCATGAGACGGTTGATGGAGAGGTGTCGTGAAATGCAGCGTGATTTATATGCTGCTTTCATTGACTTAGAGAAAGCGTATGATCGAGTGCCGAGACAGGAAGTATGGAGATGTATGCGTGTGAAGGGTGTGCCTGAAAAGTATGTCAGATTAGTGCAGGAAATGTATGAGGGAACAAAAACGGTAGTAAGAAGTAGTGTAGGGCGCACTGTAGGGTTTGAGGTACGTGTGGGTTTGCATCAGGGCTCCGTAATGAGCCCTTATCTGTTTGATATGGTTATGGATGTTTTGACTGAGGATGTAAGGGGCAAAGCCCCTTGGAATATGATGTTCGCAGATGACATTGTCATTTGCGAATTGTCGAGGAGAAAGCTTAATACAGAGTTGGAAAAGTGGAGAAAATTGTTTGAGAGTAGAGGTTTGAGAGTGAGTAGGACAAAGACAGAATACATGGCCACAAAAAAGAGGGGAATATCAGAAATAAAAATTGAAGACCAGGTTTTACATGCTGTCGATAAATTTAAATACTTGGGATCAGTCCTAGAGATGAATGGAGAACTTGGAAGTGAGATAAATCATAGAGTGAACTGTGGTTGGATGAACTGGAGGAAGATGAGTGGAGTTTTGTGTGATAGGAGAGTGAGCGTGAAAATGAAAGGAAGGGTGTACAAAAGAGTAGTGAGACCGGCTTTGTTGTATAGCGCAGAAACCTGGGCTATAACAAAGGCACAAGAGAGAAAGTTAGAAGTTGCAGAAATGAAGATGTTGCGATGGATGTGTGGGATTACAAGGATTGATAGGGTGAGGAATGAGAGAACGAGAGGAACAGTTAAGGTGGGAGCACTGGGCAGAAAGGTTCAAGAGAGTAGATTGAGATGGTTTGGGCATGTGGAAAGAAGGGACGAAAATTATGTTAGTAAGGTAATTGATGGAATGGAATTGGGGGGAAAAAGAAAGCGGGGAAGACCAAAGTTGAGATGGAGAGACAGAGTGGAGGAGGATTTGAGAGAAAGGAAATGGAAGAGAGAGGAAGCGCAGGATAGGAGGCTGTGGAGGAAAAGAATTGGGGAGGAAAACGCCGACCCCAAGTAGGTTTGGGAGGGGGGCATAGTGAAAGAAGAAGAAGAAGAAGAAGATAGATAGATATACAGGCTCAAAGTCCCTGAAAAGTGTATAATGGCCAGAGTCAATAAATAAGTAAAATTAAAGTAATGAACCTCCGTCTTGTTTGACCAATATATGTTAAAGAGACGTTAAGCCAAATTGAAAATAATAATAATAATAATAATAATGAACACATGTTTGTGCTAAATACGCAGTTTTTTTTTTTTAAACACGGATACTTTTGTACTTAACTTTGTTTTTGTTGTTTTATTTCAGATGCCGTGCTCATTGGTAAATTACAAGACAATCAATATTATCGTGTGCGCATCAAATCAGTCAATTTGACCAATCAATCTGTTAAAGCAATTGTTGTCGATTATGGTTGCATTCAAAAATTGAAATTTTCAAATTTAAGAATTATTAAACTACCCCCAGAGAAGAATTTTCTTCTTTGTAAAAATTTGGCGACAAAATTTATTCTCAGCAATATTGTATTAATTCCAAGTCAAGGAGATGCGGCCGTGTCCTTCTCAGAGCAACTGATTTTAAATAAAAAAGTGAATTACACAGTAATCGATTCGAATATAAATTCAATTGATGTCAATTTTGAATCGAATCGATCTTTGTATAATCTAACACAGACGATTATATCAAGAGGTATGCTATTAAGCCTTGAGATCTAGTTCTAACTTCAAGATTTATCTTTAAACGTCTGTTCTTTACAAGATGCCTTTTGAACGCATTGTTCAATTTTTATCGCAAAAAAAAAAAAAAAAAAACGATGCAAAAAAATGGCTGACTTATTATCAAATCAGCTCTAACATTGACAGTAGTTATGCTGTAAGATCGTCCTTTCCTTACATTGAAATTTTAAATCCCTCTAGCACTGAATAGACTGATTGAATTTTCGGATACCCGTTGAGTAAAAGTCTTCTTTTGACTTCTTATCATGGCATTAGGTAATTTCAAATTTATTTACTTATCGTATGGCATAAAATCATCATATAATTACAATCATTATCATTACAAGAATATGTCTAAAAACTAAATAAATAAATACATCTTCATATTTCAATACAAGACTTTGTGTTTAAATTTAGAGGAAAGTTAAATAAAGTTAAAGAAACAAAAAAATGACTAAAAATAAAAATAATGACTAAAGCAACAAAACTAGGGTCGTATCCCTGGGTATCAGGTAAGTTTAAAGAAAATATTAATTCGCAAAATTGGCTAAGTTAACTGAGTACCTATATGTGCATTATACATATTGTATAATGAGTGAGGTCTACAGTTTATTAATTTATTTCAGTGATCCTGATAAGCTTTTTGTGTATTAGGTTCGAATCCTCCAGATGTTTATTAATTTATTAATAAACTGTAGTTAACTTAACTTAGCCAATTTTGCTTTTTGTGTTAAGCCTATTTCTCTAGCAAAGATTCAAAAGTTTACAGAGCTATTGATTTTATTTTTTCTCATTTGTATCAACTTTCGCAGGTTATGGTTCCGCAATTCAACCAGAAGAACAATATTATGTCTATCAGAAATCAATCTCACAAGACTTTCCTGTAGATCAACTGAGTCAGCCACCACCAATGTGTACTACTGACCTGCCACCAGGTGTAGGTAGAGGATTTTATAGGGGTACGAGCATTCCTCAGCAACCTACGACACAATTGAGGACAGCAAGTTATCAAACACCCGGTATGCTCCATATTTATATTATTTTCCACTCTGTTAGTTGTTAAAATATTACTTCTTGTTTTAACGTCTCCCTCCATTGACCTGACCCATACTGGGTTGGGCAAGGAGTAGTCTGCATCTGGATGATTCGAACCAGCGTAATCACCTACCTAGTAAAACCTAGCTGGGCGTTCATTAACGTCTCCCTCAATTGACCTGACCCATGCTGGATTGGGCAAGGAGTAGTCTGCATCTGGATGATTCGAACCAGCGTAATCACCTACCTAGTAAAACCTAGCTGGGCGTTCATTAACGTCTCCCTCAATTGACCTGACCCATGCTGGGTTGTGCTAGGAGTAGTCTGCATCTGGATGATTTGAACCAGCGTAAGCACCTACCTAGTAAAACCTCGCTGGGCGTTGATTAACTTCTGTGATTGTTTAACGGGAACTGATGTATTCCATGTGCCATAGACGCTGCTGACTTATATCAAATTACTTTATTGTTATTCATATTTTATTTATTATTTCTTGACTACTCTGCGTATTTGGTTAAGTCTTCATGTGTTTAAGAAGATGAAGCAGGATGTTTGAAAACGTTTTGCAAATATGGATGGCATGTATTATTATGAATGGACAATATTTGTGCAAGATTGCGCGGGATTGCGGTGAAATTCCCCACATATAACCGTTCCGATCCTCTCCGATACCTAATTTCAACCTTAACTTTGTAGAGAATAATAATCCTTTTACAGAATTTTCTAAAATGAATGAAATAAGAAACGGATCAGAAGAACGTTCTCCCTCAGATATTTCCTATACAATCAACCAAACAACAACGTCTATAAGAGATAAAGGGAAATCAAAATATTTTTCGCTTGTTGCTTAAATAATTACCTTGCTCCGTTACGCTTACTCTAAAAATGTACTTTTCTAACATATATGCTAGAAACGCAAATCCTAATATTGGGGTCATAATAAAAATCTCTTCTATTTTTCTTTTTTTATAAAATTTGGTACTTATGTTGGCGGTTTTGCCACTCTTTAGCGTTTTTCTACGAGAACGTCAGCTACTGAAGACATGAAAATTTGAATATATGTTAAATTTGAATATATGTTAGGCTCAATCCTTTTGTAATCCTTCTCGCTCAATGTTGGAAACTAACTATATTGAAGTTTTTCTATGATTTTTTAAAAGTTTATCTATGGTACATTTTAACATAACTTAATAGATTGAAGTTTTTCTATCAAGTTGAATAAGTTGTGCCTAAATCAAATGAAATTTGCAAGTCTTGCCGAATGTCTACTGAAAGTGGTGGTCAGATGTTGCGATTGACTTGTACAATGGACGGTTCTAAGCACCTGGACGACTTGGAACGCATACCATCAACACCTTTTTGGAAAATTCATATTGTCACCTTTAATCTAGAAATGTTGGGTTCAGTTGATTTAGAGAGTAACACCGCTACCACAACAATGGGACAGTTGTCAGAAAAATAAATAAACTCCCCCTCCTTTTTTCTCAAAATATGGTATTATACGTTTCAATCCTACTTAGAATTCAAAAATCAAAGGGAAAAGATTTTGATGAAATTTAGCATGTAGGTCCTGTTTTGGGGGTCTGCTTGGTCCCCGAAATGTTTCATCACTCGTAGACACACATAAATAGGGTTTATCTACCGTAAGTTGGTTGCTTTTTTTTCTGTTGATTACATACCAAATTTAACTATAAATTTAACAAATTTAACTACTACCAATTTTAACTAAATTTGATATATGGCATTCTGATTTATTATTTTCCATAATGAACCTTTGGAATTGTCACGAAAAAATACCCCCTCCTGAAAATTTGATATTATACGTTTCAAAGTACGCAGAATCCAAAAGTCGAATAAAAAAAAATCCGTTTGTCCGCTGGCGCCGTACGCTGTGTTGGACACTTTTGCCACTTAGTGTTGACCGATTTGGATGACTTTTGGTGTGTAGGAGTATAATTGTGCCCCGAAACTTTTGCATTTGGTTGCAATCAAACATACCGTGGCGGTTTTTGTCGTTTTCTAGCGGTTTTCACTTCACTTTCACTAAGAGACTGGAAATTTGGTACGTATGTCCTATTTGAGGTCTCTGTAAGCTTAGAAACTTTTGGGTGCGATCAAATTTACGCTGGCGGTTTTTACCGCTTTTTAGTGTTTTCCATTAATCCTGTCTAAAAAGAGAATGGTAAGAGTCAGAGATTTGGTATGTATGTCAAATTTAGGATTTAATTATGCCCCAGAACTCATGGGTCACATTGGCAGGGTTTTTTTTTATAAGAGCCCATGTGTTATGTTAACAGAGTTTTTATTATTCAGTGTGCAACGAGTATATTGAGACTGACTATTTTCATTAGTTCCAGGTGTTCCTTTTCCTATGGTACGACCGGTAAATGTTCCCCCGTTTCCAACCACTGCACCACCTCCTGTACTCTATGGCGGTGTACCATCCGTAACTCCAGCTGTTCCCGTTGCTGCTCCTGCCAACACTTATGAATTATTACCTGGTAAAATATACAAAGTTCTTGTCACGTGTGTTGAAAATGATATGACCGTCATTGTTCAGAAAAGGGTAAGTTCCATTTTCACCCTCTCAAGGAGTCACTAGTTCTCATGGGTCATAAATCCGATAAAGGTATGCGGAGCTTGTTTGGATGAAAGTTACTAACACAAACTATGTGGGATACCAAATGGGAACTATTGTCAGAGGGAAGTTTGGCTCCCTCTACCGAACCTAATTAATCTAAGCAAAAGTTGATCCCAAATATCAGTAAAGCAGAGACACCTCTCCCACACTATTATTGGAGAGATCGTTAATAAACTAACATAGGGAAGTACTGTACGACCTCATTTCGTCCATGACAAGAAACATAAACAAATGAAATGACAATGCAGAAATGTAGGTCGGCGGCAGTATAAAGTCGTATGCCAATTCGTATGGAGGAATCAGATCAGTTTTAGACAAACTCCGAACGACCAAGACCAGCACCTGTTTCACCACAATTATAAGATCTGATCAAGTGTTACATGAAACTTTCTTGAGTGTATCCAACAATATAAATCTTCTCGCCTGACCCAACTCACAAATCTCCCACACTATTATTGGAGAGATTGTTAATAAACATGTAGATGAATCTTTAATTATAAGAACCAACAATAAGGTTAAAGGAAACCTGATATATGAGTGGTAAAAGGGTAAATTAATGTTTACAAGTGAACAGTGATCATAACACAAACAACGACAAATATAAGGGATTGCTTATTATATTGGTCAAGTTAGAGAGAGAAGTGCCACAAGATCACGAGCTGATGACCAGTTATTATGAAACCCTACTGAAGGCTAGATTTAACGCCAAACAACAATTCTCAAGATACTACATACCATTATCTCGTATAGAATTACATTTCGTATAGAATTACATCAGAGTCAATGTCACTATAATAATCGTCCTCGCGATGGTCGGTCGATAACCTCATGTCAACCTATTTCTAACTTTGAATCCAGAAGAACCGTTGATATTAAAAAATCAACACCGCTTCATCACAATGTTGGCAAAGCCAGAGTCAACGTCACTATAATAATCGTCCTCGCGATGGCCGGTCGATAACCTCATGTCAACCTATTTCTAACTTTGAATCCAGAAGAACCGTTGATATCAAAAAATCAACACCGCTTCATCACAATGTTGGCAAAGATTTTATTTTATTTTTCTTTCTTTCAAATAGGACACTGTTGAAAACGAATTAGCTAAATTAATGAGTGCCATTAACGCTGTACATCCACGTCCATTTCAAAAAACTATTCAACCTGGCACATTCTGTCTTGCACGATATAGTGAAGATCAAAAGTTATGCCGCGGCATTGTGATCCGAGTGTGTAATACACAAGACAAGTGTGAGGTCTATTATAATGACTTTGGCAACAAAGAAGACGAGTTGCCTGTGTCCGAAATTTTTGAGTTACCTGATCAGTAAGTATTTAGGAGGGAGTTCCGAAATTTTTGAGGTACCTGATGAGTAAGTCATTTGGGGAGGTTAAATAGAGGAGAGCGCTGTAGAACCAGTGCCTTCCTTATTTACCACTGAGGACTTTGATAATTTTATATTGGCCCCCCAAGATGGCTGGTTCTTCGTACCGGGGCTACCCGTGCCCTTGGGCACGACCAAAGACCATCAACACCTTTCCGATGACAACTCACTGTGTTTTTCCTCCGTTGGACCCAGCCGTGCTGCTCCAGATACTTCCTCAAAGAGTTGGAATATAAATCCTTGCTAAACCCTGAAGTCGTCTATGTATGCTGGCTGCTCATGATGTAAATCATGAGCAGCCAGCAACTACCCATCATTCAACTATCCATCAAACCCAACTAATCTAGAGCCGTCAGCATTATGGACAGATCCTGTTGGAGAGGCCGCCTTTCTTTGCCTGGAGACACAGTGAGAGTCGTTGAAAACGTTAACAACAACATAATTTTATATTTGCAGGAGACTCTTATTAAATATCGATCAAATAGAGCGTACGATCTCTGTGGTGGCACCAAACGTTATCAGTACGTTGTGATTCAGACAGATTGCGAAGTGCCGCGGTATTCAAATATTTCCTAGATAGTAGTTTTAAATCAAATGTACTTTTCCGTCTTAAATGACCAATAGATGTTAAAGAGACGTTAAGCCAAATTAAAAAAAAAAAATGTACTTTTCCGAAAGTCCATTGCGTTTGCATATGGCTGTTTTATTTTGAGGAAGGGTACCGAGTATCGCATAGTAAATTAATAAATTAAAAAAATCGACACACCACACACCCTTCGATATTACCGCTGAAAACAGTTGTTTTTAATTTTGATTTTAAAAAACCTTTAATCGTACCCACATATTCTAATAGTTCATTATTTTTTTTAACGTTTCTTTAACATCTATTGGTCATTCGTGCCCGGGGTTTTATCCCCCATTCACTGAAAACTTACAAATCAGCCGCCAACATTGACCTCTGGGTTGGGTCGGAACAGTATCACCGGGGTGCTAACCTACGTAGTCTCGCCAATTTTAACCTCGCTGGACGTTGCTTAACTTCAGTGATGTAACGGGAACCGGTGTATTCAACTTGCCATAGACGCTGGCTTCGTTCAATCTTCTTTACTCATCATTACAAACGAGTTTTGCGCTTTAGATAAATTAAAAAAAAAAAATAGACTCTTGAGTTGATGGTACCACTAGGCGAGGTTAATGCCTGAGGCATTTTCTACCACCTAACACTTAGAGCTCTATTTTTATGTGGTCAAATACTCAAATTAATAAGGAAAAAAATCCTGCCTCTGCTGGGGATCGAACCCACGCCCTCCTGTTTACCAGGCGAGCGCTTAACCACTGAGCTATCGAGACAGTTTTAAATTAATCAAAATTATTTCAAATTTTGTATTAATGAAATAGCCACTACATCTAGTACTGCAATTTTCGGTCTAAAATATTTACGAATTTCGTCTGCCACTCATTTTTCAGATTTGCTTTCATCCCAAACATGGCATTCCGTTGCGTTCTAGCCAATGTCGATTTCATTAGTCCAATCACGCCTCACGTTGTCGATGTTTTCGAGAAACTTGTCAATGGAAAAGTTCTCGATTTGAAAGTATTACCATCTCAATCAAAAACGAAAACTTTAATTAATCTTTCATTTGAAGATGGACGAAAAGTGATTGATGCTGTTGGGGAAGAAACGAAACCTTTGGCGATTGAAGCTGTACACATTCCAAAGTAAGTAAAACATAATGAAGGTCGGAGTTGCTAAACAATAAGAGAATAAAGAAAATAACTAGTCTATAGTCGCCTAGTTGTTTCGCCTGTGCTTCGCTTCTTATATTGCTATTTTTGTTCTTCGAGGACAATGAAAATTGGGAAGGGGGTGTCTATCATGCATATTTCAACCTTTAAAAACCAAGATTTAAACGTTTCGCCAGGCGCCTTAAAGCTTAGAAACACGGCCATTCTGACTTTTTAGTATTTTCTAAATTTTATTTTACCTTTGCAGAATATGTCCTAAAATAAGGACTAAACACTCTAAACAGTCACCTAAAACTTTCTGGCTTTGAGTTGATATGTTGTCGCGAAAAAAAATTTAGGATATCGGATCGCGACTGTCCGATTTTGGAGAGAAAAAAAAAAAAAAATTGCCTNGTCCGATTTTGGAGAAAAAAAAAAAAAAAAATTGGCTGTAACTTGAAAACGGCTGGACATATTTTGGGACCAGACGGATACTATTAATTTTTTTCTGAGCAAACTAACCTAACTTAAAATATGATTAATTGAAAGTAGAAGGTTAATTTTCACGATTAAATGGTGGGAAATACGAGAAAACTCACTTTTGACGAATGAAAATCGACGAAACTTTGGAG
Organism: Pachypsylla venusta; assembly: GCA_012654025.1. NCBI lineage: Eukaryota > Metazoa > Arthropoda > Insecta > Hemiptera > Aphalaridae > Pachypsylla > Pachypsylla venusta. The sequence goes on along the minus strand of CM022876.1, from coordinate 28,678,749 downwards.
AAATCAAATGTTTATTCGGATTTTTTTTAAATATGCAGATTTTTTTTTTTTTTTTTTGTTAAAATAAAGGCGGCGAAAGTTTAAATCCGCCACTGTGGGTAGCATATTATGCTACCCTGAGGATGCCTGACTAGATGTTGATAATTCCAGCCCCCCTCCATGTCCATTATTTGCCACTGTGGGTAGCATATTATGCTACCCTAAGGATGCCGGACTAGATGTTGATAATACCAGCCCCTTTCCATGTCCATTATTCGCCACTGTGGGTAGCATATTATGCTACCCTAAGGATGCCGGACTAGATGTTGATAATACCAGCCCCTTTCCATGTCCATTATTTGCCACTGTGGGTAGCATATTATGCTACCCTAAGGATGCCGGACTAGATGTTGATAATACCAGCCCCTTCCATGTCCATTATTTGCCACTGTGGGTAGCAAATTATGCTACCCTAAGGATTCCGGAATAGATATTGATAATACCAACCCCTTTCCATGTCCATTATTTGCCACTGTGGGTAGCATATTATGCTACCCCAAGAATATCGGACTAGATGTTGATAAAACCAGCCCCTTTCCATGTACATTATTTGCCACTGTGGGTAGCATATTATGCTACCCTAAGGATGCCGGACTAGATGTTGATAATATCAGCCCCTTTCCATGTCCATTATTTTCAATAATGAACTTTTTATTTTCTCCGAACCAGCAAATTAGTGTTAATGGCATACAATAATAGCCATGTTAATGACATACAATAATAGCCATGTTAATGGCATACAATAATAGCTATTGGCACTGACTGACAGACGAAGAGTTTGGCATTGAAAAAGTTACTTTATCGTCCGTGACCATGGAAAAGTTTCACGTTCAGTTCTAGCTACCTAATTATACACTTTTGCAGAATAATTTTCTTCGAAATACTC
>CM022876.1:28639664-28668719 GCA_012654025.1 Pachypsylla venusta | reverse complement strand
TGTCACTAAAGAGCAAAGTCCGCAGCCGAAGGCTGCAAAATCTTTTTAAAAGAATGGTCAACATCAACAGAAAATAGAAATATAACAATAACTAAAATATATAACTTAATAATTTAAAACTTTAGAAGAACAACATCTGCATTCGGTGGTAGTCTGGTGGAATGATTAAGGAAGAGAAAGTCTAGTACGGTTTTCCGTACCATTTATTTTTCATTAGTTTATATTATTTTCAGAAATTTGCAAATCAGGGTGTCTACCGGTCCTCCAAAAGTGCTCCTTTTTACTGGAAGGTTCTCCTTTTTTCCACACCGAGTTTTCAGTGGTTACTTCCAATTTTCTAAGATTTTTTTTTACATAATTTCAAAAATTTCGCCTGCGGCGTAGGCGCTGATAAGATTTATTATGACATACCTTCAACATTGTAATAATTTTTATTAGTGAAGTTTTTTCACTTCCCAATGAAGCTTATCTGAGGGAAATCATGTATGCTCCTTTCTGCTGTAACGTTTGAAATACTGCCAATATTTTTCTGTTAGTAGAAGAATGTTTTTAGTATTTCAAGAGACTTCTTCTGTGGCTTTCACACACAGATAACACCATCTTGTTCATGTGTGTTTGTGTCTGTGTTTAGATACACACACATGAATAAATTGGAGCAATTTGAGTTAACTATTCCGTTTGTTTTGTATTTGACTGCCAAAATATAGCTAAATTTTAATTAATGAACTCTTAAAGTATTAAAACATTGATTCATGGAAAAAACGGTCATAATATTTAATAATGACTTGATTGTGTAATTAATTATACGTTAACAACTACAAAAACGGTGAAAATGCCGGGGCTATGTTCATTTCAAAAAATCTTTGTGATTATGTATTTTGTCAAACAAAAAAGTCCTCGGAATGTCTCCATAAGTCCTCTGGTAGACACCCTGCAAATGGACCGCAATTTTATTTTTTTCATTTTTGGAAACATTTTTAAACGTTTGGCATGCCCGAACGTATATTTCTTAATATATATTGATAATGGCTGGTCCGATTTCTGCCAAATTTAGAGAATGGATTCAGTAATTTCGTCTAAAGAGATGAAATGGCGAGGAAGAAAGCAATACTGACCAATCAAAAAATAATGCAACTTCTTCACCGTGTTATTTCTGCAGACAAAATTACTGAAAATAATTTAACAATTCCAGAAATTTTCATCAAAATCAGATTAACGGTATAAGACTTACGGCGAAGAAGATATACTGACCACATGGGAAACTTTTCTTCTTCCTTTTAACTGTTTCAATGTGACTTTGAGATTTACAATTTTATTTTCCTCACAGGTACGTTTTTTGCCCGAACCATTGTGTAATTGGTCACCTCAAGCTTTTGAATGTCACTTACATGGACTTAATACTGTACTGGACGAAACGCAAGAAACTGAATTTGCAGAATTGTACAGTGACACGAACATTACAGTTCTGGTCACTGACGTCGATGAACAAAGCCGGTAAGTGGAATCAATCATTTGAACAGTGACACTAACATTACATTTCTGGTCACTGACGTCGATAAACAAAGCCGGTATGTGGAATCAATCATTTGAACAGTGACACTAACATTACAGTTCTGATCACTGACGTCGTTGAACAAAGCCGGTATGTGGAATCAATCATTTGAACAGTGATACTAACATTACAGTTCTGATCACTGACGTCGTTGAACAAAGCCGGTAAGTGGAATCAATCATTTGAACAGTGACACTAACATTACAACATTTCTGGTCACTGACGTCGATGAACAAAGCCGGTAAGTGGAATCAATCATTTGAACAGTGACACTAACATTACATTTCTGGTCACTGACGTCGATAAACAAAGCCGGTAAGTGGAATCAGTCATTTGAACAGTGACACTAACATTACATTTCTGGTCACTGACGTCGATGAACAAAGCCGGTAAGTGGAATCAGTCATTTGAACAGTGACACTAACATTACATTTCTGGTCACAGAAAACAAAGCCGGTATGTGGAATCGAATCATTTGAATAGTGACACTAACGATACAGTTCTGGTCACTGACGTCGATGAACAAATCTGGTAAGTGGAGCCAATCATTTGATAGGAATTTTCTTTTTTAATTGATATATGTGTTATTATTTGCGATAACGCATTTTATTGCATTATCACAGCACAGAATAGGCTGCAAGGACGCCCCCATCTGTCCTCTATGTTCAAAACAGATAGTGATAAATGTGGAACATTTGTCAGTTTGCCACGCCCTGGTCGAACATGACTTCAGTGGAGAAGTATTGGGACGCAATGACTTAATTGTCAAATCCGAGCATTTGAAAGCAACAACAACTACTTATTCTTGTGGGTATCACAGCACTACACGAATCATCTGAACTTAAAATCATCACAGCATTATTAATTGTTTGTTCTTGTAATGCCGTCACTGGTCGCTACTCACACATTAAGCGGCTACTAAGTTGCCTCAGGAAGCTGTGTGCACCCCACCCCAAAGAACCTAGCACAATTCTAATTCGAATCCAGGTCTTCCGCGTGGAATGCCACTTCCTTCGTCAGAAGGGCTGGCTTTAAAACTTAACGTCTCTTTTACATCGACGATCATTCTGGACAAGTGTTTTATCCTCCATTTGCTGATAACTTTAAAACCAAATCGTCCTCCACAGCCTGCGTTGGGCCGGGATTTGCCAGTATCAGATGGATCACCATTCAACTAAAATCTAGCTGGGCGTTGCTTGAATTCAGTGATCTCAAGGGAACTGGTGTATTCAACTTGCTATTGACACTGACTTGGTCTATGATTTGTCTTTACAAAATCTTCGAGTGTTGAGATCATAAATTTCGTGTGTGTGCGTATGTGTGTGTGTTTATGATTATATGTATGTAGTAGAGGTTGTTAGACACCAGGAAAATTATCAGGACTAAAATATGTCAAGCAGTTTTCGAGTTACGGCCGAATTTCTAATTTATTGACCAAATTTGGCAAGTCATGGTCCAATATTTTGAACTTTGTCGCGACAACATATGAACTTAAAGCGAGAATGTTTTAGGTGGCCGTTTAGTCCTTATTTTAGGATATTTCGGCAAAGGTAAAAATAATATTTAGAATATATTGAAAAGTCTGAACGGCCATGTCTCTAAGGCCCTTGGCGAAACATTTAAATTCTAGGGTTTTAAAGGCTACAATATACAGGGTGGACACAAACCCATAGGCCCCGACCCCAATATCTATAGCGAAGCACAGGCGACCATAATAATAATTTCTTTTAATTTTCATTTCAGATTATCGCTCCTTCTATACAGTGAAAGTGGCGAAATTCAAACCAAATTTCAGTCTGACATTTCTGAAACATTCCCTAAAACTGTTTCCTCGTTATGCAACTATCCAGTTTTACGTCAAGGTGACAAAGTCAAAGTGAGCCATTCGACGTCGAACTATTTCTTCATTCAATCTATATCCAGGACCGATGAGTTGAACAGTTTTGTTGATGATTTACATGTCTTTTATTCTGCTACCGAATTGGCTACTGTTCCACTTGAAGTAAATACAATTTGTGCTGCACTTTCTGTAGAATTTGATACTTGGTATCGAGCGAAAATCATTTCGGTTGAACCTTTAGAAATTTTCTATATTGATTTTGGTAACGCGGAAGTTTTGCCGAACGAAAATTTAAAGCCACTAGACGAGTCTCATTACTATCCTCCTGCTTTTAGTTTAAAAGTTACTCTGCCTGTAACGTTCTTGAAAGATTCGTATGAAGTTTTAAGTGTGGACGAAGTGTACACAGTAGAGTATGCTCAACGTCAAACTGAAGAAAACAATCAAATTAATTGGATAGTGAATCTAATTGAAACTGAAGGTAGTAGTTTGATTGAGAAGTTAACACTCAGTGGTATTGTAAAGGTAGAAGAGAGTCCATTTGTAAACGCTGATCATTTATTGGATAGATTAAATAAAATAGGAATCACTCAAGTTACTGTGATGAGTTATGAATCACCTTCAGACTTTGTAATTACGTTCGAAACTGATTTGGACCAACAAGAGACATTCAATCAAAGTTTACAAAAATACGCTAATAAAACCTTACCAATTTTAGGGAACTGTGCCGAAATGTGTTTGGGCAAATTTTCCGACGATAATCTTTGGTACCGAACTATTATTTTGGATTCAGAATTTCAAGGACTGTTCATTGATTATGGTAATAAAGATATTGTACCCGAAATTCGTAAACTTTCTTATGATTTGAGAAGAGTGCCACCTTTTTCATTAAAATGTACTTTACCTGTTTCTCTTATTGGTGAAGAATGGTCTCAGGAAGCAAATGACCGATTTGATTCTTTGGTAAATGAAAAAAGTGCTCTGGCAAAGTTACTCAATTACGAAGAGAAACCTGTTGTAGATTTAATTGTGGATGGAAAATCCGTGAGTGATATTTTAATTGAAGAAAAGTTAGCTTCCAGAATTATTACACAGGCTTATATAACGCAAGTCGTTAGTGCTGATGAACTTTATATACAAATGTGCGAATCTTCTTTGTTAGGTGATATTTATAAAGTTCTTGAAAAGATTGAAATTAATGTACCGCTCACAGAAGTATTTGCCGATGATATTTTAGCAGCAAAATATCCTTTGGATGGCCTATGGTATCGCGCGAAAGTTATTAAGAAAACAGGCGAACCCGAACAGTCAACATTTGAAATCTTTTTCATAGATTTTGGTGATACGTTAGAAGCAAGTGACTTTAGAACGCTTCCTCAACATATTGAAAAGATACCACCTTTAGCTAAGAAATGTTCTTTAAAATTACCAGAAAATGTTGAAGTGTGGCCGGAAACATCAAAAATAAAATTAACAGAACTTGCGGCAGGAGGAGAAACTAAATTTAATATTAATTTTGTGGATTATGAGAAGAATGTTGTAGAAGTATTTGATTTAGATAATCAAAACATTGCAAGCATTTTGTTAGAACCACCGGCATTGAAACATTATATTCTAACGCATATCAATTCGGCGAATGATTTCTTTATGCAAGAAGTAGATGATCCAAATGTTCAAATCATTACAGAACAAACCGCCCAATTGGAAAATGAACCAAGTCTAGAAACTGTGAAACTTGGAGATGTGATTGCTGCTCGCTTCATTGATGACGGTTTTTGGTATCGCGCTAAAGTTACATCGAATGAAAATAATTCAATTGAAGTTATATTTATTGATTATGGAAACAAATCAATCGCCACAGAATTTAGAAATCTTTCGTCTAGTCTAAAATCTTTTGATCCCGTTGCTGTTCATTGTAAATTAATTTTACCTGAACAAAGGAATGATATAAGTGAATACTCAAAGGAAGCTACGGAAAAATTTATAAATCTATCACAAGCTGGAGAAACTGTATACACGTGTGATTTTATAAGCAAAGCTAATGATTTGAATCTTGTTGATATCTACATTGAAGAGGATAGAGTAGTTGATTTATTAGCAGAAATTCAACCTGTACAAAAAGAAACATCCACATTAAATGTTCCAGAGTTGACGCCACGTAAAACTCCTGTAACAACTGAGTCCGAAAAATGTACGATTTGTTGGGTGAATTCTGCGGACGATTTTTATATTCAAGAACCTGACGATGGTACACTAGATACTCTTGCAGATTCCTTATTTTCTCTTGAATGTGATTCTGCCATTGAAGTGGTTCCTGGTGATATTGTTGCTGCCCAATTTACCAGTGATGATCAGTGGTACCGAGCTAAAGTAATAAAAAAATCTGAAACTGATGAAACACAGTTTGATGTTTTGTTCATCGATTATGGTAATACAAGTTTGGCGTCTAATTTCCGTAAACTTCCAGAAGAATTAGAATTGACTAAAATTCCAGCCCATGCTAAACATTGTCGACTTTTACCTCCCGGTAATTTAAGTTCCTGGCCAGAATCTGCAAGTGAACTTCTTAATAATCAAATAGGAACTTATCTTAAATTGGAATTCATTGAAGAGTCAGAGATTGTGAGTACGGTAGAGTTGTATGTAGATGACAAACGTTTATCTCATATCATTGCTAATTACACGGATGAGACAGATGCTGTAATTGAAGAAAACAAACTGTTGGAACCTATCAAAGAAGTAATTGGTTTGCCAGAAGAAACAATTTCTGAATCTGTTGAAGGAAGTTCAAATGATATTTTGACCAATGAAGAACCAATTAAAACGTCAAGTCCAAAATTAAGTTTAAAGGAAAAAGCTCGATCTACTGAAAAGAATAAAGTTCATCTTATAACGCATGTTAACTCTCCGTTAGATTTCTATCTTATGATAGATGCTGAAAGTTCAATTGAAATAGGTAAACTTTTAAATAATGCATCTGACTTTGAAAGAGTAGACAGCGTTATATTAGGTAGCACATATGCTGTGTTTAGTAGTAGTGAAGATTCTTGGCATCGTGCAAAACTTTTGTCAATTGAAGATGATGAGGATGATGGTGATCTGTATGCTGTCAAGTATATTGATTTCGGACATACCGACATTGTCAGTAAACATGAATTAAGAGAGTTACCTGAATACATTCGTCAAATGCCTGATGTTGTTAAAAATTGTGAACTAGAAACAAATGATGAGTTTATATTATGGACAGATTTGGCTACGAAAACACTTACAGATTTACTTGTCTCTGGTCAATTTTATATTGAAAAAATAACTCAAACAGATCCTGCAAAAGTAATACTTAAAACTACAGATGGTATTAATGTAAATGAAATGATACTTAAAATTAATGAAGAAGCTGAACAACAGCAAAATGATGGAAGAAAAGATGACGTGAACGATACTTTAAATGATACATTATGTTCGGATGTAGCAAGTAAACAAATATTAAATGAAAATGTAATTGTAACACATTTCAATAGTCAGAACGATTTCTATGTACAAATCAGTAAAGATGTGAATATATTGAATTCGGTGAACAATTTGTTGACAACATTAAAACCTTTGTCTTTAGACAATGTAGAAGTAAACGAATTGTATGCGGGAAAAAATGAAAAAGATGGACACTGGTATCGAGTAGAAGTCAAAAGTGACATCAATGATGATACAAATGTGAAAAGCGTTGAATTTATAGATTACGGATATATTGACCAATGTAAAGAATTTAAACAATTAACTGAAGATTTAAAACATATAAGTAAACTGTGTCATCATTGTTCATTTAAACATATCATTCAAGGAGATAATATTGATGAGATGATTGGAAAATTAATTGAAAACGAAGAATTTATTGTAAGAAATGTGGTGCTAGCAAGTGATGACAAACCTGATATTGTAGAGTTGGAAGTTAAAAGTAATGGAAAATCATTTGATGATTTGATTCAAGAGCATGTAAATGCAAATATTGATAACGATGTACAAATTGATGAAAACGTGAGTGTAAAAAATGATAAAATTAAAATAAGTTCATCAATTGAAAAAGAAGTCATTCCAATAACTGATGAAAAAGAATTGACTTCCGCATCTGATGAAACGAAATACATTATAAAAAATGATGAAAAAGAAGTAACTCCAAAAACTGAAGAAAAAGAATTAACTTCAGAATCTGATGAAACGAAAAAAAATATAAAAAATGATGAAAAAGAAGTAACTTCAGAATCTGATGAAGAAAATGGAGTAAATCTAAATAATGATGAAAAAGAAATAACTTTAAAAACTGATAATGAAAAGGAAGTAACAAGAAAATCTGATGAAAATGAAGTAACTATGAAAGTCGACGAAAAGGAATTAAATGCAAAAGTCGACACTAGTGTACAAAACAGCAACATCAACATAACTACAAAACTTGGTGAAAATGGACTATCTGCAAAAATAACAGACGGAAAAAACAATGTTGAAGACACAATCAAAAGTGAACCAAAAGAAGACGTTACAAAAAATAGTCATGCAGCAATTTCAAATGTAGAACTTATTAAAACACCAGCAAAAAATGTTGAATCATCAAGTGGTGGTGTTCCTAAAACATCTCATACAGATATTAAAACGCCAGAATCTAACGACGAATCATTTGTATCAGCCTATGAAACAACAAATGATATTATAGACTCAACAGAAACTGATGGAGGACTAACTGACGAAGAAAACCTTGTAGTATACATAACACAAATCAACAATATAAACGATTTCTATATTCAATTTGATAAAGATACATCAAATTTGAATTTCATTTCAACACATTTGGAAGATTTTATTGGAAAACCATCTAACATTGTAGCGGAAACAGATGTAAACATGAATGATATATATGTTTCTAAATATTCCGATGAAATTTATTATCGAGTACGAGTACTGGCAAAACTATCCGAAGGTGGATTTAATGTCTTGTTCATTGATTATGGAAATGAAGATAAAGTAACTGAATTATATAAATTACCAAATGAAATTAATTTGAATCAATACAAACCGGTTGCCTTTCAATGTGAATTTAAACAAAGTTCACAATTGATTAAACAGGTTGATTTGAATTTAATGAATGATTTGTTTGTTAATTTTAATCATACGGAATATCTTTTAAAATTAAAATCATTTGAATTGATTAAGGAAGATGATTTGAAATATAAAGTTGAGATTAGTTTGAATGAGAGGAATGAAGATTTGTTTGAACATATGTTGAATAGTGTTCATGATGATGTTGATAAATAAAAAGAGGTGGGCAAAGTACGGAACCCGTACACAGAATGTGATGGAACCCATACACATAACGTGACGGAACTCATTCTTATCTTTGAATATTGTTTTTGTTTGTTTATTTTGTAATAATGTTATATAGGAAGGTGGCGACGTACGGAACCCTCACACATAACGTGACGGAACCCTCTTTATGTTTGAGGAATATAATATTGTTATTGTTTGTTTATTTTTCCAATAATGTTAAATACGGAACCCTTACAGATAACGTGAAGGAACCCTTTCTATTTCTTAGAAATATAAGAATGTTTTTGTTTGTTTATTTTTCCAGTAATGTTAAATAGAAAGGTGGCGACGTACGGAACCCTTACACCTAACGTTATGGAACCCTATTCATCTCTGAAAAATATAATTTTGTTTTTGTTTGTTGAATTTTTCAAATGTTAATGATAGATGGGAAGGTCGCGACCTATATATAATGTGACGGAACAATTTTTATCTTTGAGAAATAAATGTATCAAAACTTTTGATGTTTTACGGTTTAAGATGTCAATTTTTTTTGTCAATTTCCGTGGTTTACAAAGCCACATTATGTTAACCAAAATCCAAGATTTTTGGTATCTTTTAGCTGGTTTCCCATGTTTGACGTTACTGTTTGTCCATTTATCTAAGGGGGTTTTGTACGAAGAAAAGAGATAATAAAACCTGACGTTACTGTTTGTCCATTTATCTAAGGGAGTTTTGTACGAAAAAAAGAGATAATAAAACCTATGTGCACAGTGTTGGCCGTAGTTTATCTTTGTTCTTTTTTTTTTAGTTGAACTCATTTTGTTTCTTGTAAAAATATCTTTAATTTTCTGTTAAGTTTCTTTCTTTTTTAATTATATTTTTTAATTTGTACTACTAAATATGTATTGTATCTATTTTGTTCAACACTTTTTAAGATATACAGACAGGGTTTAACAAAAAAAATGTCATAAAGGTCTGACATCCCTTTCTCACATATATTTTTTTTGTCGTGGACTATAGATAGGGGATGGACCTTCAATTTGATATGTCACACGTGGATGTCGGAGAAAAAATGGACCTACCCTTCTGTGAAAACTAAAAAAAAAAATTAAGTAAATAGTCGATTGTATGCAGAATTTAATGGATATTTCAAATATGTAATGATAAATACATGGTTCTATTTTTTTTAAAATACATTAGAATTACTTGAAGAGTCAACTCCACAGGAATTTTTGAGGTCATCATGATATGCACCTCTGATTTTTGAAGCGGCTCCCCTTGTTTTTACAACTAGGTTAACCAAGATACTTTCTCTGCGAAAAATCGTATACTGGGGGGGGNGGGGGGGGGCGATACAGACGATCACCTCTCAGACCTGAAGAAATTCAACTTCGAAACACTTAAATTTGGTGTTTATAAATATTACTGACTTCAATGGCGATTTTAATTTGCGGGCCTCGATTGCCCCCCCTCCCCTCAACTGGATACCTGTATCCGTTCTCCTCTCTGCAATCAACAACAGCTATTCAATTATTCTTACGAGACATTGTCATTAGATCGAACCGAGTTGTCACCTATTTTTAATCTTTTCCCATCATTTGTATCTTTTAGTGAGACCCGAACTATTTCATTATTGCTGTTCTAGCAGCGTTCATCTTCTTCCCATTTTTGAGGTTGAGGACTGGCTAGGAATGGCTGAAAGGCTACCAAGACCAATTAAAAAAAGGAAAAAACACTACTAGATTCAGGTTTGGAAAAACGATAGAAATTGTGAGGTTACCGTAAAGGTTTTCATTGTCCATAGCTAAAACTGTATGCGTTTCAGGTCGACCCGATACTTGGGAAGTAAGTACCAGTGAGGACGGTATTCCATTACCACAGACTGCCTCACCACCTTCTCATTAGATCGTTTTGTCACCTAACTTCAGTCTTCTGACAACACCCCCCACCCCATTCAATATCTCCCCGTGGTTGTTCTGGGTGGTGTTGGAGTCATTGCATGATTATCATACGCAGCAAACTCAAGTGTGGCATCTTCAGATGGATATCTTGGCATATGTCCACTCAATTGTGTTGTAGTTGTTTCTCCAGTACTTGGCGTTACGTCACCACTGCTTTGTCTATCCATATGATGTTCTGAAGGCGTTTCCTTATTTAATTGTTCACCCATAGTTTTATGTTGCTGACTATCTGGCAATGATGAAGTGACGGTGGTAATTTGAGGAAGAGAACCTATTGTTGAATTACCATTGTGAAGATTGCTGTTGTTCCCAGATACAAACTGAAATGGTAAAAGAAAATAATGGTAAGCAAGAAATCACTTGTTGTTTCGTGAAATGTAGACCTCACTCAATTTGAACGAATATGAAGAAAGAAAAAAATAAATCATTAACTTCATAAGTTATAATTGTGAATGTCCAGTTTCTAACGTCTTCCTTTAATTTATATTTTAATCACGACTATCGAGACTTCATAGAAATAGAATACATTTTTTTATACCTAGGGTGTTCCATAAATATGCAAAAATTTGAATCGGTTTTTTTATATATATTTTGTTGGTAGAATTGAAGTTATCATTTTTATCATCAGCAATACCTGGCATTATTTTGAAATGGGCAAACTTTTTAGTGTTAATTGATGTTACAGTTGTCATGGAGATCACCTGAGTGTTGAGCGACGATTTTTTTTATGTTAAGATTAAGACACGTTACCAGAAAGGAGAAAGTGTTACACCAACTGTGTGGAAGCTTCGTGAAACAGTGCCCCAACTGTGAGTGCCATACACAAAAACATCCAAAAGTTTTATAAAGACTGGCTCAGCGGGTAATTGGATACCGCCAGCTGCTTCCCGAAGCAAACGATCACTTTTGTGTTTACGAGAAACAGCCTTTAATATGACAAAATAAATTAATGTCCATTCCGGAGAGATATTTTTGGGTAATAAATACAAGAGATTTTTCTCCGGCTCTTCTTTAAAGAGAAGGTTCTTATATGATCCAAGGCCCCGAAATTTCAATCTTTTTTTTTTAATGAAAATACTCTACTTTGTATGTGACCTATAATATTAAAAAAAAAAAAAGAACAACAGAAGCAACAACATCAACAATAGCAGCAACAACAAAAACAACAATAGCAGCAAAAACAACAACAGCAGCAGCAAAAACAACATCAACAATAGCAGCANGACCCCCCCCCTCCCCCGAAAAAAAATCTTGGGTACGGCCCTGTATATGATATTTGGGAGTGACCTCCTCACGGCCCGAATCCACCAGAGCTGATAGTGTTAAAATATAATGTAGGCTTCGTTAATATCAGAGAAAATAGGGAAGATAACAGGAAACCACCCTGCACATCAATTCATTCCTGAGAAAAAGTTTTTTTTTTTTTTTAATATAGTTTAACATCTATTGGTCATTCAACACGGGGGTTTTACCCTCCATTCGCTGGAAACTTGCAAACCAGCTATCCACATTGACCTCACCCAGCCTGGATTTGGCCGAAAAAATGAGCCAACGATACGTGGTGTACCCAAGCGGTCACCCATCCAAGTACTTACCACGCCCAACGTTGCTTAACTTCAGTGATCTGACGGAAACTGGTGTATTCAACGTAGTATGATCGTTGGCTAGAGAAAAAGTAGTCTACCTGAAATGCAGGTCTACTGCAAACCAGTTGTTGATGATAGAATGTCCATTCCAAAGGTTCATAGAATGTCCATTCCAAAGGTTCATCATTGAAAACAATAAGCTTACAAAAATCAATACTTACTTTGTTGATGTTGAATAATTTCTTATAGTAATCATCAGTGTCGACTCTGTTTCGATTTAAGAATTGTCGGTATTTCAGCCACACCACTACAATTACCAGAATGGCGAATACTGACAAGCTGATACCCAAAAATAGAGATACTCCTACCAAACTGTTGAGCTTGTTTAGTTTTGCATCCAGCTCATCTGAAAAAAAAAAGGATTTTAGTTTGACTTGCAAACTCTTGAGTTTAAAACTTTGTCAATGTGACACTTGGGTTTATTAATTTACTTGTTACGACTCCCCCCAGGGGCGCCCCCCCCTTGACAAGATGATGTGTGAATATTTATGCAGTAATCTTCCACTAAATAAATTATGGCATAATATATTTTCCTCATTTTGGTTTTATAAATACAATCAATCAGACATTTTATAAATTTAAATAAAACATTCCAGATATAATATAATGTCATGACAACATCCCGCACTCCCCTCGTCAATTGTCTTTCTTGTTTACATCAGCTGGCCTAGGAACAAGGTTTATTTTACATTTTACAAACTGTCCAGGGATAATAAAAATGCCGTTATTCCGAGCCACTAACTAAATGCCGGCTAGACACGTCGGCCATTTCGCAATGTACGTTAAGCTCATCTAACGTTAACTTGATTTTTTTTTATAATTTCCATTGGCAACTTGCACGATGTTGTTAAAAAATGTTATAGTTTTAGTCACTTGTGTATGAAATAGCATTGCTGTTTTAGAGCACACATATTTTCACTTTTTGACTCCTAATTATTCAAAATATGTGTATTGATATGAAATCTATCGAACAATATTACCACCCTGTACAACGCCAAATCAGAAAAAAGAAGTGACCAGTCAGAAGATTGTAGAATTTTCGAAAAATGTAAATAAAAAAATGGGGGTGTGGTTTTTAAAAAAATAAAGTTGGTGTAGGTATAAAATAAAAAAACCGCATAAAAAACGGTTTATTTTTTCTCGAAAATTCGACGTAGTTCCGACAGAAATGTGAGCAATTAACGACACCACCCTGCTGTATTTCACTGATAGTGACGAAAAGTTTCGGCGCCCAAATTAGACCCCAAATGGAACGTGGTCAACGATACCAAAAGCGAACCATCGTTATCACTAATATCACAAAAGAGCAAACCCAGCAGCCGAAGCCTGCCAAATCTAATTGACCAAAAATTTAAGCCCAGACACACCACTGCCATTTTCTAATTTCCCCTCTTCTAATTTCTGAAAGAACAGTAAGGAATGACTCACCTTGTGTTATATAGTGACGGACTACATCGTGAATATAATCTGAAACATGGAAGATAATCAGGGCCGTCATATGGGGCGATTGGGGAGGGGGGTACGAATACATTATACGTTTTCCTATAAGAGCAAGTCGATGTTGATAGCCTATTGTGGTCTTTTTGGAGTAGATTGAGATGGTTTAAAATTATAAAGAGAAGAATTATATTGGAACGAAATTGGAGGTAGACCAAAACTAAGATGGAAAGGATAAGGTTGAAAGAGAAGGGATGAGAATTATATTGGGAAGAGAGTGGATACTTTGGGAATAGAGGGAAGAAGAAAAAGAGGTAGACCAAAACTAAGATGGAAAGATAAGGTTGAAGAGGACTTAAGAGAGAAGGGATGAGAATTATATTGGGAAGAGAGTGGAGACTTTGGGAATAGAGCGAAGAAAAAGTTGTAGACTAAGATAGAAGCCTTTGGAGAAGAAGAATCAAGGAAGGTATCAAGGATCCCAAACAAAATTTTGAAAAAAAGATTATTTGTCTTTATTCATTGATTGTTAAAAGTTATCATTGAATTTTCTTGCCTAATGGTCACACTTTCATTGTTCCTTGCCTAATGGTCACACTTTCATTGTTCCTCTAATCTTCCCATTTCCTTATCCTTCCTTATAAATCCACACGAAGAAAGTACCTACATGGACACAATAAATTAAAATAAAGGTTGCCAGTGATAATTGCAATCAGTCTCTGCGGAGACCTGTAACTCCGCACAGACAGATTGCAAAGTACCCAAATAATAATGCCCCTGATGATGTAATTATATCTTTTCCACAGGTAGGTACACAAAACAACATAATAAAGCACTTGTTAGTGACATTGTGTGAGGTGTGCTAGGTACAGGTAACAAAGTAACCAGTGATGTTATTATTGTTGAAATAAAAAATCTCGACACCATCTCCCCTATTTAAAACATGTTGTTTACATACATTGTGTTCCACTGAATAAAGAGATAGGGGAAAGTGATCCTATATTATCAAGGCTGGACCTGATTTGTAAGTAAGAGAGTAAGGAAAGAGTGACCCCTATATAATTTGTATGACAATAATTAAATTTAATTTCTAAGATTTACCCACAAACATACATACAAAGCAAGTTAAATAAAAGCCTTTAAAAATAGAGAGCCTATACAATTAGAAGACAATATTCCCCCGATCATGACAGAAGAAGTTGCCAAATTCATTAGTTATATGAAAAAAGGAAAAAGTCCTGGCAAAGATAAAGGAAAAAGTCCTGGCAAAGATGGAATTTCAATGATTCAATGGACGTTATTAAGGAAGCTGGCCAAACATTTTACAAACTCTTAGCCGATCTATTTAATATATGTCTTGAAAAATCAGATATACCAAAAGATTGGAATAACGCTACAATGGTCATCATTTTTAAGAGGAGATAAAGCAAATATTAAAAATTATAGGCCTATTAGTATTCTCTCGAACTTCTACAAAATTTTCACAGGCGTATTAACCAGAGGATTAGAAAACATTTTAGAATTTACACAACCTAAAGAGCAGGCTGGATTCAGGAAGAACTTTTGTACGTTGGACCATATTCAAGTCATCAGAGAATTAATTGAAAGACATAACGAATACGAAATATCATTCTGTATAGCTTTTATTGATTTTGAAAAAGCATTTGACTCTGTTAAAATGTCAGCAGTTTTAACAGCATTAAATAATATTGGAACAGATACTGGTTACATGAAACTAATAAGAAATACTCGTATATATGAAAACGCCACAGCATCAATCGAAATAATAAAACCAAGGCACATATTAATCTCAAAACAGGCGTGAGTCAATGTGGCTCCATATCACCAAACTCCATATAATGTGACTCCATATCACAAAACTATTTATAGCAATTTTGCAAGAAGTATTTAGACAAATGGAATGGCAGAACAATGGAGTTAACATTAAAGGAGAGAACTAAAGATTTGCCGATGATATTGTCATAATCAGTAATAGTCCTCAAGAAATGAATTTTATGATAGGTGAACTGGAAAGTATGTCACTCAAAGTAGGACTAAAAATGAACTTATCAAAAACAAGTCAAGTTTAATTCATTCGCCAAAAAGCAAAATATTAAAGTAACTGACAATATCATAGAAGAAGTAGACAAATACGTGTATCTAGGACAAGAAATAAAAATGAACGGAAACATTGAAAATGAGATACGGAGAAGAATTCAAATTGAATGGGGAACCTTTGGAAAAAACATCATATTTAAAAGCAAAATGCCCATATAAAGAAAAGTATTCGATCAATGCGTCCTGCCGGCTATTACATACGGATATGAAACCTGGAGCCTAACTAAAAGAAGTGTTCAGAAATTACAAACAGCTCAAAGAAGTATGGAAAGAAGTATGTTGGGAATAACAAAGATGGATAAGAAGACAAGGAAAGAAACAAAATTAATGCATATAGCAGAAAGAATAAAGAGAATGAAATGGAGGTGGGCAGGACACATTGCAAGAAGAACCGAAGAAAGATGGACAACAAAAATATTGCAATGGTACCCAAGAAACAAGAAAAGACTGAGAACTAGATGGAGAGATGAGATAAAACAAGCAGCAGGAACAAGATGGCAGGCAGTGGCACATGATAGATCAGTATGGAGAGCTCTGGAGGAGACCTTCGTTCAAAAATGGTTGTCAGTGATGATGAATGAACCTAAGAAAAATTAACCGTTTCTTCCCTAAGTCCGATTTTCCGATTTTTTACCAAACTTTGTAGCCCAGTCAAATTAGATCAAAAAAGAGCAGAGCCTAGAATAAATTAGTAAAAAGCGGGAAAAATTTATTTCACGTTGGGCATCCTGAATAATAGTAATCTAAGTTTGTGACGGTTTCTGAGGTGTGCTAAATTTTTTAGCGTCCAAAAGCCGCTTAATTTTAGTTTTTGGCGTATAACATTCGAAGTTGCATTTTATGAAAAAATTGCCTATTGAAACTTAATGAGGATTAAATTTGACGTCGATTAACATATGTAAACGTTAAATTCGGTTCAGCGGTTTGGTCAGAATGGGAAGTCGAAAATGGGCTGTTGTTTATACTTTTTCAGAAAATTGTATTGTACTCCAATTAAAAACCTGTAACTCAAAATCAGTTATTACAAATAAAAAATATTTTTTTCCCGCTTAATTCTCGTTTGTTCTAAATGAAAATCTAATTTGACTGGTTGCCAGCGTCTATGGAACGTTGAATACACCAGTTCCCGTTAGATCACTGAAGTTAAGCAACGTCCAGCGAGGTTGTACCATGTGGGTGTCCGCGTGGGTTCGCGCTCTCGTGATGCTGGATATTTCCGGCCCAACGCAGGCTGCGTGAGGTCAATGTGGGTAGCTGGTTTGTAAGTTTCCAGCGAATGGAGGGTAAAAACCCTATCTTAAATTACCAATAAATATTAAAGAGAAGTTAAGCCAAATTAAAAAAAAAATGACTGGTCCAATTGCCCGATATCTTAAATTTTGTGAGGGCAACATATCAACTCAAAGCAAGAATGTTTGAGGTGTCATCTTAACCCTTAATGTCCGACGGCCCAATACTACTCGTATGATGGCCCAATACTACTCGTATGACGGTCCAATACAACTCGTATGACGGTCCAATACAACTCGTATGACGGTCCAATACAACTCGTATGACGGTCCAATACAACTCGTATGATGGTCCAATACAACTCGTATGACAGCCCAATACAACACTTATGATGGCCCCATACTACTCTTATGACGGCCCAATATAACTCTTAAAACGTCCTAACCAACAAATTTGTAGAATTTTTATTATCACTTTTTAACCGATCTTTTATCACTTTTCTATAATAGTGAAATCAAAATGTCTTATCAGCTTATCACCAACCGATCTTTTATCACTTTTCTATACCTAATAGTGAAATTAAAATCTCTTATCAGCTTATCACTAACCGATCTTTTATCACTTTTCTATAATAGTGAAATCAAAATGTCTTATCACGAACGTACTCCTATATTGAGATACGATATTCGCACAAGTTGTCACGTTCAAATTATTGTCGATCGAACAATGTGAGGTCTAATTTTAACACCAACATTTTTTTTTTTTTTGTCTTTTTGTGCCACAATAAGTTCTAAACGCCTTATCCGATTTGAATTCAATTTGTATTATATTCATAGAATTAGCTGTTTCGCCCATGCTTCGCTACGATTCTTATATTGCTATTTTGTTTTTCAAAGACAATGGAAATTGGGGGGGGGTTGGTTTGTGCCCNTTAAAAAAACAAGATTTAAACGTTTCACCAGACGCTATAGAGGCCATTCTGACTTTTTAGTATTTTCTAAATTTTATTTTTCCCGTTTCCGGTTTCGAACTCTTAACTCTGGAATGGCTGGCCCTACCTTTGCAAAAAATGTCCTAAAATAAGAACTAAAGAAACACCTAAAACTTTCTCGCTTTGAGTTGATATATTATGTTGTCGCAATATTGTCGCGATTTAAGATATCGTACCGTGACTGTCCGATTTTGGAGAAGAAATTGGAAATTTGGCCGTAACTCGAAAACGGCTTGACATATTTTAGTTCTGATAATTTTCCTGGGGTCGTAAACTATGACTTTTGGGGGGTCCATTCCCATCAATTTTTCGGTATCTGCTACCGTTTGGGCTGTGGTATTGTAACAGACAACACCTCATACATAGTTGCATGGTACACACAAATTTCCGATTTATATATTAAGATTAGTTTTTGAGTCCTTTTGTGTCAACTGGGATGACCTTTTGTGCGTTTGACTGAGGTCAACTGTTCACAGAACTACTGGTATAGGTCACAGGACAAAAGGCTTTAATAACCAGTAGTCCTACTAATACCCTTCCCTCCTGCGGTCAGGTCTGGGAAGTGAAAGATGGAGGAGTGAATGAAAGAGAAGCATGGAGGCTAATTGTGGCACCGAGTGGCTCAATAGGGCCACCCGATGCCAAATGGTGACATATTTAAATGAGATCTAATTTATTTATTTTTTCATTACAATATGTTGACTATTCATTTCAAGATAACTCTCAAACGCCTTATCCTATATTGATGAAACATATTATTTGTTCATCACAATATGTTGACTATTCATTTCAAGATAACTCTCAAACGCCTTATCCTATATTGATGAAACATATTATTTGTTCATCACAATATGTTGACTGTTCATTTCAAGATAACTCTCGAGCGCCTTATCTTATATTGATTAACTTTATTATTTTTTCATTACAATATGTTGACTGTTTATTTCACGATAACTCTCTAACGCCTTATCCTATATTGATGAAACATATTTTTTCATCATGATATATTGACTGTTCATTTCAAGATAACTTTCGAGCGCCTTATCTTATATTAAATAAATAAATGCCGTTTCTTTGTGTTATTATGTCACAACTTTGGTGCTCACTGCAGCATTGTAGGATTTTCCCAAAATCAATCATTATCCAATTCCTTTAATTTTTTTCTATTTTACCTACAATGCTGGCTGGCATCGAATCGCTATGCGCATTTATATCCACAGCTACTCTATGTTGATTGTTTATTTCACGATAACTCTCGAACGCCTTATCCTATATTGATGAAACATATTATTTTTTCATCACAATATGTTGACAGTTCATTTCAAGATAACTCTCGAGCGCCTTATCTTATATTGATGAACTTTATTATTTTTTTGAATAGCCTACTGGCGGAAAATGTGTAAATCCGCCACTGATATTGGGGAAAACTTCGACGGTTACGCGGCAACATGAATTTGCTTTCTTAAACAAAATAAACAACTTTCCACTTTTCAAAGTGGCATGCAATACCTAAAAGCTGTCATTTGAAGTGGAGGAGAAACAAACGTTGCTAGGCAATAATAAAAACATATAATAATTTTCTCATAGTTTTCCTTGAAAGTTTAATGTTTGTAGTCAATTAGTTCTTTGGGAGCTTTGGCCTCCTCCAAAATGTACCTCCAACCTCCATGCTTCTCTTTCTTACCCTCCTCTATCACAGGCCTGACGAAAAGGGAGGGGTATTAGTATTTTTAAAAAATAGGCTCTTGAGTGGAAGGTAACCACTGGGCAAGGTTAATGCCAGGACTCTTAAGTGGAAGGTAACCACTGGGGAGTGGAAGGTAACCACTGGGCAAGATTAATGTCTGGACTCTTGAGTGGAAGGTAACCACTGGACAAGGTTAATGTCTGGACTCTTGTGTGGAAGGTAACCACTGGACAAGGTTAATGTCTGGACTCTTGAGTGGAAGGTAACCACTGGGCAAGGTTAATGACTGGACTCTTGAGTGGAAGGTAACCAGTGAACCATTTTCTACAACCTAACCCTTAGTGTTCTATTTTTATGTGGTCAAACACTCAAATAAATGAGGAAAAAATCCTGCCTCAGCTTGAAAATAAACCCACGCCATTCTCTTTACCATACGTATACGTACACTTAACCATAATATTGGAAAATTGATTTTTTTAGTCAATTAGTTCTGCTGTAGTTCTTTGGCGGGTTTGGCCTTCTCCAAATTAGCCTCCATGCTTATCCATCTTTCACTTGCCAGGCCTGACGACAGTAGGGAAGGGTAATAGTAGGGCTGCTGGCTATTAAAACCTTTTGTCCTGTGACCTATACCAGTAGGCAGTAGTTCTGTGAACAGTTGACCTCATTCACACATACAAGAGGTGATCCCAGTTGACACAAAAGCACCCAAAAACTAATTCTATGAATATAATACAAACATGTCCACAATTGGTTAAGACGTTGGAGAGTCATCGTGGTACAGAAATAAAAACAAAGAAAATGAAAATTTGACAGAGCTCTGTTAGGACAAATAATTCTACGACCTATATAATGGTATTTCCTCGGGCCCAGACTTATTAGGGGGTCCGAAAATGTATGAAATATGAACTGCAAACCTCACTCACGACAAAGAAGAGAGAGAAAACAATTTATAAATGTTACCGTCAATGTGTATAATTCAGACTAGACATTCTATATAATGTCTAACTTGTTATTGGTTATAGTATAGAATGCTCATCTGTAAACTAGATCTGCCAGGGAAAAACTTACTTCATAGATATTTTCTTGACGCAGAGAATTTTTTTAGGCGGTGCATGGCCATACAAGGTTTCCTAACCTCTCTGGTTGGGGTAGGAGGGTTGTAAATACAAGGAATAGTACAAAGTAACATATTAGCACATAGGGATGGAAGGTACCTACTTTGACGTTTGTATTATACCTCCCCTCCCAACGACAGAGGTTAGAAAACGTCTTTACAACCATGCCGCGCTTAAAAAATAAATATACCTTAACTAAAACAGTCTTAAATGATAAAATACTCAAATGAATGAGATTTTTTTTTTAATTTGGCTTAACGTCTCTTTAACATCTATTGGACATACAAGACGGGGGTTTTACATTCCATTCGCTAGAAACTTGCAAACCAGCTACCCAAATTGACCTCAAACAGCCTGGGTTAGAGCCAACGACCAACGATATGTGGTGTTCCCAAGCGGTCACCCATGCAAGTACTGACCACGCCCGACGTTGCTTAACTTCAGTGATCTGAAGGGAATTGGTGTATTCAACGTGGTATGATCGTTGGCTAAAATGATAAAACTAGAACTTCACATTGTTCGATCAAAAATGGTGCCCCGCGTTTGAATCATATTTCGTGATTTGCAAAAAAAAAAAGGCACAAAAAAAGGAATGAAATGAAAAACCTGATGTGACTCAGAACCAAAAAGTGGTAAACTAATCAGCTGATTCCATGAACGTAATCAATGTCCATACCGGGTATCAACAAAATCGGACGTTCGAGAGGTATTGTGGCACAAAAAGTCAAACAAAAGAAAAATCGTGGTTTTAAATATAGACCTCTTCTGGTTTACCAGTTTAATCTCATCGGAAATAAATAATATAAAAATAATTGTGCTAAAGCCATAATATTGCATTGTGACAACTTATTTTTGTAGGTACCACAGGATTACAAGGGCCACTACACTAAAACATCACAGTATCTCACACTAAAACACACCATACCATAAGTAGTAAGTAGTTACTCAATCATCCTTACAATGCTCAGTTCACTCTGAAAAACCAAGCAAGGTTTCGAACCCGCGTCTCTGGCGTTATGCAAAGCAGTGTGATAGCAGCAAGGACAGGAAGGGTACTCAGAAATTAATGATTGATTACTTATTTAAATGGAACAGTTCCGGAAATGTATCCGAATTGGTTTTTTACTGACTTCAATAATTAAAGCAACAATAGAAGGAGAGGAACGCGGACAAGAAACAAGAGGGGTCATCTACAGAGTGATCAGTATGTCCCAGAATGACGAGCAATTCTATTAACGTTTGACCAGTATGAAATATTTGAATTTTGTAACGCTCTAAGTATAGAAAATCTGGTGTGAACATCACACGCAGTAGTGTATCTAGAACAATGAGCGCCCAAAGCAAAGAATGATTCGTCGCCACTCCGTAGACTTTGTTCTGTCACAAATTTCCATATTATTTTTAACAATTTTAATGTTTTATTTCATTTAATTCACGTACATATTCGTACGTCACTAAACAATCGCTAATAATTGATCGAATATGAACGGCTAGGAATTTCCAAGTTCTGTTTTTACTTGACAGAAAAAGGCCCATGGCAAGTTTGCTGGTGGTGTCAGAATCCAGGTTCGACCCCTGGAAGTGGCATATACTTATAAAAATATCGATATTTGATGGGGAAAAAGCATTGAGTATGGGGGGTACACTTACAAATATGTAATTTCTATCTTTCCAATATATGTACTGAGTGAGGTCTACCGTCTACCTATCTTACCTTGACAAGATTCATCACAAAGAGTTTTGTCATAATTCCTCTTATCACTATGACATATGTACTGAGTGAGGTCTACCGTCTACTTATCTTACCTTGACAAGATTCATCACAAAGAGTTTCGTCATAATTCCTCTTATCACTATAACATATTATGTACTGAGTGAGGTCTACCGTGTACTTATCTTACCTTGACAAGATTCATCACAAAGAGTTTCGTTATAATTCCTCTTATCACTATGACATATTATGTACTGAGTGAGGTCTACCGTGTACTTATCTTACCTTGACAAGATTCATCACAAAGAGTTTCGTCATAATTCCTCTTATCACTATGACATATGTACTGAGTGAGGTCTACCATGTACTTATTTTACCTTGACAAGATTCATCACAAAGAGTTTCGTCATAATTCCTCTTATCACTATGACATATTAAACTACATTTATGACACTGGTGATCAGTTTCAGTGGCGCAGTATTCATGTAATGCACATGTTATATCAGCACATGATTTTACACTTGAAGATCTAACACCAGCCGACACTGATCCTAAACTTATTAATGATAGACCGAAAATCCAATAATACATCTTTCATTGCTATTGGTAGATAAGTATCTCCAGATTTTTCTTTATGGATCTGGAACATAAAAAATGAACCTTTAGAATACCTGCCTCAAAATTTGATATTTTACGATCCAAGATACGTACATTTCAGTTCGACCACGTCGCTATGTAGGCCCCATTCGACGGGGGGTTAAAAAAATACCCTCCTCACAATTTGATATTTTACGTTCCACGATACGTACATTTCAGTTCGATCGCGTCGCTATGTAGGTCCCATTTGACGGGGGGTTAAAAAAATACCCTCCTCACAATTTGATATTTTACGTTCCAAGATACGTACATTTCAGTTCGACCGCGTCGCTATGTAGGTCCCATTCGACGGGGGGGTTAAAAAAATACCCTTCTCACAATTTGATATTTTACGTCCCAAGATACTTAGATTTCAAAAATCGAAAAACATCCGTTGGCAGAAGTGTAACGATACGTGGCAGTTTAAAAAACACTATAGCGTTATTTATGCCGAGGATTCAATTACTTTTTTTTTTACTCGAGTTTCGACCCCTTTGCTCATTTTAGGGATAGTGTTTTTTTACTTTCTCTTCCATAGAAGATAAAGTATTGTATTCGTGCAGAAATTTTAGAGATATTTTGGCTGAAAAAATCGTTTGACGGGAAGCCAAAAGCCAAAATAAAGATCAAATATATTCGGCCATATTGCTTTTGGGCCATATTTTCAAAATTNTGTTTTTTTAAAGTTACCAATAGGATATCTAATATAAATATAAATTTGTTAAATAATAACTTATGGTGCACTGAGAGTTGACTGATATTGATGAAATTTGTAATGTCGGCCAAATTTGGGGTCTACCCTCTGGATTAAACTTTTTTTATGTAAGCGTGTTAAAGATATAGAGAAAAGAAAATTGACATATCTTATTTAAGTAATCTACTAAAATTGTGCGCCTCTACAGCGCGAAATAATAAATCCATTTGCAAAATTAGCAGAGCTTTTAGCATTCCATCCGTATCTCCGAATCCTCCCACTCTACTCATGATATCTGAACTACTGAGGAACCTACAAATATTTAATGAGATATTAAAAAATAATTATGAAAAAATAATTATAACTTACCTCTTTAATTATTAATTAATTTTCATAATTAATTTAACCACGTTATACTAAATAAAAATAAAAATGTATATTAAAAAAAAAAAACTTTCGAATCCAGTTTACTTTCGAACACGTAGGCAAATAAAGTTAAAACTTTGATATGAAACAACTAAGAGAAAGGCGTGAACTACTCGAAGACTAAACTATAGCCACTGGACTGACTGATAAAATGAAGGTCGTGGATTACAGACCTATGGAAGGAGAATTTGCACAGAGGAATAGTAGAGGCTCATGACTAATATTAAGAAACCAGAGATAAAAAATAAAGAGAAGGAGAGGGGGAAACAGGTTTCGTTAATAGAGGTACATAACTAAATAACTCTAAAAATGTATAAATACCTGTGAGCACTTTACAGGGTGACACAAGGGTCCTGATTTTCAAATTACTTTTGTGGGTCGCGTGATGAATAATTTTTAGGGCATAAAGGTGGTTCCATGGAACTATTCTTATTTAAATTAAAAAAAACTTCTTAAATACGATATCATATCAGATATCAATTGAAATAAAAAACCGTTTGAATTAAAAGTTAAGAAATATTAATTATGATCAGTGAGTCAGTATGCCAACTGGGCTCTGTGTTCTATAAGTATATGACAAGTAATGCGATGTATATTCTAAATAGTACAGCTCCTTTAACTCTACAGATTAAAAGTTGAGAAATGTAACAAAAAAACAATTGTGAAGTGAAAAATTACATAAAAAAACTATCAATATAAAAATTGTGTATTCTTTGGAGCAAAATGAAAGGCGACCCTTAGGATACAATGCAATAATGCTTAATATTATAAGATTTTTATTTCCAATATAGGTGTAAAGGGGAGAAAAATTTTCCACAAAAAGAGCATTTAATATCCTAGCAACACATCAAAATTTCAGATTTTTATCTACTGCCTGTCTAAAATTTTAAATTTTCCGCGATCAGTAATAAAAAAAAGAAAGAAAAAATGAAAACAATAACGTAAAATAAAAACTCGTTAATTTTTGTTTTGTTTATTAGTGTTTGGAATTAACAAAACCTCCTCAAACCGAGAGTTCTTTTTAGGGATATCGACCAAGCAAGTACAATTGTATTTCGGTGAAACAAACACATTTTTGGGGAAAAGGACAAGTGCAAATGATTTAAAACGAAATTATCTAATAAAAAATTAACAAAGTTTCATTGTTTGAAAACAAAACAAATCTTTGGTCTCAAACAGTGCAAAACAAATTTGCACAAATGAAGCAGCTAGATCGATATCAAACAATCTCGGTTGATATTACTGAAAAAACTGTGTACTGAAATTGTACGCGCTTGGCCGAGCAGGGTAGTTCAGAGTACGCAATAAAATCGGTATCCTCTTTACTGAAGTCTTTTCACAGGTATAAACATTATTATAGTTGTCTCGTGAACCCTGTATGTTCTCGTATTTGGTACCTCTATCAGGTTGGTATTGTCCTCACCTTAATTATTATTTTCAGATACCCAACTGTAGTAGGGGAACTCGGGGAATTAGTTTTTGTAAGAAGGTGTTTTTTTTATTGAATATTTATTTAAGAAGCCAGAGACCGGGGAGGGGGGGGTCAAAATGTTCATTGGATCATTCTAAATCGATTTAGTTATGGATGGATGTGATTTTTACTCACATAAGGTATGGTAAGTTTACGTTTATACTACTATGCCTCGCCGACAGGAATACTGCTCCATTTATAGTATGGTTACATCACTTAGTGATAGCCATACAAAAATCGGCCGTAAATCGAAAACGGTTTGGCATTCTTGAATTCTGATAGTTTTTCTAATGTGTCACCTAATGTTTGGGGGGTGGTGTTCAGTCCTATCATTTTTTGGATATGTCTTAACGTTTTGGCTGAACAATTGGTGATACATCCCCCTCGCACATATACTTTTATCGTTACCTTGAGTTTTATTATTATAGATTTTCGTTCGAAACATATGGAGCGTTATATGTATTTATTGGTTCCCTGTTCAATGTTCTCCTATATTTTTTATCTCTCCATTATATTTCATGCAGGGTATTTCCCCGACTTTGAAAAAACTAACATTATTATAAAATATTAAATACGCACATGCAAATCAGTGGAGTAGTTTTTGTTGTTGTGTTGGTAAATAGTTATTGAATCTCATGATTTTCAGCAAGTTCACTTAATCTCGCGATTTTCACCAAGCTCATGAGTTGAATCTGTCTCATGATTTTCAACAAACGCAAGCATCCAATTAATCTCACTATTATTAACATCAAGCGTTCAATTAATCTCATTATTTTCACCAGGCTTCATACAATCTATCTCGTGATTTTCATCAAGTTCAAGAGACAGAATAATCTCATGATTTTGATCCATCCTTATTTCCATAAATCAATTTACTCTTATACTTTTTCGGATTAATTCCATATGCTTTCAATCTCGAATCAGAATATTCTATCTTGACTTGTTTCTTCCTTGTATCAAACATTCTCTTCTGCTTCTTATCGGAAATTTTACGTTTTAATTTTTGTATCTTCTGATCAGTGTTTTTTAATTTATTTGTTTTATTATTATTAACACTTTCTTCTAAATCTTCATTTTCAACTTTCTTCTTTTTTTTCTTCTTCCGTTTCTTCTTTTTCTTCTTCGCTTCTACTTTCGCACTATCACAATTTGATTTCTCTCCATTCTCATTTTCCATATTTTTTTCCAATCCTTCATTATCAATTTCCTTCTTCTTCTTTCGTTTCTTCCTTTTCTTCTTACCGTCTACTTTCGTACTATCACTATTTGATTTATCACTATTTTCCATTACTTCCTCCAATTTGTTATTTAGAATTATCTTCTTCTTTCCATCTACTTTCGTACAATCACTTTTTGTTTTATCTCCATTCTCATTTTCCATATTTTTTTTCAATTCTTCATTATCAATTTCCTTCTTCTTCTTTCGTTTCTTCCTTTTCTTCTTACCTTCTACTTCCGTACTATCACTATTTTTCATTACTTCCTCCAATTTTTTATTCAGAATTATCTTCTTCTTTTCATCTACTTTCGTATCATCACTATTTGTTTTGTCTTCATTCTCATCTCCTTTAGTATTATTCACATCACCCTCATTTTTTCTCTTCCCCATTCCATTTTTTATGTTATTATTTATTTGTTTATTTTTATTTTTTGTTACTCCACCATTTTGTTTATCATCATTTAATTTAATTTTCTTCATTTCTTGTTTATTCTCATCTAAATCTTTTAATTTTCTTTTTTGATTTTTCTTATTATTTATTCCTTTTAGATATTCGTTGACAATTTTTTCATCAACTATGTCTCCATTCTTGTCTTGCTTAGTTTGATTCATCTCAGCATTACTACTATTTTTCTTTTGAATTTCAAATTCTTCTGTTGTTTCATTGATTTCTCTTTTCTTTTTTTGAATAATTTCTTTTCTTTCTTCGTCAGTTGGTAGAATTTTTTGATTATATTGATCGTCATCCCTGTAACATGAATACTTATTAAAAACAAAATAATGGACATTACAGGGACATTACAAGAGACATTACAGGCAGTTTTGACAGAAAGATTCAGAGTCGGGAAATTTTTGATTGTAAGTAGTCAGAGCCTACGACTATTTCCACAACTCTGCAGCCAGGTAATTGGTTAATTGTATCTGAGTATACTCGTGTTTTTCCCCCGAGCAAATTCCGCCTACCTTTCGATTTTACCCCCTCCCCCCCGATTTTCCAGCTTTAACATAATCCCCCCACTTTGGCTACAATACAAATTCACCCACTGTTTAATCCCAAGGTCACTTTTTTAAACATTTTTACTTTCCTTATCCTATAAAAAGGAAAGTATTGTAATGGGCTGAAATTTTCGATGTCGGGTTTTCTATGCCAAAAAACGTTTTGGGGTCCTTAGAGCCCAAATCTTGAGTTTCAGCCATTGGTCCGTGTGTGTGTGTGTGTCTGTCTGTCCGTCTGTATTTCTGTGAACAAGATATCTCAAGAGCGGCAAGTGCTGGAGACTTTCGGTATGTATGTCATCTTTATGCCATGAACGGCAAAATAAGCTTTTGGTGGAAATCGAATAAACCGTTGGCGGTTTAAGCCGCTTTTTAGCGGTTTTGGCATATCCTGCTTAAAATGAGAACGGTAATAGCTAGAACTTTAAACTTGGTGCCTAGGTATTCATATCAATTTCATACAAGAAATTGAAAAATACAACTTGGGTTCAAGTGTGATATATTGTTGGCCGCTAATTAAGAGGTTGAAAGCCGCTTTTTGGCGGTTCTGCCTAAAACCAGAAAGGAAAAGCTAGAATGAATTTGTTGAAATTTCATACAAGAAATTGAAGAATACAACTTAGGTTGAAGTGTAATATATTGTTGGCCGCTAATTAGAGGTGGAAAGCCGCTTTTTGGCCGTTCTGCCTAAAACCAGAATGGAAAGACCTAGAACATAAAATTTGGCGCCTATTCATATCAATTTCATACAAGAAATTGAAGAATACAACTTAGGTTGAAGTATAATATATAATTGTATTTCTGCTCTGGGGACTTCAAAACGTGTTTTGGCATTCAAAACTCGACATCAAAAATTTCAGCCCATTACAATACTTACATTTTTTATAGATAAGGAAAGTCGTGTGATCTTCAAATCAGATTTTTTAAATGATTGAATTTTTTTTAAAAGACTTGTACGAAATTTTTAACAATCTTTTTTTTTTTTTTTTTTTTTTTTTTTTTTTTTTTTTTTTTTTTTTTTTTTTTTTTT
>CM022876.1:28546913-28633319 GCA_012654025.1 Pachypsylla venusta | reverse complement strand
AAATAAATATATTCACTCTTTTACTACCAGTGCTCCAAAACGGTTCCGCTTCAGGGAAGAAAATGCACGAAATCTAGTTTCAACTGCTAAGACTCTGAAATCTTGCATGAAGTTAAGAGAGACTTAAATTCAATTAAACCCACAAATGTCAAAATTGAAACTCTTCAATTCTCAGTGCTTTAACTTCAGGCAAGAAGATACAATATAAATATTACCATTTTAATTTGCGTTGTAGTGTATATTACTTTATCAATACTTTGGTGTTAGATTTTATTGGACATTTGGGTCCGGTTTACACAGAAATTTCCTGTTTTCCAATATGTTGTGTAATCGAAAAGAAGAAGAAATAAGGAAAAAACGGCCAGTTACATATAGTAATCTTTACAAAAAGTATTGATATCTCACAAAAAATTATCACTGAAAAAAGGCCAAGTTCCGTCCATTTTCCCAAAAAATTCCGCCTATGAAAGTAGTGATATCGATTATTGGGGCCAAGTTTATTATTGCTGCTGTATATCCCGCACTTAAATTTATTATTGCACGTTCTTCTGTCTCAATTCTCTTAAAGTAATACCGACTTTACACTTGGCCAGTTTTAAAAAGGTAGTATTTTACGAATCCCCTAAGAAAAAAACTGAACAAGTGTAAAGTCGGTATTATTTTAAGAGAATTGAGACAGAAGAACGTGCAATAATAAATTTAAGTGCGGGATATACAGCAGCAACAATAAACTTGGCCCCAATAATAGATATCACTACTTTCATAGGCGGAATTTTTTGGGAAAGTGGACAGAACTTGGCCTTTTTTCAATGATAATTTTTTGTGAGATTATACATACTCTAATTACTTAGCACATGGATTTATTTTTGTATTTATTTCTTGTGCGGAACCCGTCCACAGTACCTACCTGTCTCTTCCTTGATTTCTCCTCCACTTTCAACTAAGAGTTTGTCATAATCTCTCAAAAGGAATGGTTTTGTTTTCTTTTTCTTCTGTTCTTTCACAATATCAGACTCCTTTTCATCATTTGATGTTTTCTCAAAGAATTTTACATTTGAATCATATATAGATGGATCTTTAGTTTTTAAACATTGGAGAGTTTTCAAAAAACTCTTTTCAACATCTAGAGTTAATTCCTGTTAAAATAATACAAAGAAAGTTCTATTAAAAATTAATTAAAGAATGGTAAGATATTAAAAATAGAAAATTGACAATAATTATCGATTCAGAGTTTAATCGGCAAAATTAAAATTAGAATTAAAGTCAAAAGTGTTCATCATTTTCAATTCTTGTATTTTTTTATTTCTGGCTCTATCTATTTCAGTCAGGAGACACCGACTTTACCATCAATCCTTTACTGCGAAGCTATATTGATAGAGCTGAACTATTGTTTTTGAGAGGTGTTACCCTAATTTATTAATGTCGCCAATCGGACATCTTAACTCGATTTCGTACTCCAAGGTACTACTTTTTTGGCTAGATAATTAGAGATAACATATAAAAGAGTGATAACACGTTGAATACACCCGTTCCCGTAAGATCACTGAAGTTAATCAACGTCCAACGAGGTTGAAATTGGTGAGACCACGCAGGTTCGAACTCTCGTAGTGTTGGTGACTATTCCCGGCCCAGCCTAGGCTGGGCGAGGTCAATGTGGCTATGGTTTATAAGTTTCCAGCGAATGGAGTGTATGTAAAACCTTACCTAGAATAAACGTAAATGTTCAGCCAGTAAAAAAAGAGTTGACATACCTTTCCACAATCGTCCTCTTCTTCAGAAGAACTTGAGGACAAATCTTCGTCTGACATTATTTAATACCGATGGTTACAGGAGACGACTGTTTACTGATTTGGTTAAATACATAACCATGTAATAAAAATTAATACATAATTCATAACTCATGTTAATTTGCACATAACTAAATACAATTACAGATAATTGCACTGAACGTTCGTAGGTTCGCACATTTTAGGTGGTGGTCAATATTTTAAAAAATTCCCGCTGGTGTAAAGTAATAAACAAGTCTGTTGTGCACCCAATGGGCGTCCGACGCCAGACAGAAACAATTTTTCCCCTAAATAATATTTTGGCACATTTAGAGGGAAATTTATAATCTATAGCTAGCTGCCATTTTATGCAAAGTTTAATTAGTGTTCATATAATCCATTAGGAAAAGGCATGGCCATATAGACTTTTTCTAATTACTCTGTTTGGATTTGGAGGAATACAGTCAGAACTTAAGGCAAAGTACAAAATAACATTTTTTACCACAACCAGAGAGGTTAGGAAACGTTTTTACGACCATGTCTCTGTGTTAAATATACGAGCGTCAAACATTGAGATAAGTCAACGTGTATCGTACGTTGAATAGGTATATCAGTTCCCGTTAGATTACTAAAGTTGAGCAACGTCCAGCGAGGGTGGCGATCATGAAGTTAAGCACTCTCGTGATGCTATTCCCGGCTCAACCCAGGCGGGATGAGGTCAATGTGATCAGGTAATTTGTAAATTTCCAGCGAATGAAGTGTAAAACCCCGTATCAAATGACAAATAGATGTTAAAGAAACGTTAAGCCAAAGAAAAAGCAGGGAGATACCCCACACATTAATGGAAAAATATGCGGGAGAAAAAAAGTGAAATTTTGGAAAAAATTGTTTCTCCCCGGAGACCACTCCATGAATTCTATCATATGATCCTATATTTTTTGTTTACAAATATGAACACGTGGTGATTGTGATTTTGATTTGAAAGTTGAAAGGCAATCTCCAAAAGTTTTTCTTAGTTTTCGTTCATTATCTTTTTTGTTGTTCTGACATTTAAAAGAAATTACTTTACGTTATAAAAATGACATCTAGTGAAGAAGAAATCCCATCAGACGATGAGATAAAAACACCCCAAGTTGAAGGAGAGAATGAAGAGAAAGATGTTGTTACGTTTAAAGATTTGGTAAGATCCCGACATACTAGAACTCTTACTATTCATATCGAATGCTCCTTGGACCAGCCAAGTTCTAAGAAAATTATATTTTTAAAGTTGTTGTCGGTACCCCTCTTAAAATCAACTATTTTCACCATTTCTAGGAAATAGGTTGATGTGAGGTTACCGTAAAGGTTTTGATGGCCCTTGGTAGGAATTGAAATGGTATGCGTTTAATGTAGTTCTGGTGCGTAGAACCGGCCATTGTGAGGACGTATTTTACAGCAATAGTTTTATATTTATTTAATTATTTAAGCAACCTGAAATATGCTTCAATTATCTGGTCACCAACAGGACAAAACAAAATACAAGCTTTGGAAAGGTACAGGCTTAATTTGTGCGGCTTCTCCAGCGTACCTAGAACCAATGACCTGTTGAATATGGGTGGAACATTTGCGCCTTGAATCATCAAAAACTAGAAGAGACATATAAGATCTGATGTTTCTATAATCTGGTGAATAACAATTTATCCCTTGGCAAGTTCCATCTGCAATTAATTTGAGGTCAAAGCACCGGGATGAAATTACCTACATATCCAACTACATGATTTTTTACTATTCTGTTGTTGGGATAGTAGTTCTATCCCAACAACAGAATATTTTTGAGTGGGAAAAATTCCACTAATTTTATAAAA
Organism: Pachypsylla venusta; assembly: GCA_012654025.1. NCBI lineage: Eukaryota > Metazoa > Arthropoda > Insecta > Hemiptera > Aphalaridae > Pachypsylla > Pachypsylla venusta. The sequence continues at coordinate 28,629,709 of CM022876.1, read as the reverse complement.
CCGAATACAAAAATTCCTTCATATTTAAAACAAATCCCGTGAAAAAGAAGGAGAAAAAAATCGTGACGGTTTATTATCGAAACAATCAAAATTAATAAACCAAACCAATAGCTGAACAAATTTAATGGTCGATTGACCTACAAATAATGACCAACTTTTGTCTGGAAAAGATAAATAAAGATTAGATACAGATAACTATGGGTTAACCATCAACTTTAGCCGACATTGCATTTTTTCCCAACGAAAGCAATGCATTTTGGTACTTGCTAAAAATATTATGGCCATTAAAAAAAATATCACATTGGAAGTTGACCAAATTTCAATAGAAGATGCTAAAAATGGTTTATATCCAAATAAATATGGTATATTAATATTTTTGAATTTATTTACAGGGTGTTGTAGACGTTTTATGTGAAGCGTGTGCTGCTGTAGGATGGAAAGAACCTTCCAAAATACAAAAGGAAGCTATTCCAGTTGCACTTCAAGGTATGGCCTTGATTTTTTTCTTTCTTAAAGTCTCTTTAACACCTAATTATTGGTCATTCGAGACGGGGGTGAACGGTAAAATTCACTGAAAACTTACAAAGCAGCTACATTGATCTCACCCAGCCTGGGTTGACAGCATAAGGGATCTAAATTACGTGGTCACACTTTTAGTTAAACCTTGCTGGACGTTGCTCAAATTTAGTGATCTAACGGAACTGTTATTTTTTACTGTCGTTAACTAAAGGTGTAATCTCCCTTGCCGCTTCGCTGTAATCAACAACAGCTGCTTAGTTTTTCTCAAGGTTGAGTACAGCCCGGTAAAGCCATGGGCACGTGGTGTCTCCGCTTGGGCTACCACGTTACTGAACTTCAGTAATCTGACAGGAACTATATCGAACATGATAAATTGTTGACTTGAGGAGTAATTTGTTTTATTTTTCAGGCAAAGATGTTATTGGTTTAGCTGAAACAGGTTCCGGTAAGACTGGCGCGTTTGCACTTCCCATTTTGCAAGCCCTGTTAGATCATCCTCAACGATATTTTGCTCTCATCCTAACACCTACCAGAGAATTAGCATTTCAAATTTCTGAACAATTTGAAGCCCTAGGTAAAGTAATTTTTATTTGCCTCTTAATTATGTAGGTAAGGTAGTGCACAAAATTAGAAGGACCTCTCCCAAACCAGAGACTGTGATCCCTAGTAAATTATAAGTAATGAATTTTTTTCTTTCTTAGTCACTGAATTATCTGCGAGCACTTGAATCAGCCATTCATCCCCATTAATTCAAACTGTTTTAATTAAGGATATTTTTGTTCTTTATATCTGGAGGGGGGGAGGGTATCTGCTACTGGCATGGCAGCGTTCCTTGGTTTGGAAACAGTGTGAACGTTTATGGCAACTTTTTATGGTTTTATTTATTCCAGGCGTCAGTATTGGAGTGAAATGTGCCGTCATTGTGGGAGGCATGGACATGATGTCTCAAGCTTTACTATTGGCAAAGAAGCCTCACATTATTATAGCTACCCCTGGAAGATTGGTCGATCATCTAGAAAATACGAAAGGTAACTTCTTCAATTAACCCTTCGTAGATCAGTCGGTAGAACTGGTAGATTCGCAACCAAGAGGTTTTACCAACCAAAAACAATTAGAAGTAGGCCCTCAAAACAAGTAAGCGCTACAAACCAAACGTACTCCGGGAAAGGAGTAGCTTGTTCTTCTCTTAAATAACATGGTTTGCTTTGTTTGTTGACAATAAAGAATTCCCTCGTGATATCCTGGTCTTTATACATCATCCTCATTTCATACTATATTTTTTACTCTCTTTGATGTATAGTAAAGAAGCATACGCTAAATAAAAGCTCTGGTCTTATGATGACAGACTAAGTACTGTTTAAAGCTCACCAACTTAAACATTATTATTTATTTTTTTCAATTGAACTAATTAAATACGTAATGCCTTCAATCCAGTTATGACATCTTCATAGTGAAAATATGTAATAGTTGATATTGTGACATTGTTACTTGCAAGTGAAATTCCACCTGAGCTGATGGTTTAAAATAATACAGAAAACAACTGCAATATTATTATGTTACTGATATATTATATTGCAGTGATTGAAATGGTTCTGCGGTCCCATGTCAATTATTAGCCTCCCTGATAAGATGTATGATGACAGTTTATCAGCAAACAACTATTTATTTTCTGCTGTATTCCCATACATCGTGTTACAATCGGACACGATGATGCCATTCCGAATCGATATTGTCAATTTTTATAGGTATTTTATACATCATTTTAGTATCTGTGCTATCTCAACGCTCGAACTATAATTTGAATTTTAATTTTGATGTTTTAAATTAATTTTAGGCTTCTCTTTAAGATCTTTGAAGTTTCTCGTAATGGACGAAGCTGATAGAATATTGAATATGGATTTTGAGGTTGAAGTCGACAAACTTCTTAAAGTTATTCCAAGAGAAAGACGAACATTCTTATTCTCAGCAACCATGACGAAAAAAGTTCAAAAGTTACAACGTGCGTCTCTACAAGATCCTGTAAAAGTGGAAGTGTCAACCAAATATCAAACTGTAGAACAATTGAGACAGTATTATTTGTTTATACCGTTGAAATTCAAAGATGTTTATCTAGTTCATTTAATGAATGAGATGGCAGGTACGTTACAATGTGCTTCTGCATTCAGCTTGCAGATTTCAACACGCGTTTAGATTTATTACTTTCAATAATGAACCTTTGTAATCGCCGCGAAAAAAAAAAATTCCCCCTTCAAAATTTGATATTTTACGCTTCAAGGTAAGTAAAATTTAAAAAAAAAAAAAAAAAAAAAAAAATCCGTTTGTAATAAACATATTTGCTACTTAGCGTTGACCGATTTTGATGACCTTTTGGAGTCTTCTTGTGCTCCTAAATTTTAATCACCGTCAGTCACATATATAGGATTCCATACTAAATTTTATAGAACCGTATATATTTGACCATCAATGTCGAAAATTTTTGGTGCAAAGTTAGATCAAAAATGGGACCTACATAACAAATTTCATAAAAATCGATCAACAGTGCCTTTCACAGCGTACGGGCAAACGAATATTTTTTTATTCGATGAAATGTAAAATATCTAATTTTTAGGCGAAGGGTAATCTTTTCCAGTCAGTAAAATAATAAACCCATGTGTCACATTGACAAAGTTTTTCATAATCTAATGCAATACTACTCCCAACACGTTCTACACAGCTTTTCAAATGTCTAGGTAATATGTTATCTATGTGTGGTATGATCAGATTCTGTTTAAACGGTCATGCCTCATCATAAAGAATAAGTACTTTCTAAAAGTCACTTATTTTCTCATTTTTTCGATCATCTCCTCGGGACTTGGTTCTGGTACTTGACTAGTATAATAATATTATGTAGTGATCCTGTTGAGTATTGATAGGGCTATGGACTATATAAGATCCTGTTGGGACCGTGAATTTCGTCGAAACGTTAACAAGAACATTAGTAAGAAGACAAGGAAGAGGCCGGCATTATCAACATCTAGTTGATAATGCCGGTTACATCTGGCGTCCCCAGAGTAGAATAACCCTTCTACCACCATGACTTACTGTGATTGACACGGAAATTATATAAGTACAATGTACATAGTACAAATTTCATTGAAATCTATATCGTCCTTCAGAAGAATTGCCAAAAATCATAACTTTTGGGAGCATGTACCCAGCAAACTCAGATAGATGTTGTTATAAGGTTTTGTGGGCATTCTTCGATCCCTAAGGATATATAATATTATTTAATATACACGTGTTATATTCCAGGTAACTCCTTTATGGTTTTCTGTTCCACGTGTCAAAACACTGTTCGAACAGCACTTTTGTTAAGAAATTTAGGGTTGGCTGCAATTCCTCTCAATGGACAAATGACACAAAATAAACGTATTGCTGCTTTGACGAAATTCAAAGCCAAGTCTAGATCCATATTAATCTCTACAGACGTTGCCAGCAGGTATGAGTGTTTTTTTTCTTCAAGTAATTGTGAATATTAAATGTCAACACCATAGGCCATTCAGGACCAGAGTGATACAAAGGGGACCTAAATTAGGATTGGCTTCGTTCCGGGGATACGAACCCGAAATAAAGCAGCAAACAAGCCAGTTAGAAAACAGTTCCCAATATAAAACACCATTTCACAACCGCTCGTTATCCCGGATGTCGGTCATCTCACCTTTGCGCCAAAACGGAAATGGTTGTTTTACAAAGGAAAAAAAAAATCACGGGCAAACCAATGCACTCACAGCGACCAAACTTACTCAGGGGGAGTCATCCTAACTTAACCCCTTACTTAACAATGGGTTCTCTCAATCTGTGTCCCCAGCGCAGTCCCATTCTCGTTAATTTAGGGTCCCCTTCGTATCATTAAGATCCCACATTCATTGGCAAAAATGACACTTACGGCGGACACACGGATTTTTTTAATTATATCTTTGGATTATACATATTTACCTTGAAACGTTAATTATTTTTTCTCGTTGATTTGAAAACTTCAATAATAAACCAAAAGAAGTATTTTTATCATTCAATAACATGTTAAATTTATTTTCAGAGGTTTGGACATCCCCCATGTCGATGTGGTCATCAACTTTGACATTCCCACCCATAGCAAGGATTATATTCACAGAGTTGGAAGGACAGCCCGTGCGGGCCGATCTGGGATAGCTATTACTTTTGTTAGTCAGGTAAATCTTTTTTTTCAGTACTTTTACTATCTATGTATCTATAATTTTGGTTCTTATTGTTGATCTGTTACCAACTTTAATTTAGGTCTTTAGCAATTTTTTCAGATCGACCACACATCAAGAGTTTTCTACATAAAAACTAAGGAGAAAAAAAAAAAATGCATATTTCTTTGTAATGTTATGTCACACACACATCAAGAGTTTTCTACATAAAAACTAAGGAGAATATCAAAAAATAAAAAAAATGCATATGTCTTTGTAATATTATGTCACAATTTTTTTGGGCATCATAGCATTTGAAGCTATTCTCAACAATCACTCCAATACCACCAAGTCTAAGTTACACTTTAACGTTTTCCTTATAATGCTAGCATTTGCAGCGATAGCTACTCAATTGTCCTCAGGAGTCTGAGTTACCCCCAAACTCAACCAGACCAAGTAGGAAATTTGAAAAAACATTTATCAAATTTTCTACTCGTCCAGGATTTGAACCGAGAACCTCCTTGGTGCTTGCCGAGATGCGCACTCTGCATTAAAGACGTCTTACTAAGGAGAATATGTAAACAGAGTAAATGAGAGTAACGTTGGCCTAGGTGGGAGAATACATCATTTCGAACACAAAATAAGATGTTTCGTCATATCATTACAGCCTACGATCTCTGCAAGTGTTATCCAAAAATCATTTAACATTTAATTACGTACACTGGAGCTCAAATAAACACCACTTTGCTTAATAAACATGGGTTCGGAAATACACCCCTTCCCCGCAACAGGGCTGGTCAAAAACGGTAAGGCAGCACTTCTTATTATCTCTTGATACGTGAAAAATTGTCAAATTTAGTAGAATTGTGTAGATCAGTAGTGTTTACTAAGAAATATGAAGCATACATAATGCTGACTCACTTTAATTTCGGGGCCTAGATCATGTTTGTCAAATAATTTATTCCGTTTTTTTTTTACTTTCCTTATCCTATAAAAAGAAAAGGATTGTAATGGGCTGAAATTTTCGATGTCGAGTTTTCAATGCCAAAACACGGTTTGGGGTCCCCAGGCCCAAATCTCGAGTTTCAGTCATTGGTCCGAGTGTGTGTGTCTGCCTGTCCGTTTGTGTGTTTTGGTGGAAATCGAATACACCGTTGGCGGCTTGAGCCGCTTTTTAGCGGTTTTCGTATATCCTGCTTAAAATGAGAACGGTAATAGCTAGAAATTTAAACTTGGTTCCTATTCATATCAATTTGATAGAGAAAAAAACAACTTAGTTTGAAGTGTAACATATTGGTGGCTGCTAATTAGAGATTGAAAACCGCTTTCTGGCGGTTCTGCCTAAAACCAGAATGGAAAGAGGTAGAACATGAAATTTGGTGCCTATTGATATCAATTTCATACAAGAAATTGAAGAATACAAATTAGGTTGTAGTGTAATATATTGTTGGCCGCAAATTAGCGGTTGAAAGCCGCGTTTTGGCGGTTCTATCTAAAACAGGAATGGAAAGAGCTAGAACTTGAAATTTGGTGCCAATTGAATTCATATCAATTTCATATAAGAAATTGAAAAATACAACTTAGGTTTAAGGGTAGTATATCAAAAAGTGTAAATATATAATTGAATTTTCCGCTCTGGGGACTTCAAAACGTGTTTTGGCATTGAAAACTGGACATCGAAAATTTCAGCCCATTGCAATAGTTTCCTCTTTTTTTTATAGATAAGGAAAGTCGTTTGATATTCACACCAGATTTTTTTCATGTTAGTATTGATTCTAATATTAGTAATTAAAATTTGCTCAAAGAAAAAAAAAGTACTTATGGCGTTTAACCCTTGAGAATCTCCATTCCGTTTTTTTATGTTCATAGCATAATTTCTACGAATATTCAATCATATCTAGATTTTGCTCAAAGACAAAAAATGGGGTTAACTTTCAGAACGCCTATAACTCCGCCCCTGATCACGAAAGGATAATAAGCTCTTTTTCAAAAGAAAGTATAAGTTTAATAATGGAATATTTTTTTACTCTTTCCAATAGAACTTACCGTTGGAGGGTTTTGGGCGCGAATGCAAAAACAAAATGTGGAACTGAACGGCTATGTCGCGCGAACAGACTGCATTTCCGGTCCCTATATTTATTCAGCAAAGTAGCATTTATTTGAGCTTTAGCATACGTGGTTAAAAGGATTACATGTTTTTTGACACCCTGTACATTGTCATATTGGGACGCCAGAGGGAAAATGACCTGATAGTCAAAATTTTCGGCATTTGATACAAACAAACAATATTGCCAAACATTCGACTGAGGATGGATCCCAGAATTTTTATGGTATTTTTTTTCGTTTTGTTTTTAGTACGACGTGGAGTTGTATCAAAGGATTGAACATTTGATTGGAAAGAAGTTACCTCTTTATAAAACTGAAGAAAATCAAGTGATGGTGTTGACCAGTCGGGTGTCGGAAGCTCAGAGAATTGCCAAAATAGTAAGCTGACGGTTAATGAACGGTTTTAACTGAAATCATTGAAGACTTTACAGGCGATTACTTCTATGTACCAAGCCCATTCGGGATTATTTCCCGACTAAAGATTGTTCTGACCGCATGCAAGGACAACTTATTTTATTTTTATTGTAGACCCTCCATGCATCCCTGGCTTTCGCCTCAATCCCCAAGGACAACTTAGTAGTTGATTACGATTACAGCGAAACGACCATGCGTGGATATAGGGGAGGGTCCAGGAGGCACGTGCCCCCCCCCGTTTTTTTTTAAGCGGGCTGTGTTTCTCAAATTTCATAATACCTCATCACGTAAAAAATCAAATGAATGGTGATCAGCTGTATCTTTTATCCCATTAAGTTGGAGGGGGGAGGGGCACATGCTCCTTAAATAATTCCCAATCCTGAGACTAAATAGAAATACGTAAATAAAAAAATCGTGAAAAATTCTGTCATCCGTCATGGCACTTTTCTTCGTCATCACGCTTATAAAATCGTCAAGATGGCAACATTGGATGAATCATCGTTATTGAGAGAGAGAGAGAGAGAGAGAGAGAGAGAGAGAGAGTGAGAGAGTAGATAGAATGAGAGAGAAACTGCAATCGAATCAACGTTCAACTAGGTGCTTTGATATTCCCTAGAATGCATGTTGTAGCCATGAAAGACATTTGTGGTAAGCTCTACAGTTTTTAACAAATTAGGTATCATACCTCGATAAACATTGCTTTAAAAAGTACTGCCCCGGAATCGAACCCCTGGCCTTCAGGTTACAAGTCCCTCTCCCCTTGCCCTCCAAATTTTCTATTAGTTCTATTGTGCCCCGCCCCCCAAAAAACAAGAGGGCTATATCCGCGTATGGAAACGACAGGGGAGGCTAGACAACCTCTCTTTTAGAGCTGCACATATCATCTATCTGGCCACCGTCGGACACGATGATGATATGGGTACTCTCAGACAGCCGTATTCTCACTAGACTTATCTTATGCCAGAACACACATCTTTAGGAAGGGAAATAAATAAATACGCCTGTTCTCATGGGAGTCCTTGAGCAATACTTACTTGACGTATACTAAACTATGTTACTTAGTACATTTCAAAAAGCTATTTGTTTTGTTTTTTGGAGTATACGTACTGCACTTGATTTTTGATTATCTGAAATATTTTTTTCAATTAAAAAACAATATTTATTTTATTGCAAAAATATTAGTAACAACTAGATAATGTTTAACGGTCTTTTCTCCCAGAGATCGCTTGGAAAAACAATACAGTACGGAACAAGTATATGATCGAGAATATCTCACGGAAGAGAGAGCTTCGGTACTCTAAGCAAGGAAGTTTTCTACAAAAATCGGATAGTAATCGGATAAGAGTGTATTCGGCTGTCCGAGTAATTAATCTATTCAAATCTGATTGTTTTGTTCTCAGGATTTGAAAGAAATTTTAAGCAATGATAAGAAAGGTGGTAAAAGAAAAGCATCAGGTGGTGGCGCTTTTGACGACGATAATGATGATATGGAGGGATCTGCAGGAGTTCGAAAACGGATCAAATTTAGCAAGAAAAATAAAAATAATAAAAAAAAGAAATTTGCTGGGAAAAAATAAACGTATTAATGACTCGATGGTGGGCGTTGCTTAACATCAGGTCCTGATGAATTGAACGTGATAAATTCGTTGGTGGAACAGTCTTCACCTGTTTGGTTATAGCCCTTTAATGTTTTTTCAAGTGGCCCAAAATGTAAATGAAAAATCTGTTGTGAACATCACATGACTTTCCCCAGAAAGAAATATTGTAATGGGCTGACATTATCGATGTCGCATTTTCAATGCCAAAATACGTTTTAAGGTCCCGTGTACAACACAGAAGGTGATGCTGGTGTTGTTGTTAATATTCTCGACGACCCCCACTGTGTCGCCAGGCTCTGTCCATAATCTTTGAAGAAGTATTCCGACGACAAAAAGCTGTTGTTGGAACGGTTTTGATGATCTTTGGCCGTAAATGCTGGCACGGGTAGCCTCGGTGCGAAGGGCCAACTATCTAATATATACATTAATTTGTATCCGTCGCACGTAGTAGGGTGAACTTATGGTCGCTTCCAAAGGACGTCCGCCTTAAACTAGCTGTTCTGTGAACTTAAAAAATGGTCCGCTACAAGGAACCGGGTGACTAAATTGGACCAAAAACTAATCAATCAATTCCATTAACCTAAGAAAAGTTCATACCAAGATTAATTAAAATCGGACAAGGAGATTGTCGTGAAACTAACACGCATTCAAATATATCTTTACTTTTCGCACCCATCGCGGAAATTGAAGGGTTGGGCAACATATTATGTCACTCAAACTAACACGCATTCAAATATATATTTACTTTCCGCACCTATCGCGTAAATTGAAGGGTTGGGCAGCATATTATGTCACTCAAACTAACGCGCATTCAAATATATATTAATTTTCCGCACCCATCGCGGAAATTGAAGGGTTGGGCAACATATTATGTCACTCAAACTAACACGCATTCAAATATATATTTACTTTCCGCACCCATCGCGGAAATTGAAGGGTTGGGCAGCATATTATGTCACTCAAACTAACATGCATTCAAATATATCTTTACTTTCCGCACCCATCGCGGAAATTGAAGGGTTGGGCATCATATTATATCACCCAAACTAACAAGCATTCAAATATGTATATATTAACTTTCCGCACCCATCGCGGAAATTGAAGGGTTGGGCAGCATATTATGTCACTCAAACTAACACGCATTCAAATATACATTTACTTTCCGCACCCATCGCGGAAATTGAAGGGTTGGGTAGCATATTATGTCGCTCAAACTAACACGCATTCAAATATATATTTACTTTCCGCACCCATCGCGGAAACTGAAGGGTTGGGCAGCATATTATGTCACTCAAACTAACACGCATTCAAATATATATTTACTTTCCGCACCCATCGCGGAAGTTGAAGGGTTGGGCAGCATATTATGTCACTCAAACTAACACGCATTCAAATATACATTTACTTTCCGCACCCATCGCGGAAATTGAACAGTTGACAGCATATTATGTCGCTCAAACTAACACGCATTCAAATATATATTTACCTTCCGCACCCATCGCGGAAATTGAACAGTTGGGCAGCATATTATGTCACTCTGACGACGCCGGACTACATATTGATAATCCTGTTTCCCGATAGTAGTAAATTCCATGAGATGGCTACGTTTAAACCCACGCCCTACTGTTTATCATTCAAAGCGTCTTAGAATTTCGCCCCCAACATATGTAGAAAAAAATAAACATATTCACTACAGGTTTGCAATTTTAAGATTTTTTTATATATTTTTTAATATAAAAAATTGTTTTTTTGGTTTTATAGAAAAAATAAAAAAATGGACTCCTCAATCTGACAAATTGAAATATTGTACCTGAGACGAACATTTTCTTTCTATTTTTTTTTTCAGAAAAAAAAACTAAATCAAAATTTTTAAAAAAAATTAATATTAGAAAAATAAATCAGGAGCCCATTTCACAATAAACTGAAACTTCATATTACTAGTCTTATTCTTGTAATTTGTATTGTGAAACTATACAAATTATAAGTATGACACTGGTCATATTGACTTGCAGTTTATTGTGAATGGGTCCCTGGTGGCAGTCCTATTACAATAAATAATTATTTCTGCAAAGACTAACCAATATGTAGAAAAAAATACCTGTTGTAAGTATGAAATAGCGTCATACTTGAGATTATTTCTCCTAGTCCAATTATGACTTACTAACTTCCATGAGGAAAAATTGAGGTTGTGGCAACCGCGGACAAACGGATTTTTTTATAAATTCGATTTTTGGATTCTACGTAACTTGAAATATAAAATATCAAAATTTGGGGGGGGGGGGCAATTTTTTTGNGGGGGGTTTAGCCAGTAAAATAATTTTTGGATTGTGATTTACAATTTATTTTAAAATTATACTTTGATGTCATTAAATCAAAAGCCATTTATTATTTTCAATAATGAACCTTGAAAACGTCACGGGGAAAAATACCCCCCCCCCCTAAAAATTTGATATTTTACGTTTTAAGGTACGTAGAATCCAAAAATCAAATAAAGAATATTTCGTTCGTCCAATTTTTATGAAATTTATTATGTAGGGGTCTAATTTTGCACCAAATGGTAAATGGGTACCAAACTAATATTTTAGTGGTGCCCTTTATGGTATGCAGGGTACAGGGACAAACAGATATCTTTTTATTCGATTTTTGGAATCTCCGTGTATGTAGGTAGAATCCAATAAATCTAAGTAACATGTATGTAGAATCCAAGAAATCTAAGTACCTTGTATTAAGAATCCAAGGAATCTACCTACCATGTACATAGAATTCAAGAAATCTTAAGTACCTCGTATGTAGAATCCAAAAAATATAAGTACCTTGTATGAAGAATCCAAGAAATCCATCTACCATGTATATAGAATCTAAGAAATCTAAGGACCTTGTATGTAGAATCCAAGAAATCTAAGTACCTTGTATGTAGAATCCAAGAAATACAAGTACCTTGTATGTAGAATCCAAGAAATCTACGTACCTCGTATGTAGAATCCAAGAAATCTACGTACCTTGTATGTAGAATCCAAGAAATCTAAGTACCATTTATGTATAATCCAAGAAATCTCAAGTTAAATATCAAGTTGGGGGGGGGGGGNGGGGGGGGGGGGGGGGGTATGGGCAATTTTTTGTTTAAATGAAAACACAAAATCAGCATTGTGAAGAGATTTTTGTTTGACAAGAAATGGAAATGACGATAAACACTCGCACTTGGTAATCTAAAACAGCATTGTGAAGAGATTTTTGTTTGACAAGAAATGGAAATGATGACAAACACTCGCCCTAGGTAATCTAAAACATAAGTAATATTATAAATATATCCTGCGTTGGTGCGCATGTGCACAGTCGTTTAATCTCAAGTGCTGGACACAAGCATGCTTCTAACAAGCGCCCTAAAGGGATTTTTTTTTAATCTAAACAAAAATTGCCTTATGATTGTGTCGATTTTCGTGAGTTTAGGCCTGATTAAATCGAAAATCGTTCAATAATTTCCATAAAATCAGATCTATACACGCCCTCGCATCTTCAAAACTATCATGAGTTCCAGTTTGAATACTTTGATGTAAAAGTTGATTGACAATTGATTTTAATGATCTTCGATAGGGCAATCCGAATGAATGAGGAAACAAAACGGATGTGTCGATAATTTTTGAGTGAATCAATTTCAATGATCGTAAGTCATTTTCTAAGCCGTGTCCAACGATGATGCTGTCGCTCGAAATGAAACCCATCAAATCGTTTTGAACATCTTTTAGTGACTTATATGGATTTTTCATAAAATCTTTCGCCGATATTCCACTGTATTTTGTATTGTAGTCGATAATCTAAAAAAAGAAATATAGGAACAAAAATTTCATTTAAAGTTCACTTGTCGCGATCATTTACGTCCGATAAATTTCCACAGTGCCAAATCTTCCTCGAGATGGGCGGTTCTACACACCACGACGACCTGGAACACAAATAGCCTGAGTGAGTTAACCACCCATTTCTGGCCACTAGTAACGCATATTTTGGGACCCATGTTTATCAAACAAATTGGCCTTTATTTGAGCTCTAGTATATGTAGTTAAAAGGATTATATGGTTTTTGGACACCCTGTGTAAAGTATTTCTACTTTGGTAGCTTCACACATAAATTTCTTGAGATGTTGACACTTCTAAACTTAAATTTTGACATCATTGCCCTCTTCTATCTTTAGAAACGCATAAACCCCACAGCCATTAGTAAGATATGGTGATAAAAATACTCCATTGCTTACCTCACAGTCAGGTCTGACGAGTGTATTATATATTAATCGGCCATCAATATTGACCACGGTCACTCTGGCCACTTCTAAACCATGGACTGTGTACACCATTTCAGTATCCAAAGCATATACACCATAGCCATTAGGAGGCGGAGTTTTACGAGGTTTTGTTTTAACATAACCATCTAACGGCCCGTTTATACCTGAAATCAAACACAAGTTTCCAGTATGTAACAAATCTCTCGCTTCTATACCTGAAATCAAACACAAGTTTCCAATATGTAACAAATCTCTCGCTTCAACTTTACAAACCAGAATTTTGAAAGGCCTGTCCTTTGAAATCAATAGTGGCAGCATAATGTCCGAATGTACCCAAATGTATGAGAATTTCAACTCTAGCTATAAATACGTTGTTTCCTGCTAATTTTTCACATTGTTTTTTTTTTTATATATATACAGGGTGCAGCAATTAGTTCTCCCACATTTGAAAGAACTGGTAAATAAAAACGAAATGAGATATTTGAAAAAATATTTTGTATTCTGAAAGCTTGTGTATTCTAGTTTTTTTTTCATTTATGTTTTGTAAATAATGTCGTCCAAATGACGGCCTTGGCGAGTGATGCATATTTGGATTCTTTCGCGGACGTGTTCAATGACTCTCGTCAGCATACCAGAACAATTTTGGATGATTTCTTCCAGAATTACCTCCTTTAACTCTTCAAAGGTCCCCACAGGAAGAAGTCACAGGGACTCAATTCCGGCGAGCGAGGGGCCTACGAAATGTCATGCTGTAAGGAGATTACGTGACCGGGGAACATAGGCCGTATCCCCATACAGCCTAAAGCTGATGATGTGGTCCTAAAGTTGTGAAAACAACTCAAAATTGTTTTTCGATAAGGAACTGGATCAATGGAGTGCAAACCATACCTTGTGTGGAACGCCCTCTAAGTGGCCATAATGGATTCACGTTTTTAAAAAACACCTTGACAACGAACGCACGATGTTCGAGCGACCATATTCGACCAAACCATTGCAACACCTAAAAACTAGATGTCATTTAGTTTTGAATATCTCAAACCCTAAAGTTGTGAACCCACCTCAAAATTGTTTTTCAATGAGAAATTGGATCTGTAAAGTGCAAACCATACCCTTTGCGGAACGCCCTCTGAGTGGCTATAATGGATTCGCTTTTTTAAAAAACAGCTTAACAACAAACGTATGATGCTCGCGCGACCAAACCATTACGACACCTAAAAATTAGATGTCATTTCTGGTTGAATATCACAAACCTCACGCTCCTCCCACTATTACTTCCCCTCCCAAGGTTTTTTTAAAAGTTGGAGAACTAATTGCCGCACCCTGTATATAATTTACTAGCTGTTTTCCCGTGCTCGCTACGGTTACGAAATTCAACAACAGTTTCGAGATCGGGAAAGCTTCTCAATTTTTGGTGGAACCGACCCCCAGAGTGAACACGGTTCCTATTTAGAAAATTTAATATTAACGATACTACTTTTTTTTACTGCGGAACACCTTTGTATCGAATTTCAACTTTCTCGCTTGTTCCGAAGTGGTACTTCTCAATTCCGACTTTTCGGTAGTGAAAATCGGATAGAAACCGGAAATTTTCAAATTTTAAATTTTTATGGGTTCCTTATATAATGTTTTGAGGGGTCCATTATCGGCCATTTTTTGTTATCTCCTTTAGTTTGCCCAGGAAAAAATTACAAAGAAACCCGCTAAAAAGCGTAATTTTTGGCGGTAACTTGCTTCCTCTTGAACTTTCGATTTTTTCCTTTCTTATTACGCACCTACATTCTAAAAAAATCTGTGTGCAAAATTTGAAGTTTCTAGGCTCTAGGTTTTGTCATCGTGGAGCTACGTTGATTATCAGTATGTCAGCCAGTATAACAATTGGGCTTTGCGTTTTATAAGTATAGAAGATAGGATCAGGATAGAAAAGAAAGGAACAGGTCCCTGATCTCGTTCTCAGAGGACGAAGATTCCTATTATTAGTTACTTACCAGGTTTTAATCCCGACCAAACATGTAACTTGGCATAAACACATCCAGATGTTTTATACTGTTCCTCATTACAACACGAGTAAATACAATTTTGTATCCCATTTTGCCAACTCTTGCTAACTTTACCCCAATGATAGTGACAATGTTCTTGCGTCAAGTACTGATAATCCTGGGCAGTTCTATTCTGTACACCATTTGGTGACGTAATGAGAAAGAAACTTTTATTACAACGAGCACATATTTTTTCTTGGGCATCCTCTTGACTTTCTAAAAACAGAACGGACAAACATTAGAATGAATTATTGTAGATCTCCGTGTCCATGGGTGACTTGCTAACACCATTGACTCTTTCCAGAATGGCATGACTGTAAAAGGAGGGCCCTTAATCCTGGCGCTCCCAGGATTTTCATACTGGGGTGGAGTGGTCCCATATCGACTTTTCATCTTTAGTAGTAAGATGTGCGCTACTTTCAGGACTATAGCAAGGATTAAATTTCGAGGTGAAATTTTGAGGAAGTTTCTGAGTGATATCTCACCTTCTCGATACACATCTGTTGTCCTGAGTGATATATTACCTTCTGGTCTTACCTTCTGAGTGATATCTTACCTTCTCGATACACATCTGTTGTCCTGAGTGATATATTACCTTCTGGTCTAACCTTCTGAGTGATATCTTACCTCCTCGATACACATCTGGTCTCCTGAGTGATATCCTCCTTCTGGTCTGATCTCCTGAGTGATATCTCACCTTCTCGATACACATCTGTTGTCCTGAGTGATATCTTACATTCCGGTCTGCTCTCCTTAGTGATATCTTACCTTCTGGATAGACATCCGGTCTCCACATAACTTGTTGATTGTTCAACGTCACTTTATTATGCGTCACATTATTATGACTCGGTACAAATTCTCTTGCTTTTGGATCCAAAACTTTGGGATTATTATATCGTCCAGGACTGTAGATGATTGCATGATTCGCATGAACATTGCTTTCATAGGGAAAACTAAAGTTAACCAACAACTGTTCGGTCATAATGTATCGCGACAAACATTTATGTAGTTCACTATCTTTCATCGATAATCGTTTATAAAATCGAGATAGTCGATTAATCGGTATTCGAGAATTTAATTCTAAATTACGTCGAACTCTGTTTTTCTTTTGACGTCGTGTTAGTGTCGATGGTGAGATTGGTTTATTGTGCGGTGACAATGGTAAAGGAGTTGATGTTGTGTTTGGATAATTTTCGATGTTTTCTTTGTCGTCATCACGTTGTGTCGATGAGGTGGATGAGCTTGTCGATGATTGTATCGATGAGTCTTCATCATCGTCGTCTTCAGATGATTTGGTTATGATATCGTCTGCAAATAAACAAACAATTTGATAAGTAACTTCACTCAAATAATTACCTACCACTAATGTATGGGTTGATGGCGTAGGGCTAGGGGTAAGACGGTGGTCTAGTGGGTGTCACACTGGCATTGCACTTAGAGGACCCAGGTTTAATTCCCAGCGGGGTCGGAAAATTTTCAATTTTTATGATTCGGGTGCATTCAGCCCCGTGAGGACGATTGAGTAGCTACTTTAATGCGAGTAGCGACCAGTGGCGGCATTAGCACAGTTAAAAGATTGAAGAGATTATAAGTCCACAAAAATTGTGAAAGGCCGTTGGACCTTACCACAAAGAAATGCTTCATTTACATTTTACATTTAGAGTAAGGCGTGGGTTCAACCCATGGAATTTCCATCCCCGTTAATTTGAGATACATTTTTTTTTTTATAAAAATTTTAAATGGCCTAAGCAGGTTAACCACCAATTACTAGCCAGGATCTAAATTTAAGATACATATTTACCAATATTAAAGGACTATTGCAAAAATATTTTCTTAGAAAATTTTCATACTTATCAAAATTATTTTAATTCTTTTTCTTTTTTTACCTAAGATCACCTATCTAAGCCTGCAAGATAAGAATATAAAACAAAGTCAACAAAAGAGCTTTCATCTAAATTTTTATTTGGTTCTATGTAGACAATAAATTATTATGTCGCAGAGATACAATCTCCGCTCTCAATCTTCAAAAGAACCAGATGGCACAAACAGTAACACTATTCAAGTAGAGGGAGGTGACGAAATCGAGGGAGAAGATGATACAGATAACAGAGCCGAATTTAATGAGGACGATTCAATGGAAATTCTTGAAAATATGTTTCATAATTTACAAAATAATGAAAATACAAATCGGACCCAACACGAAACACATGTCGAATCTCGAGCATTGACTAATAAAGGAAGTAATTTTCCTTTACCATTGTCGTTTACCAGTTTAGCTTCAAATGTATGTCCTCTTTGTAAGAAGGTTTTGGCCAATGCAATGGGTCTCAAAGTTCATATCGCCAAAAAACATCCTGAACACCCAGAACAATTCAGTACAACAACAATAACAACAAACAATTTTTCGGAACAAATATCTAATCTTAAGCGAAATATTCCCATTCTGAAACGTATCCCGAAAGGAGCAAGAAATATAACAGCTGATAAACTTTCCAATTATATCACAGATTGTATCACAACAAATACAATCCATTCCTGGAGGAAGTTGATGCTTTTCTCATACGAATGCATTCAGGTGCCACACAAACAACAAAACAAATCTCTAACGAGTCTAGTCAAACAAAACATCGAGTCGTCTATCCTTCCAAATATCAAAAAAATTGTGAAACATAAAAATATGTCCATTCAAAAGAGAGTTGAAAAGAAAATAGAAGATTTCGACACAAAGGGAGCGATAAGAATTATTAGTTCTAATGACAGTCTGGCGGAAGTAAATGAGGAAAACTTTAGCAAATTATGTAATATGCATCCAATACCATCTCGGGAACTGCAATTTCCAGAAATGCCAACAGAGACCTTGAATCCTCTTCAAGTTGATGATAATATAGTTTCAAAATGTATTTCATCTTTTCGAAATGGTTCCGCTTCTGGCATAGATGGCTTATCNAAAGTGGCAGAAAAAAGGGGGTCCTCATACCTACAAACTATCTTTCGTGTTAATATAGTCGGTGGCTTTGCTTACTCTTGACGTAAGCATATCTACCGACATGCTTGATAGAACGGAGAATCATAATGATGTGTTTTTGTTTTTTTGTATAAAATTTTGTTTTTATACTTTTTGATGAAATTTGATGAAAAATTAGGAAAAAATAGCAAAATACTTTGGTATACCTTTTTTTTTTGTGTTCATAGATTGATTTTTCTTGGGATTTATTGTTTGTATAATATGCAGTAGCTTTCCTAATCTTTCCGCATATAAAAAAACTTATTTCTCCAATAAGTTTTTTTCCTTGGATCAGGATATAGGGCCCATGTCTGTTAATTGTCTCGGCAGGACAGATGTTTTTTATTACCATCAAACTCTTCACTATTTTTCGCAAAATTGACTACTTCTGTAGAAGGTGGCCACAGTTGACTTCTATGGCTGCCTTTAGTCGCCTCCTACGATAAGCGTGGCTGTTTGGCTGTGGTAGTATATTTATTTAACATATTTTTTTTATTATCTATTATTTTTTTTTTTTAATTTAAATTAAAATAATCAATTTCCATAAAAAGATTCTAACATAGGGGCGTGCTCATTTGTTAGAAAGCGTCTTAACGTTTTTTTTTTTTTTTTACAACAAACTTCTCCCTAATTAGAACATGTGGAACTTCTGTTACACCCTGTGCATATACATTAACAATCTTCCAAACCTCTCCCTATTAGAACATGTGGAACGCACTTCTGTTACACCCTGTACATATACATTAACAATCTTCCAAACCTCTCCTTATTAGAACATGTGGAACGCACTTCTGTTACACCCTGTACATATACATTAACAATCTTCCAGGTAATTTTCAGAACTTTGGTTTCACAATCACAATGTAATTACCAACATATCTCTACTGGGTGTTCGATAGTCAATGACAAAGATAAAAAATGTGAAACGTTCCTTAAATTTTTTAATCGGATATTGTAGAAAAAGCTCCACCATTTCATTTCATTGAGCTTGTAGTTAAAGGCTTCTTAGCAGGGCCGTAGATAGAAAATCCGGACCGGAGGAAAAAATTTACGGACCCCTCTATTATTCTTTCATCTAATCATCGTATGGGCAGTAATAAAAGTAATAGTACGCAATTCACTTAGTTGATGTGAAAAGGCGTGTACGCTTCTTCTTGGCAACAAATAATTCGATAATCAGATGTTAACGAAATATACCAATGTTTATGATTGCTGTACAAGCTGAAAAGCTTGTACAGCAAAAAAAAAAGGTCGCACTATATTGTAAAATCAGTTTCCTGCAATAGCCATTGTCCCATATTAGCCCACTATCGCTAAACTTCTTCAAAACTTTAAGTTGATTTATTTATTATTCAGAAAAAAACTTGAAAAATTTCATTATGATAATTTTCTCACCGGGCCTTTTAGGAAATCCCGGGCCTGGAGGGATTCACCCCATTTCCCCCCTCCCTTTGGGCCTGCTTCTCAGCGGCCAAAAAACCACAGAATCCGCTTCTTACGTTATTATCTATGCTGACCTTTCATCTTTGGTTTAAAGTATAATTTACTGACAGGATACCTTCCTCGAAGCTGGCTTGCTCCCATTGGTGATTAAATACATTTATGAGCACATAAATCTTGTTTTGTAGATTTGGTCGGTACACCCTGTATATCTACTCACTGATGATTACTTGTCCCGTACACTGACTGTACGGTGTACCGTAAACAAATATACCGTACAATGTAATTTATGATTCATAACAGGGTCCGCTCTCCGACACGATTCATCCAAATTATATCGGAGGACTCAACTCAAGGGATGGGATTTTCGACTCACTTAGATGAGTCGACATGACTCGACTGGACTCACAAATATGAGTCGACTTTCGATCTCGACTCGCGTCGAGTGACAATTTTCAAAAACGTCTTATTTGATCAGAAAGACATAATAAAACCAATTGACAAAAGGGGCACCTACCAAATAACCCCAATTTCGGCGAATACATTAAAAAAACATCACAATCAATCGTCACTAGAATAAAAGAACATTTTCCTTCAGTAAACATCAAACAACCAGAAACATATTTCTCTCTTTATTATCTTTATCAGTCAACAAAAAAAAGCTACTCGTAAGTCGACTCTTTGAAGAGTCGACTCATTTCAAAAAGATGATTCGACTCGTGGAGTGAGTCCAGTCGTGAGTCGACTCGTGGAAGACTAGCCCATTCCTACTCAACTCACTCATTTGTCAAAATCAAAACGAGACAAAAGATAACAATCCTCTGTTTGTTTCGACTATGGAGCAGAACCGGTTTCCACTGGATTACTCAAAATTCTGATACGTAGATCCCTCCCACCCCTTTTAGTTTACTGAACTCAAGTACGATAAGCGAGTTTTACTTGATGGGTGACCAAGTAGCTTCGCGCCCTCGTTATACTATTCCCGGCCTAACCCAAGCTGGGTGAGGTCAATGTGGGTATTAGCGAATGAAGCGTAAACCCCCATCTCGATTGTAACCGAAATGAAGATCATAATAAAACTATTTATTAGAAGGCAGGCCCTAACAACCTGTCCCAAATTTAATATATTATTATTATTATTTTTTTTTTTTTTTTGCTAAAAGTTTCTAACATCAATTGTTCATTCGAGACGGGGGTTTTACTCACCATTCGCTGGAAACTTGCAAACCAGCTACCCAAATTGACCTCATCCAGCTTGGGTTGGGTCGAAAAAAATTACAAGGGACAGCAACATGGAACCTCTTTGGACGTTGCTTAACATCAGTGATCGAACGGGAACTGGTGTATTCAACGTGCCATAACATAAACGCTGGCTATAATCCATACTAATATATAAATGCGAAAGTAACTCTGTCTGTCTGTCTGTATGTATGTATGTATGTATGTTACGCTTTCACGCTTTAACCACTGAACCGATTTTGATGAAATTTGGTATGGAGATAGAATAAACTTTAGGAAAGGACATAGGCTACTTTTTATCGCGAAAAAAAGGGGGTTGGAACTATAAACGGCCATGCCTCTAAGGCGCCAAGCGAAGCGGGCGTATTCTGCTAGTACATATATATATATTTTATTTCAAAAATATAGATCTGGTAAGATTTGGTTAAGTCCGCTGTTTTTTTTTTTGTTTTTTTTTTTCTCAACAAATATTTACTGCTGAAACCAAATAGCAATGTAAGCTATAAAAATCTGGTGTGAACATCACACGACTTTCCTTATCTATAAAAAAGAAGAAAGTATTGTAAAGGACTGAAGCGGAAATACAATTATATATTACACGTATTGATATGGGTATTACACTCCAACCTAAGTTGTATTTTCCAATTTCTTGTATGAAATTGATATGAATAGGCACCAAATTTCAAGTTCTAGCCCTTTCCATTCTGGTTCTAAACGGAACAGCCAAAAAGCGGCCTTCAACCGTTAATTAGCGGCCAACAATATATTACACTGCAACCTAAGCTGTATTTTTCAATATCTTGTATGAAATTATATGAGTAGATGCCAAGCGTAAAGTTCTAGCTATTACCGTATAAGCAGGATATGCGAAAACGGCATAAAACCACCAATGGTATATTCGATTTACACCAAAAGCTTATTTTTCCGTTTATGCCATAAAACTGACATACACCAAATTTCAAGTCTCTAGCTTCTAGCACTTGTCGTTCTTGAGATATCTTGTTCACAGACAGGCGGACACACACATATCTGAGCTATCCAGACGTGTTTCTAAGTCGGCACAGGGTGATTCTAGGTACCAGGGCAGCCCAGGCACTGAAAAGTGTTTGTGCAAAGACCATCAATACCTCAATGCCAACCAAAAGAATATCCACATCGTCTCACAGATGTGATGATAGAACGTGTTTCTAACTCGGTACAGGGTGATTCTAAGTACCAGGGCAACCCAAGCACTGAATAGTGTTTGTGTAAGGACCATCAATACCTCAATGCCAACCAAAAGTATATCCACATCGTCCCACAGATGTGATGATAGAACGTGTTTCTAACTCGGTACAGGGTGATTCTAAGTACCAGGGCAACCCAAGCACTGAAAAGTGTTTGTGTAAAGACCATCAATACCTCAATGCCAACCAAAAGTATATCCACATCGTCCCACAGATGTGATGATAGAACGTGTTTCTAACTCGGTACAGGGTGATTCTAAGTAGCAGGGCAACCCAAGCACTGAAAAGTGTTTGTGTAAAGACCATCAATACCTCAATGCCAACCAAAAGAATATCCACATCGTCCCACAGATGTGATGATAGAATGTGTTTCTAACTCGGTACAGGGTGATTCTAAGTACCAGGGCAACCCAAGCACTGAAAAGTGTTTGTGTAAAGACCATCAATACCTCAATGCCAACCAAAAATATATCCACATCGTCCCACAGATGTGATGATAGAACGTGTTTCTAACTCGGTACAGGGTGATTCTAAGTACCAGGGCAACCCAAGCACTGAAAAGTGTTTGTGTAAAGACCATCAATACCTCAATGCCAACCAAAAATATATCCACATCGTTCCACAGATGTGATGATAGAACGTGTTTCTAACTCGGTACAGGGTGATTCTAAGTACCAGGGCAACCCAAGCACTGAAAAGTGTTTGTGCAAAAACCATCAATGCCAACCAAAAGAATATCCACATCTTCTCACAGATGTGATGATAGAAAAGTTTACTAATATCATTGTTTGCACGGCATGTGTAGTGTACACAGTGAAAGTGTCAGTTGCAGTGCTCTCCGACGCCGCACCGTGATCTTCACAGTGAAGATATCTCCATTGTCTGAGCACGGAGAACACAGTAACGGGTGTTACTAAAATCACTGTCAGATCACGGTCACTGACACTGTTTCGTGTGGATGTGCCTTTAATATTTCTTGAAGCCAGTGTCTATGGCACGTTGAATACACCAGTTCCTCTTAGATCACTAAAGTTAAGCAACGTTCAGCGAGGTTTTACCATGTGAGTGTCCACGTAGGTTCTCGCCCTCGTGATGCTGGCTATTTTTCCGGCCCAATCCAGCCTGGGTGGAGTCAATGTGGGTAGTTGGTTTACAAATTTCCAATAAATAGAGGGTAACCCCCCGTCTCGAATGACCAATAGATGATAGAGAGACGTTGAGCCAAAAAAAAAAAAAAATCTTTCTTTGACTCATGAAAAACAGCATAATTTTTGTTATGGTGACGAAGATATACTGACCTAGTTAATTGATTTTCTTCTTCTTTTGCATACACCCGGTATAAATTGAACCATGAAATTAGCACAATGAGTTTGGAATAATTAATTTCTCAGACGAAAAAGTAAAAGATGTGTTGGAAATACAGGGTGTATAGGTAGGTCATAAATATTTATTTTGAAATTAAATTAAAACAAAACACTTACCAGAAACACTATTTATAATTACTAACATTGAAACTAGTTTCCAATCATTCGATTCAGCAGGGCCGTAGACAGAAAATCCGGTCCGGGGGGGGGGTACTGGCCCTTCTATTATTCTTTCATCTAAAATCACCCTTGTAATAAAAGTAAAAGTAGACAATTCACTTAGTTGATGTGAAAAGGCGTGTACGATTCTTCTTGGCAACACATAATTCGATTATCAGATGTTAAACTGTTTACGAAATATATCAATATTTATGATTGCTGTACACGTTGAAAGGTCGCACTATATTTTAAAATCAGTGTCCTGCAATAGCCATTGTCCCATATTAGCCCACTATCGCTAAACTTTTGACTTTTGTGTGTTTGAAATTTTTTCAAAAATTTTAAGTTGATTTATTAATTATTCAGAAAAAAAACATGAAAAATTTCATTATGATAATTTTCTCACCGGGCCTCTTAGGAAATCCCGGACCTGGGGAATTCCCCCCCATTTCCCCACCTCTCGTCGGGCCTGATCATCAGTCTAGTCGAGTCGAAGGATGTCTCCCCACCTGCTGTAGTCATCCTTCAGCCTTCGACTCGACTAGATTGACGATGAATCGAATGATTCGAAACTAGTTTCAATGTTAATAGCGTTTTGTTTTAATTTAATTTAAAATAAATATTTTTTCAACATTTATAATTAACATGTTATTTAAAGAATTCAATTTATAAAGATTTTACGTGTTACGTTGTGTCAATGTGGGTGTGACTATCTAAATTCCTAGGTAAGATTTGAGTCCACGTGAAATTTCCGGGCCAATCCAAGATGGGTGAGGTCAATTTGGGTAGCTTAGTTGTTAATAGTTAAGAGACGGGTAAGTCCGTTTTAGTCAGTCAGAGAGCTTTCAGGAACCGAAAGTGGTATATAAATTTGAACACATTTTTTTATGACGCCTGCTTATAAAACTTAATTAATCCATGCTAGGTCCAAGATGCACAAATCCATGAAATTTGGAACACGAGGTATTGCCCTAAAATGACGTTTTCACTTTTCTTGTCCTATAAAAAGAAAAGTATTGTATTAAATAGTAACAGTGCCGGCAAGTCACTCCCGCTGATTGCGAGCTCACAGTAATGCACAAATTCCTTCAACTACCTAGCCTCCCCTCAGGCCCAAGCGTAAAAAGTGCTTTGTAGTGGCCGACGCTCGATGTACACACCTGTGCACTTGCAGTTTGTAGTGCCTGGTGCCCGGTTGTCAAATCTATTTTGTAGTGACCGCCGCTCGAATTACACACCCGTGCACTTTTTTTGAATTTTGAACTTGGCGCTTATCCTAACACAGAGAAAAATAAAAATTGAAGTTTTAATTTTACTCACCAGAGAATTTTGTTTTCAATCATTTTGTCTTGTTTACATTTTGAAATTTTCATTTGCCGCAGAGATTTTTTCATAAGATTGAAGGAAACATAAAATGGCGCGGGATTGAGGCACTACACAGAAAGGGGTACACAGGTGTGTACATCGGGCGTCTAGCACTAAAACACCAATTTATGCTCTGGGCTTCGAGCACTACAAAATAAAATTAAAATTGCGTACATCGAACATGAGGCCTGATTGGGGACACCCGGGCCTCGTGACTCGTGAGGGTCAATTTAGGTGAGTGAGATCTGTAGTTCCCTTGGACACGGCACGTGATGAGTCAAGTCAAAATGACCTCGGCACACCCCACCATCAAAATAAACCCGGAAAAGATTCCGTATAAGAAATATATCGTTTCGGATCGATAATATCTTCTTTTGGCACCCTTAGTGAAAAAATATCCGAGAGTGATGAATTAGGGTGCGTGAAACTGACGCAATGAAATTAAAAAAAAAAAAAAATATATATTTTAAAATTGGCAGCTCACCAAAATTCGAATTCTTCTCAATACTCTACAATGTGCTGACATACTTCAGAACAACATTTATAA
Source organism: Pachypsylla venusta (assembly GCA_012654025.1). Classification (NCBI taxonomy): domain Eukaryota; kingdom Metazoa; phylum Arthropoda; class Insecta; order Hemiptera; family Aphalaridae; genus Pachypsylla; species Pachypsylla venusta. The sequence goes on along the minus strand of CM022876.1, from coordinate 28,604,229 downwards.
CTAGTAGTTTTGTGAGCGTCATCAAACAAACAAAACTCCCCCGAAATTTCAATCGTTTTTTTTTAAATGAAAATACTCTACTTTGCACGTGGCCTATAATATTAAAAAAAAAAGCAGCAACAACAACAATAGCAGCAGCAACAACATCAACATCGACAACAACAAAAACAACAACAAATACAACTACGGAAACAACAACAAATACAACAACGACATCATCAACAAACAACAACAGCAAGAACAACATCAACAAAAACAAACACAACAATAAAAACAACAACAGCAAAAACAACAACAACAGCAGCAACAACAAAAACAACATCACCTTCCATGATAATCATTTTCAGGTGTTCATGATAATCTTTTTTGTTGAAAAATCAACAAAACGTGTTGTCCCCCGAGCGAGGAGCGAGTCAACATTCGAGCATACAGGACGTTGCTTAGCTTCTATTATCTGACGGGTACTAGTGTTTTCAACGTGCACTAAAAAAAAATGTGATTCAAAACCCACCTTATAAAAAATAATAACAATCACACTTCTTAAATCCGAAATCATATCAATTTAAATGCAAACACGATAGTTTGAATTAAAAGTTCAGAATTGTTATATTAATTGCTGATGGCTCCCTACAATACAAATTAGTCAGATCTCATTATCAACATATGATCGGTCTCCAGCCGAGGGCTCCCTACAATACAAATTAGTCACTTAGTCAGATCTCATTATCAACATATGACCGGTCTCCAGCCGAGGGCGATACAATACAAATTAGTCAGATCTCATTATCAACATATGACCGGTCTCCAGCCGAGGGCGATACAATACAAATTAGTCAGATCTCATTATCAACATATGATCGGTCTCCAGCCGAGGGCTCCCTACAATACAAATTAGTCTGATCTCATTATCAACATATGACCGGTCTCCAGCCGAGGGCTCCCTACAATACAAATTAGTCAAATCTCATTAACAACATATGACCGGTCTCCAGCCGAGGACTCCCTACAATACAAATTATTCAGATCTCGTTATCGACAATTATGACCGGTCTCCAGCCGAGGGCTCCCTATAATACAAGATAGTCAGATCGCTACTATCCCAATAGCATTAGTCCATCAGTTATTCTGAGAAAGCTAAAATAATTTCTCCTCAGGAGTTGCATAATGATGTTGAGTATCGAACGAGTCCACTACCCGAGACCAGATTCACATTGGCAAGTAGGAAGTGTTACGTCGGGTCCTAATATGAGTACCAACGAGCATATAAATATATTAATTACGATGTTAAGAGTGCACCAAACTAGATCATAGGAGACTACCGGGTCCACACGTCAGACGAGACGATGAAGGACCAAACAAAAGAATAAAACTTTTGTTTTGTCGGTTTGTCTTTTCGTACAATGATAAACGACACATCCGATTTTGATATGGGCATTCATTCTTTTTTGACTTCACCCTTTCCCAATTCTATTTGGGGTTGGCGTTGCTATCTTTAATTCTACCAGGCCACAACCTTTTGTTGGGTAACTAATCTCTTTAGCTGTAACACCTTCCTGACATCACGGAAACCCTAGCTTGCTTCTCACTGTATTAATTGAAACTACGTAGAAACTAGTTTTTTGCTGATGATTTCCCATCATTGTATTAAAGCTATTTAAAGGCTGAATGCCCTTCCTAACACCAAACCTTCTGTATTTCCACGGGCTTAGGACCGTCACCTAATGAAACTGGTTTGCTCCCCTTGGTAGCTACATTGATATGGACATCCATCATCATCATATTATGTTAACAGCCGTGGGGCTGGGTTGCGACAACTCACCATGAGTTATTGATACTAAAGAATTCTCCCGGATAATGCAGTAGCTTCTCCTTGTTTTCTGCATTGGTATAATGGAAAGGATATTGCGTTTCGGACCCTTTTTTAATCGCCTTTTACGGCTGGAATGAACATGGTTTCTTACTTGGAAGTATTCTTTTCATGTCCCCCTATCCACAGGGGACATCAGCTAATTCTGTGAATCTATACTTATAAAACGCAAAGCCCAGTTGGTATACTGACTGACTGACTGACGTACTGACTGATAATCAACGTAGCTCCACGATGGCTAAACATAGAGGCTTGAAACTTGGCACAAAGGTCCCTTTTAGTATGTAGGTGCGTAATAAGAAAGGAAAAAAAAATGAAGTTCAAGTGGGAGCAAGTTACCGCCAAAAATGACGCTATTTAGCGGGTCTTTTTGCAATTTTTTTCTGGGCAAACTAAAAGAGATATCGAAAAATTATCAAGAATAGACCCCCCCAAAATAGTATATAAGGACCCCATAAAAATATAAAATTTGAAAATTTCCGGTTTCTTTCCGATTTATTGACGGTTTTCACCACCAAAAAATCGGAATTGAGAAGTACCACTTCGGGATGAGCGAGAAAGGTGAAATTTGATACAAAGGTGTTCCGATGTACAAAAAGTCATATCCTTGAATAAAATATTGAATTTTATAAGTAGGAGCGGTGCTCAACTTGGGGGGTCGGTTCCACCAAAAACCCATAGTAAAGAAGTATTACTTCGGGATGATCGAGAAAGCTGAAATTTTATACGGTGTTCCGCTGTGCAAAAAGTAATACCTTTGAGTAAAATATTGAATTTTCTAAATAGGAGCCGTATTCACTCTGGGGGTCGGTTCCACCAAAAATATAAAATTGAGAAGATTTAATTTCGTTATCTCGAAATTATTGTTGAATTTTGTAACCGTAGCGAAGCACGAGAAAACAGCTGGTTCATTATATATTCACAGAATTATAGCTGATGTAACAGGGATGTGAGTGTTTTGGCTCTATTGGGCCAACCGCCAATTCTTTAGTATCAATAGCCCACCGATTGTTAACCTATGAAATGAAATCTTTTAGGTAGGAAACGTGAACCCGACGTTATTGAGAGAGAAAAAAGCTTTTTTTCTTCCAACTTCCGGGCTCTTTGAATTGGAGGGGAAGCATTTGCTGGCTTTATAGAATGAAATCATTTTACTTTGGTCTCAGTCTGTGTGGTCTGTTACCCCTTGCATAGAACATGACAAATCTTAATATACGATTCTGGAAATATTTTGTTTACAAACAGACACATGTCCCAAAGGATTTGGGCACTTCAAAACATGTTTCGGTATTCGAAATTTTCAGACCAATTCGAATACATTTTGTTTAGTACAAGTTGCTCTCACCTGTATTGTCTGTGGTATTATGCAACCACACTTGTCCTTCTGAGGCCGTATCATTCCATGGGGGAGGCTCGTTAATGCGATCATTTCGTTTCCGATTTGACTTGACTGAAATTTCATTCTGGGAGGTTGTGTCATTTTGTTGGACGGTCTTTCTGTACACTACATCAGGTACATCTGAAATCAGTAAAAAGAGAATTGACTATTGACCGAAAGAAGTGAGGTCTAGATTTTTTTTGTTCTACGATAACACTAAAATCACTCAAATGTTTGGTACGATTCTTATAAAATATGATTTGGACATTTTTATGTTCATAGGATTGAATAATTAATTTTTTGGCCCATTTCGGACCACCGAAGGCCATTTAAGTGAGTGAGGTTCACAGAACCATCAGTAATTTTAGTTAGATTTCAAACTCTACCAATGTACGTCGATAACTCTCGAACGCCTAATTCGATTTTGATGAACTTTATTATTCAATTATAAGACATTAGGTTAATCAAATTGGCTAATTAGCTTTTAGGCTGTACTAGGTAACCCAAGCTTCACGGTGGCCAATTAAAGCGAGTGACGCCAGTTTACGGAACTACTAAATTAAAAATAAATAAATGTTGTTTCTTCGTGTTATTATGACACAACTTTGGTGCTCTCCGATGCAACATTGTACATCTTTCTAACATCTATCACTATCTAATTTGATTTTTTCAAATTTATCTACAATCTGGCACCACAGGTGTCTGGATGCGAATTTTCCACCATAGCTACTTAATGTCTTCATGAGGCTGAGTGGGTCCCGAAACATTCAAACCAGATAGAAAATTATTGATGCCACTGTTATCTTTATAATTATTCCATGGACCTGAACCCGGGTCTCCCGAGTGCAATTCTAGTGTAGTGACCACTGAGCCATGGGAGCTGCTAATGAACTACTAAATTATCATCGGAGATTTTCGAATTATGGTATCACTCTCAATATATGAGTGATCAATTTAAAAAGGACAATAAAGGTGTCATTAAGGTTACTTTCTACAAGGTGACTATACAACATCATCAAGCCTTCATCTATTCCTTTTATCGTACACGTATCTAGATGCTCATGCTATGGTTTCAGTGCACTCATTCCTGAGGCTGATTTTTTCGGGTATCTTATTAGTTAAATTATTAGCCTCAATATCTCAGTTGGTTCAGGCGGTGGATTCGTATTAAGAAGGCCTTTGATTCGAATTCAACTGCATCTCCCCGCCTACTGGTCACAACAGATCTAAATAAAGGCTGAATTGATAATAATTGCAGTCTCAATAGAGATTTGCAACCAGTTCAATAATAAAATAGAATGAGGTAGATTTTAGCTTTTTTGTAGTCAAAGGATTTTTGGCGGTCGAAAGCTCCTCGAATTTGCTTCTTACGATATGATTTCTCATTCGAGACACTCTGGGGATAATTGTGGCATTTATTTTTTTGTGTGTCTTACCAATGATGATTATAAAAGAAAAGGTTATTTATTAGCCTGACTCTCAGAGGAAATCATAATGATCTGGCCTCTAAGAGGCGTATTATCTGATTTCGAGGAAGAAACCTTAAAAAATAAAGTTGTATAAAAGCTCAATTTTAGCCTGGTTGCTCAGTTGGTTGAGCCGGTGGATTTGTAACTAGGAGGCTTCCGGTTCGAATCTATTAACTCCATCCCCGCCTCTTCGAAATTCTAGTAACAATACATCTAAATAAAGTTGGCAGTGATAATTGCAGTCGGTCTCAATAGAGACCTGCAGCCAGTTGAATAATAATAAATAAACTAAACCTCACTTCATTCGGTCAATTATACTAATGAAGAGTTCAGTGGCGGACCTAGGGGGGGGTCGCCCCGGGCGCAATGATTTGGGGGTGGCAAAATGGTCTTCGCTGTTCCGTAAGATAAAGAAATGATACTAAAAAAAAAAAAAAAAAATTATTACTGAAAAATCAAGTTTTTCATTCCTAGAAAGAATACGTCAACATTGGATTTCTATTTTTCATCAAAAATGGATCTTTTTTTTCTCGAAACATTATGCAAACTTAAAATTCTCCATCACAATTGAAAAACATATATTAAATCCTCGTAATCCAACATTGCAGCAGTTTAATTTTTCATTGAAAGAATTGCAAGATTTGTTAATCAACTTTGACTTATGTGGTTGATCTCAAGTAAGAATTAATCAATTTGAGTTTCAAAAACTATCGATAGTATCGATTGTTTTCATACTATATATTCGACCAAGTATCGCGACAACATATCAACTCAAAGCGTTTTAGGTGGCCTTTTTAACCTTAATTTGGAACACAGTTAGCAAAAAACGGTCCAACCGTTTTCGAGTTATGGCCGTTCTTCCGATTTTTGTAAGGGGAATCATAGAATACTATTAGCTTCCGATTTTTGAAAGGGAAATCATAGAATACTATTAGCACGGGAACGGCCATGCCTCTAAATTGCTAAAAATAATATGTTACAGAAATTAGTCTACGGAGTTTAGTTAGGGGGGGGGGGGCGAAATCATTATTTGCCCCGGGCGCTCAATGTTCTATGTACGCCACAGGAAGTGTTTGTCATCTTCCTTGGATTTCTTTATAACGAAGTTCTACTAAATAAGATATCGTATAACAGACACCAAACCAGTCTGATGTCCCAGATCAGATGAATAATGAATGTCTGGGTCTGGTCTCATGTCTACCGCTGGCCTACATTACTTTAAAAGAAGGAGAGAACGATGGGTTACAAATTTTAGTGCTTCCTCATTTTTGTGGTCATATACAAAAAACACAAGGTATAACCTATAAAAAAGAAATTATTCTAATGGGCTGAAATTTTCGATGTCGAGTTTTCAATGCCAAATTGTGATCTCCAAGGCCCAAATCTCGAGTTGCAGCCATTGTGTGTCAGTCGGTCTGTTCGCAGACAGACCGGTCCGTGCTAGAAATTGAAATTTGGTATGTACCTACTCGTATGTCACATTTATGCCAAGGACGAAACATTTGGTTGAAATGGAATCTTCTATTAATGGGTTCTTGCCGTTTTTCCTACTTGAAATCCACTAAAAATGACAAGAGCTAGAGCATAATATATTGTTAATGGGTTTTCCAGACATGAAACCAGACATGAAATTTGGTATATCATTTGTACACATAAAGCACTCGATATTTGGTACATCATTTATACACATAAAGCACTCGATATTTGGTATATCATTTGTACACATAAAGCACTCGATATTTGGTATATCAATTGTACACATAAAACACTCAATATTTGGTATATCAATTGCACACATAAAAGACTCGATATTTGGTATATCAATTGTTCACATAAAGCACTCGATATATGGTATATCAAGTGTACACATAAAGCACTCCATATCTGGTAGATCAGTTGTACACATAAAGAACTCGATATTTGGTATATCAATTGAACACATAAAACGCTCGATATTTGGTATATCGATTGTACACATAAAGCACTCGATATTTGGTATATCAATTGCACACATAAAAGACTCGATATTTGGTATATGAATTGTTCACATAAAGCACTCGATATATGGTATATCAAGTGTACACATAAAACACTCCATATCTGGTAGATCAGTTGTACACATAAAGAACTCGATATTTGGTATACCGATTGAACACATAAAACGCTCGATATTTGGTATATCGATTGTACACATAAAGCACTCGATATTTTGTATATCAATTGAACACATAAAACGCTCGATATCTGGTATATCGATTGTACACATAAAGCACACGATATTTGGTATATCAATGGTACACATAAAGCACTCGATATATGGTACAAGTGTACACATAAAGCACTCGATATTTGGTATATCAATTGTACACATAAAGCACTCGATATTTGGTATATCAATTATACACATAAAGCACTCGATATTTGGTATATCAATTGTACACATAAAACACTCCATATTTGGTAGATCAATTGTACACATAAAGCACTCAGATATTTGGTAGGTATAACATAAAGCACTCGATATTTGGTATATCAATTGTACACATAAAGCACTCGATATTTGGTATATCAATTGTACACATAAAACACTCGATATTTGGTATATCAATTGTACACATAAAGCACTCGATATTTGGTATATCAATTGTACACATAAAGCACTCGATATTTGGTATATCAATTGTACACATAAAGCACTCGATATTTGGTAGGTATATCAATTGTACACATAAAGCACTCGATATTTGGTATATCAATTGTATAAATAAAACGCTCGATATTTGCTGTCTGCGGACTTGAAAACGCTGCCATTTTTTTTTTTTTTTTTTTTTGGTTCAGGCTTACTTTTTTTTAAAATTCTCATTTGACATTTTTGTTTTTAACACTAGACTTGACCCTTTCTTAAAAAATATGGGACAATTTTCACGTCTCTACCAAATTTCAAGAACTTGAAATTTGAAAAAAAATCAGACAAAAAAAAAGACTTTTCAGGTTTTCCCCATTTTACTTTTTTTCAAAAACTGTGAGTTCATCCACCTTTTTATCGGTAACGCAGAACCCACCAAGCGACATATTATGTTGTGTGAAAATGACCTTCTCCACCCTGTAACTCGGCTATACTTTGTCCGGCTCACTAACAAATTTCGTAAAATATGTTCCATTTTATCTCAGCTATCCATGATATTCAGGGGTTCTATTTCTCTAATCTGTATTTCTTTGGAAAATTCTCAATGTTGCCAAACGTTTTCTGAGAAACCAAGGAAGTAAAGGAGAACATAGCAAATGTGCGGGAAATTCTTTTTTTAATAATAATTCATTAACCCTGCGGCCTAGGGCTCGGAATCAAGCTGGAAATTAAATTTATTCCAGTTCCAATATTCTTGGTAGAAAGAGTGCAAAACAATATGTTAGATTTTTTTCCTTTCTTTATCCTATAAAAAGGAAAGTATGGTATTGGGCTGACATTTTTGATGTCGATTTTTCAATGCCAAAACACGTTTTAGGGTCCCTATTAGAGCCCAAATCTCGAAAAGTCCGTACGTGTGTCTGTCTGTAAACATGATATCTCAAGAACGGTAAGTGCTACTAGAGACTTGAAAATTGATAAGTATGTCAAGTTTATGCCTGGAACGAATCACGAAACTTTTGAATGAAATCGAAGTTACTGTTTGTGATTTTTGCCGCATTTTAGCGATTTTAATTAATTAATCCCGTCAAAAAAGAGAAGTGCTAGAGCTTAAAATTTGGTACCTATAATTTATATATTATTATGTATTGATTGCGTGTGAACACCTTTGGCTGCAGAGTGATTTACCGTTGACGGTTCTTAGCGGTATTCGGCCGCTTTTTGGCGGTTTTTGCCTAAGAAGAGAAGGGTAAGTGCTAGTGCTTAAAATTTGGTGCCTATTTATATTAATTTTATGAATGGAATGCAAAATAACACTTTTGGTTGAAATCGAATATACTTTTGGCGGTATTAGGCCGCTTTTTAGCGGTTTTCACCGGTCTGACATAAAAGGAAATTGGTAACAGATACCTATTAGAGACTTGAATTTTTTTTACAATGTCATTTTTATGTATTATACGCGTCTCGATTTTTTTATAGATAAGGAAAGTCGTGTGATGTTCACACCAGATTCTTATACGACCCAAATAATATTTGACCACTGTTCATAAAAAGGTAAAAATGAAAAAAAAAAAAAAAAAAAAAATTTCAACACTGTCCTCCGCGACTCTATAGTTTTACAATTTTTGAGAGAGAGGTAAAATTTTCTTTCGAAATACAAACAATAGCCCAGTGATGGATAGAGTGGGGGGGAGGGTTCTTTGCTATCTGCACTTTCAAACATCCGGTATATGTGTTTGATTTTGTTTAGCTTGTCAACTGGTTGTGTAGTGATGTTGATAACGATGGCGTATTGTACTAAAATATATATTTGACTGTTTCTCTGCTATCTGCACTTTCAAACACCCGGTATATATGTTCGATTTTGTTTAGCTTGTCAACTGGTTGTGCAGTGATGTTGATAACGATGGCGTATTGTACTAAAATATATATTTGAGTGTTTCTTTGCTATCTGCACATTCAAACACCCGTATATGTGTTCGATTTTGTTTAGCTTGTCATCTGGTTGTGTAGTGATGTTGATAACGATGGCGTATTGTACTAATATATATATTTGACTGTTTCTTTGCTATCTGCACTTTCAAACACCCGGTATATGTGTTCGATTTTGTTTAGCTTGTCATCTGGTTGTGCAGTGATGTTGATAACGATGGCGTATTGTACTAAAATATATATTAGACTGTTTCTTTGCTATCTGCACTTTCAAAACACCCGGTATTGTGTTCGACTTTGTTTAGCTTGTCATCTGGTTGTGCAATGATGTTGATAGCGATGGCGTATTGTACTAAAATATATATTTGACTCTTTCTTTGCTATCTGAACTTTCAAACACCCGGTATATGTGTTCGATTTTGTTTAGCTTGTCAACTGGTTGTGTAGTGATATTGATAGGGGTGGCGTATTGTACTAAAATATATATTTGACTGTTTCTTTGCTATCTGCACTTTCAAACACCCGTATATGTGTTCGATTTTGTTTAGCTTGTCATCTGGTTGTGTAGTGATGTTGATAACGATGGCATATTGTACTAAAATATATATTTGACTGTTTCTTTGCTATCTGCACTTTCAAACACACGGTATATATGTTCGATTTTGTTTAGCTTGTCAACTGGTTATGTAGTGATGTTGATAGCGATGGCGTATTGTACTAAAATATATATTTGACTGTTTCTTTGATCATTGTTCTAAAGAAGAAGAACATTGAATGCTGAGTGTAACTCGCTTTGACTTTTACACCAACTCTATTAGTTGAGTGAACAGTAGAACTCAATCAATTTCGCATTAGGTGACGGTCCTAATAAGACCGTGAAATACAGATTAGAGAAATGGGACCCCTGAATATGGTGGGTAGCTGAGATCAAATGGAACATATTTTACGAAATTCGTTAGTGAGCTAGACGAAGCATAGCTGAGTTCCAGGTGGAGAAGGTCATTTTTGGACAACTTTCAACGTCGCTTGGTGGGTTCTGTGTGAACGAACAAAAAGTGGATGGGCACTAAATCCTAGCTTTTGATGGCGGTTATTTCAAATATGACATCAGAAATTTTACAAGTGGATCAAGATGATCAGGTGTTCACGACAGTGTTGTAGTCATTTGACGAGAAATATATCTTAAAATTTTAAAAAATCATTTTTAAAAAACAAAATATTGGGCCCCATCTGGTCCCCCCAGTGGGGACAGGGCCCCAAATTTTACGTTTCTACAACAAACCGCTTAAAAGATTAAAAATCTTTTTTGAAAAACCCAATATTGGGCCTACTGGTCCCCCCAGGAGGCCAGAGACCCCAAAAACTATACAGCAAATTTCGTTCATTTCCTAAATAACCACTTTTCGTCAAAATCGGATGAAAATTGTGGCTAATATCGCGTAACAAACAAACATATATATACACACATACAAGTGCATTTCGGAATGTATACCGGGGTCAAAAAAGGAATTCACTAACGTTCACAAAAAACAAAAGCAAAATGGGAGAAAACTTGAAAAGTGATCAGTTTTTTGTTGTCTGTGTTTGAAATGTGATTCGACATTATGAGAAGTGCTCGAACCCTCAAAATACTCTCATATGAAAGAACACCTTTTGGACACTTGTAATACAAGAAATGAAAATGATAGAAAACACTTGACACTATGTTCTACAATTTTAATATATTATTCGATACGCGTATTTCGGATTTTATTCTTGATAATCGAGTAAAATCCGAAATACGCTTATCGAGCAATAGCTTAAAAATCTTAAAATTGTAGAACATCAAGTCAAGTGTTTTTTATCATTTTCATTTCTTGTTAAACTCATCAGTTAAGTTCTTTTTAGGTTCGCCCACATTTTACAGCAAACACTTTTAACAAAAAGATTTTTTTCATGTACCTACATACCTATAGGTAGACAGTACTTAATATTCTGCAACTCACGTTTATTTTGTTCAAGAGTGTACTTGAAACATAGTACCGTGTGTCCTGTTGGACTCATTACGTGACTAAAATAATACCGGGTGTACATATTACGCACCTAATAATATATTGACACAACTCAAACTTCTTCTTCATTAACCTTTTGCCACTTACCTATATTTCGGGGGTCGGCTTTGCTCTCCTCAATTCTATACAAAGATTTTTTTTAATTTTCCTTGCATGAAATATTTGACTGTTCTACTCAAGCCAGAAATTGAGATATTTATTACTATTGGAGGGCATGGCAGGGGTCCGGCAACATCTAGTCCGGCGTCCTCAGAGTGACGTCCTCACTATGCTACCCGACCCTTACAACACCAAGATTTTTCATGATGAATATGGAAAGTACCTCCCCCCCCCCCCNCCCCCCCCCTCGATATCATAAAACTTTGGTCTGAACATATTTTTTGTATCTCCAGCAGGATCCGTGATATTTGACTGTTCTATTTAAAATGACTCACCTAGATGTCCCGCTCAATATCATGAAAAATTGGTCAGAATATATTTTTTGTATCTCCAACAGGATCCGAGATATTTGACTGTTCTGCTTAAAATGACTCAACTAGATGTCCCGCTCAATATCATGAAACTTTGGTCAGAATATATTTATTGTATCTCCAACAGGATCCGAGATATTTGACTGCATGCAATGTTGGCGCATATGATTTTCTTACCTGAATGAAGGCAATGTGAACATGCAATACAGAACATTATATGTAAAAAGAGACTTTGCATCCCTTGTGAACAGCTTCAAATAGTTTTGATTTATCAGCGCAAGATTTTTGGATATAAAGCGAATAAAATTATGTTTTATAAATCAACGAAATTTGGAATTATTATAATGAAAACAATTAGTTGAACAATAAGAGATTAGAAATAAAGAAACCTTTAAATCTCTTGGTAGAACTATATAATAAGTCAAAGTTAATGCCACGTTGAATACACCAGAAGTTAAACAACGTCCAGCGAGGATTTTCCGGTCCAACCCAGGCTGGTTGTGGGTAGCCTGTTTTGTAAGTTGTCCTACAAAGCAGTTGAAGGGTAAAAAAAAAACCGCCCCAATGACCCGAAATGATAAAGAAACGTTAAGAAAATCTCTGGCTCTTACCATTCTCTTTTTAGACAGGATTAATGAAAACCGTTTTAAAACGGTAAAAACCCAAAAGTTTCGGAGCTAACTGAGACCCCAAATATGTCATACATCTCTAGCTCTTACCATTCTCCTGTTAGACAGCAATACTGAAAACCGTTAAAAAGCGGCAAAAATTGGAAAGGGTGTATCCGATTGCACCCAAAAGTTTCGGGCACAATTAGAGCCCAGATGGGACCTATACACCAATTTTTTTATTCGATTTTTGGATTCTACGTACCTTGAAACGTATAATATCAAATTTTGAGGAGGGGTAATTTTTTTTTCGTGACGATTCCAAAGGTTCATTATTGAAAATAATAAACCTAAAACTATCAAACACAATTTTGCATAATTATTATTGTTAATAATTATGCAAACACTCGTCTAAAAGTTCTTAATCAATCACAATAGTGGCATCATCGTGTCCGATGGAGACCAGATGAAGGAGACAGCAGCTCTTTTCTTTCTATTTTCGCTCTACTATAACAACGGCTTAATCCCATTTCAATGAAATATGATGTGGATATGCAATATATTTAATTAATTGGGCCCCATTGGGAAAAGCGGGACCTCGTTGTGGCCATCTTGAGTGAGTGAGGTCTTCAGTTCACAAAACTACTAGTACACGACAAATTTACATTTTTGTCAGTTTGTGTTTGAGTAAGTATTACAATAACTTTCAAACACCTTATCCAATTTGGTATGGACAATATGGACATTCATTATATTTATAGAGTTTAACATCTTATCCGATTTGGTATGGACATTCATTGTATTTATAGAGTTTAACGTCTTATCCGATTTGGTATGGACATTCATTGTATTTATAGAGTTTAACGTCTTATCCGATTTGGTATGTACTATCATTGTATTTATAGAGTTTAACGTCTTATCCGATTTGGTATGTACTATCATTGTATTTATAGAGTTTAACGTCTTATCCGATTTGGTATGGACGTTCATTTTATTTATAGAGTTTAACGTCTTATCCGATTTGGTATTGGACAGTCATTGAATTTATAGAGTTTACTATAGATTTTTGCTTATCAGCCAATTCTAAAATTATTAGCTCATTAGCCATATTGGGCCACTCGAGGCCAAATGGTGACCATTTAAGAGGTCTATAGTTCATGGAAGCACTAGTTTATTAAAAAAAAAAAAGTTATTTTTTGTCATAATTTTCAACAAACGCACGCACACGTCTAAAAATTGATTTGGAAATACGGTTTTGCGTTGATGATTCAAAGCCGTTCACTGCCATGCTTTGTAAAACGTGTGTTATTGTTGTTTGATTTGATGCAATCAGATTAATCAGGCGCGGATATACAAGGACATACATTCTTCCTCCTACTTCTCCCCCCAACAATATTGAACTGGTTGCAGGTCTCTATTGAGACTGATAGCAATTATCATTGCGACCATTATTAGATCTCTTGTGATCAGGATTTCGAAGAGGCGGTAATGAAGTTAGATTTGAAACAACAGTCTCTCCCATGGTTATGAATCCACCGCCTCAACCCCACTGGGCTACTGATGAGGCTCTTGTAAAATAAAAAAAGAACCAAAAAGAGGAAGCAGTAAAATATTAGTAAAATCTCTTAAAACATAGGAACAAAAAACATAGGCACCTGGATTGATTGCCTAATTTGTAATCACATGAAATATTATTATTGGTAATTAACAATATTGGGAAAGGTGATTTTTTCGATAACATCTATGGTAGGAACAATTCAGTCGAAATGTTCTCCTAGATCCGCGCCTGGATTGATTGCCTAATTTGTAATCACATGAAATATTATTATTGGTAATTAACAATATTGGGAAAGGTGATTTTTTCGATAATATCTATGGTATGAACAATTCAGTCGAAATGTTCTCCTAGATCCGCGCCTGGATTGATTGCCTAATTTGTAATCACATCATGAAATATTATTATTGGTAATTAACAATACTGGGAAAGGTGATTTTTTCGATAACATCTATGGTAGGAACAATTCAGTCGAAATGTTCTCCTAGATCCGCGCCTGGATTGATTGCCTAATTTATAATCACATGAAATATTATTATTGGTTATTAACAATATTGGTAAAGGTGATTTTTTCAATAATATCTATGGTATGAACAATTCAGTCGAAATGTTCTCCTAGATCCGCGCCTGAATTGATTGCCCAATTTGTAATCACATTAAATATTATTATTATTGGTAATTAACAATATTGATCAATCATTGAAATGGAAATATTGTTTAATATTGGAAATGGTAAATAAAAGACTTGACCTGAAGCGAATCTACGAGGCTAGTTCAATATGTAATAGGTCCATTCGTTTTGGTCCTATCGCCATTTCCACTGTTCGTACAATCTTTTTTGGACGAGGTTACCCGAATTTACAAATATACGAGGAAATTTAAAAATTGAGATTTACAATTTATTTTAAAATTATACCATAACGAATAGAACAGAAAGTGGGGAAACTCTCTGAATTCAACCCATGATTCGGTGTGTCAGTAAAACTCTAGCGCCAGTACTATCAAATGGTATGGGAGCAGTTCAGGGTTGAATCCGACACAGGGCAGGAACAATGTGACAAGTTTAAAAAAAAAAATCAATTTTTTTTTAAACTCGCTTTTTTATTGGCCGTCATGGATCCATGTTGGAAGGTTATACATACACAATAGGCATGACAGTAAAAATGTTGCCTAAACTCTCTAATTGGGTTAAAATTGAAAAACAAAGATTCATTTATCAGTACCAAATCCTTCAGGGTTTGTTATCAGCAAATCAGCTGATTGATTTATCAATGGCCGCGAATTTAATTTTTCCGTTTTAAATAGGTACCTACTTTTTTTTTTTAAATTTTTAAATTAAATCTTCAAATAAAATGATATCTTTAAATTAAANTGTTTGTTCGCTTATAACTTACGAACTACAGCTCGGAATTGCACGAAACTTTGCACACTTATTTGTTTTTACCCGGGGAAGGTTATAAGGTTATAGGTATTGTCCGGCCATTTTAGTTACGGCCGATTTTCCAATTTCTTGCTCAAAATTTTCCGAATTTTGGCCAATATCTAATACCTCCAATAGTGAAAAAAATAAGGGATGATATTCACGTCAAAAGAGAATAGGCTCTAATACCTCCAATAGTGGTGGTGAAAATGATCTGCCTCCGCTAAAGGTGGTTATGAACAGAAATATTTGATTGTTTGACCATGTAATGTATAATGTTGAACAATCACTCTTAAACAATGCTTGTTGCCATCTATAGACTAACATGATGACTAGAATATACATCACGTCATCTTGGTTCCAGGTCACTCGTCAAGGAAGTGTTTGGCTGACAATCGATTCAACATCCTCAATTCAAACAAAGCCAACATTGATGTACTTACACGCGAATACACCATCACCCCATGAAGACAAAGAAATTTTATACGAACTGAAACAGTCTGTATACACGGTGTCCCAAAAGTCCAAGACCACCTGAATATCTTTTCAACGGCTTTATGAGGAGTTTTGATATTTTGCATGGTATTCTATCCCAAATTAAACCATCTGATGTGGCCAATTATTCAGGAGCGGGTCCCATGTGGCACTCAGGGGGTCCAACTTTTGTTTTTTTAATACGAACCACCATCTTGTGATATATTTTCAGAAAGACAATAGAATTAGAAGTACTTTGCAAAAAAATTTACACGTCTAGCTGGTTTGATTTCAAAATGGCGGTCATAATGGCTTCCAAGAGTGTCTAAAACTAGGCAAATTATTTGCAATGGGATAATGAATAATTTCATAGGACACCAATGTCGAGGAACCTGTTTTCTTAAGACATAATTCTCCTAGTTTTAGACACTTCGCCTATACTTTTAGAAATATTTCGCCTAGTTTAAGACACTCTTGGAAATCACGAACTGTTTCGACCCCCCCCCCCTTCAAGATTTTTTTTGTCGTTTGGCACATTTAAATTAGAAATCTCGTGTCTAGTGGTATCTACACACACTGGAATTACACACAGGAGACTTAGAGATTCGTTCCCCAGCGAGGTCTGAATTTTTAAGATTTACAAAATCTTCTATTATTTTGATTTTCTGTTCGGATGTGTTACAAGGTGCACTCAGCCCCGTGAGGACAATTAAATAGATAAAGGTGACACGTGACAGCGTTATATGGTTGAATTAGTACAGGAGATATTTCAAGGAAGAGGAGATGAAAAGGAAAATTCTTGTAAAGCTGTTATAAACATTGTGAAATTTGAAAACAACTCGAAAAGTATTCCATTCTCGCATATCACAACACGTGTATCAGTGAAACTGTTAACAGCACGCCAGTGTTACGAAGATTGCCATCTTCTAGAGTTCAAATATCTCATGTACTTTCAAGCAACGCGTGTATCAGTGAAACTGTTAACAGCACGTCAGTGTTACGGAGATTGCCATCTTCTAGAGTTCAAATATCTCATGTACTTTCAAGCAACACGTGTATCAGTGAAACTGTTAGCAGCACGTCAGTGTTACGGAGATTGCCATCTTCTAGAGTTCAAATATCTCATGTACTTTCAAGCAACACGTGTATCAGTGAAACTGTTAACAGCACGCCAGTGTTACGAAGATTGCCATCTTCTAGAGTTCAAATATCTCATGTACTTTCAAGTAACACGTGTATCAGTGAAACTGTTAACAGCACGCCAGTGTTACGAAGATTGCCATCTTCTAGAGTTCAAATATCTCATGTACTTTCAAGCAACGCGTGTATCAGTGAAACTGTTAACAGCACGTCAGTGTTACGGAGATTGCCATCTTCTAGAGTTCAAATAGCTCATGTACTTTCAAGCAACGCGTGTATCAGTGAAACTGTTAGCAGCACGTCAGTGTTACGGAGATTGCCATCTTCTAGAGTTCAAATATCTCATGTACTTTCAAATTATTCAAGTCTCTAACACGTACCATTCTCTTTTATGTGAACGTTAGTGAACTCCACTTTTGACCCATATTAATATTTTGTTTTTTGAAAATAATTTTTTAAAATTTGATTAAGATATTTTTTTCTACAAAAGACAACACTAACGTGAACACCTGATCATCTTGATTAGAGCTTCCAATCCCGCAAATGCGGGATCCCGCGATTAGCGGGATCTGCGGTTTTTTGCGGGATTTGAAGTCTGCGGGATCCGCGAGGTCCAATCCCGCAAATCCCGCAATTTTTTTTTTTAAAAAAAACATGACCTTAGGTATTTATTTTATCATTTTTACTTTCCTTTTCCTATAAAAAGGAAAGTACTGTAATGGGCTGAAATTTTCGATGTCCAGTTTTCAATGACAAACACGTTTTGGGGTCCCCAGAGCAATATTTCCCCAGTTTCAGCCATTGGTCCGTGAGTGTGTCTGTCTGTTCGTCTGTCTGTGAACAAAATATCTAAAGAACGGCAAGTGCTAGAGTTTTATGCCATGAACGGCAAAATAAGCTTTTGGTGGAAATCGAATGTACCGTTGGCGGTTTTATGCCGCTTTTTAGAGGTTTTCGCATATCCTGCTTAAAATGAGAACGGTAATAGCTAGAACTTTAAACATGGTTCCTATTCATATCAATTTCATACAAGAAATTGAAAAATACAACTTAGGTTGAATTGTATATTGTTGGCCGCTAATTATATAGAGGTAGAAGGTCACTTTTTGTCGGTTGCGCCTAAAACCAGAATAGAAAGAGCTAGAACTTGAACTTTGGTGCCAGTTCATATCAATTTCATATAAGAAATTGAAATATACAACTTAGGTTCAATTGTAATATATCAAGATGTGTAATATATAATTGTATTTCCGTTTTGGGGACTTCAAAACTTGTTTTGGCAATGGAAACTCGACATCGAAAATTTCAGCCCATTACAATACTTTATTCTTTTTTTATAGACGAGGAAAGTCGTGTGATGTTCACACCAGATTTTTATAAACACTTGGTTGATTGTAGTCAAAGTGAGGATGACATATATTGCCTTTGAGATAAGAAAAAATGATCAGGCAAATATATATAAAAGCAGTTAGCGTAGATGGTGCATGTATGAGGATATACCTACCTACTGAGAACTTTCCTCCTTATAATATTAAAGAATGAGGGATCCCGCGGGATTAAGCTCAAATCCCCCATGCGGGATTGGAAGCCCTAATCTTGATCCACTAGTTATATCGCCAACGGTTTATCTGATTGCACCCAAATAATGTAAGAGGATTTTTCTATTTTTTCCCCCTTTTGCACTTTAACATCTATTGGTCATTTAAGACGGAGATTTTACACTCCATTCGCTGGACACTTACAAACCAGCTACCCACATTGGAATAGCCAACAATAGGATGCGCGAAATCACCCACTTGGTAAAATCTCGCTGAACGTTGTTTAACTTCTGTGATCTAACTGGAACTAGTGTATTCAACATGCCATTGACACGAACTAATGTCTAATTTTAGGTTTAAGTATCGCAGAACCGCGTTGATTATGAGTCAGTGAGAGTGAGTCAGCATACCAACTGGACTTTGATTTTATAAGTATAGATAGATTGCATGTGTGATTATAGCAAGCTTGACAACTTTCTAAACATCGTCTCGTCCAGTTTTGAACACCCACCATACAACCGGTTTACGAGAGAATGTCATTATCCATAACTAGCCAACTGGGGAAAGTAAAAGTTTTGATGATCGCCAGAGAAACAGAAAAACAGGGTTCTACAGTTGGTCGTAATGTAAAGCAACTCGTTGCGGACATTTGGAAGCGACAAAAACTCGGGCTACCACGAGCGATGGATCCAAATGAATGTAGTTTATTGGAAACTGGCCCAGCATGGAAAAAGCAACTCGGTGCGGACCTTCGGAAGCGACTACAAACTCAGGCTACCGCAAGCGACGGATCCAAATGAATGTAGTTTATTGGAAACAGCATGGAAATGTAAAGCAACTCGTTGCGGACATTTGGAAGCGACAAAAAACTCGGGCTACCAAGGGCGACGGATCCAAATGAATGTAGTTTATTGGAAACTGGCCCAGCATGGAAATGTAAAGCAACTCGGTGTGGACCTTTGGAAGCGACTACAAACTCAGCTACCACGAGCGACGGATCCAAATGAATGTGGTTTATTGGAAACTAGCCCAGCATGGAAATGTAAAGCAACTCGGTGCGGACCTTTGGAAGCGACTACAAACTCAGGCTACCACGAGCGACGGATCCAAATTAATGTAGTTTATTGGAAACTGGCCCAGCATGGAAATGTGAAGCTAACTCGGCGCGGACCTTTCGAAGAGACTACAAACTCGGGCTACCACGAGCGACGGATCCAAATGAATGTAGTTTAATGGAAAATGGTACACTAAATTCAATTTAATCAGTAGCTCGCAGTATCAATGTCAAAACACGTTTTGAAGTCCCCAGAGCCCAAAGATGCCGAACATTTTGTGTGTTTTCCCAGAACTCAGTAATTTTCTGAACAAAATCACGCACAACTTTCTTGGCTCATCAAAGGTGTCCCAAAAAAGGTTTTTTAGGCTTAACGTCTCTTTAACACCCATGTACATTCGAGACAGGTGTTTTACCCTCGATTCGTTGACCTCACCCAGCCCAGTGGCTTGGGCCGGGAATAGCCAACATCACGAGGCGCGAACCGACTTGGACACTCACTTGGTAAAACCTTGCTGGACGTTGCTTAACTTCAGTGATATAACGGGAACTGGTGTATTAAACATGCCATTGACGCTGGCTAAAAGGGCGTTATTCGATGTAAAAAAAATCATGTTTTTCAGTCTGATGATGGAGTTCTAACATATTTATATATTAGGCTATGTCCTGAGTGACTGATCAACGTAGAGCCAAAACTATTAATGCTACAGACTTGAAATTTGTTGCACCATGAAAGTGTGCACTAACAAAGGATTTTGCAAAATTTTAATTTTAAGGGGTAGAAATCGCGAAAAGTAAACAATCCCTATATGAAATACATTGGAGCGAGAGAGATAGCATGATGCATCATTCAAAAATATGCACGGGCGAAGCCGCGATTGGGGGATGCTAGTTTTTCATAAAATGTATCGTTCGGAGATTATAACCCAAAAATTCAAATTTCGCTGTGTTTCGCTGCTAAATAGTTCACGTTCAGTCGTATTAAATTTTGAATACTTTTCCAAGTCATATGAAAAATGAAGCGATCGATATTTGTGTCATAGAAGAGCTATATGAGCATGTTATTCCAAATGAGTGCCACAAGGGTTCCCATTACAACTTTCATGGAAATTTTCAGTGAAAAATATCGGAAAAATATTTTTCAAAAAATTGTTCAAATTATATTTAACGTTATTTTTTTCAAAAATATTTTTCAAAAAATTGTTCAAATTATGTTTTAACGATCCACGCGATTTTTCTTAACCAGCAAAAAAAATGTGCGTGAGTTTGTTCAGAAAAGTAATGAGTTTTGTGGGAAAACACAAAATCCGCCCTCTTGAAAAGCGAATAAATTCGAACTGTACATTATTGGAAAAGATAATATTATGTTCTATGACCCCTTCAATTTTTGCAACGTTTTTCTGATCCACTCTGTAGATAAAGAATTGTATTGCACAGAAAATTTGCAATTCCTTATCAGGACCGTGGACAGACGGAGGGAAAACTTACCACCCCTCTATTATTCTTTCATCTTAAATCATCGTATGGGCAGTAATAAAATTAAAAGTAGGCAATTCACTCAGTTGATGTGAAAAGTCGTGAACGCTTCTTCTTGGCAACAAATAATTCGATAATCAGATGTTAATGTTTACGAAATATACCAATATTTATGATTACTGTACAAGCTGAAAGATTGCACTATATTGTAAAGTCAGCGTCCTGCAATAGCCATTGTCCCATATTAGCCCACTATCGCTAAACTTCTGATTGTGTATGTTTGAAAAAATTTCAAAACTTTTAAGTTGATTAATTTATTATTCAGAAAAAACATGAAAAAATTCATTATGATAATTTTCCCACCGGGCCTCTCTCTTAGGAAATCCCGGGCCTGGGGGGATTACCCCGATTCCCCCCTCTCGTCGGGCCTGTTCCTTATTATAAAAAAAGGAAAGTATTGATATGGGCCGAATTTTTGTAAGTTCTAGAGACTTAAGATTTGGGTTGTATGTCAGTTTTATGCCATAGACGACATACGAAACTTTTGGTTGAAATCGAATATAAATTTTACTGCTTTTTAGTGGTTTTCGAATCTTGCCTAATGGGAGAACGGTAAGAGCTAGAATTTGAACTTTGGTAACTAATATTCAAATAGATTATATACTGAATGCGCAATAACACTTTTGGTTGAAGTTTAATTTATTCTTACCTGATTTTGTCCGTTTTTTGTTTGCCCGAAAATTGGTGGTGGCTATATGTAATCCTGTTCGAGATTTGGGTTCTAGGTACCTTAAAATTGTTACCGCCCCCGGCAGCCGTAATCCTAATACGGGGTTGGGCTAGTTCTAAATCAATGTTCTCTGTGAGCTGTTGGAGGGATTTCAATTTAAACGATGTAGAAGGACTTACTTCAGGAGATGAAACAATCATACTCGGAGAACCGTTCACTTTCAACTGTCACGAGAGTTGGTATATAGAACTTGTCCCAAGAAACCCTATTCCCACTCTTTCTCTGGTATCTTTTTCTCTTGTTGGATAGATAATAAAATAGGGATTCCTAAATAAATATTGTTTCTCTCTGGTGACAAAACTCGACATCGAACATTTCAGCCCAGTAAAATACTTCTCCTTTTATAGATAAGGAAAGTCGTATGATTTTCACACCAGATTTTGTCATGAGAATCGTTAATACATATATTGAGTGGTTAAGCTATTGACAGACCCTATCAACAGACTTGGTGAGAGTGAAATTTTTAAATACTTGTTTGGTGTAGCTCGTTTATCTACTGAAAGCGAAATACATACTTCAGTTCAAATCAGTTGTAATGTGAAACAGATATACGAGTATCATAACTAGAAACTAATAGCCTTCACAAAAGAGACAATTAAGCTATGATTCCCCGCCGTACCAAAATCGTACCGTCATCTCCCCCGTTGATAATTTCTACTGTAAATAAACCTATCTCAAGTGTTTTACTCAATGAATTGATGTGTTTGTTTACAAACAATAACAATGTAAACAAACAAATAGGTATATATTATTAAGCTATGATTCCCCGCCGTACCAAAATCGTACCGTCATCTCCCCCGTTGATAATTTCTACTGTAAATAAACCTATCTCAAGTGTTTTACTCAATGAATTGATGTGTTTGTTTACAAACAATAACAATGTAAACAAACAAATAGGTATATATTATTAAGCTATGATTCCCCGCCGTACCAAAATCGTACCGTCATCTCCCCCGTTGATAATTTCTACTGTAAATAAACCTATCTCAAGTGTTTTACTCAATGAATTGATGTGTTTGTTTACAAACAATAACAATGTAAACAAACAAATAGGTATATATTATTAAGCTATGATTCCCCGCCGTACCAAAATCGTACCGTCATCTCCCCCGTTGATAATTTCTACTGTAAATAAACCTATCTCAAGTGTTTTACTCAATGAATTGATGTGTTTGTTTACAAACAATAACAATGTAAACAAACAAATAGGTATATATTATTAAGCTATGATTCCCCGCCGTACCAAAATCGTACCGTCATCTCCCCCGTTGATAATTTCTACTGTAAATAAACCTATCTCAAGTGTTTTACTCAATGAATTGATGTGTTTGTTTACAAACAATAACAATGTAAACAAACAAATAGGTATATATTATTAAGCTATGATTCCCCGCCGTACCAAAATCGTACCGTCATCTCCCCCGTTGATAATTTCTACTGTAAATAAACCTATCTCAAGTGTTTTACTCAATGAATTGATGTGTTTGTTTACAAACAATAACAATGTAAACAAACAAATAGGTATATATTATTAAGCTATGATTCCCCGCCGTACCAAAATCGTACCGTCATCTCCCCCGTTGATAATTTCTACTGTAAATAAACCTATCTCAAGTGTTTTACTCAATGAATTGATGTGTTTGTTTACAAACAATAACAATGTAAACAAACAAATAGGTATATATTATTAAGCTATGATTCCCCGCCGTACCAAAATCGTACCGTCATCTCCCCCGTTGATAATTTCTACTGTAAATAAACCTATCTCAAGTGTTTTACTCAATGAATTGATGTGTTTGTTTACAAACAATAACAATGTAAACAAACAAATAGGTATATATTATTAAGCTATGATTCCCCGCCGTACCAAAATCGTACCGTCATCTCCCCCGTTGATAATTTCTACTGTAAATAAACCTATCTCAAGTGTTTTACTCAATGAATTGATGTGTTTGTTTACAAACAATAACAATGTAAACAAACAAATAGGTATATATTATTAAGCTATGATTCCCCGCCGTACCAAAATCGTACCGTCATCTCCCCCGTTGATAATTTCTACTGTAAATAAACCTATCTCAAGTGTTTTACTCAATGAATTGATGTGTTTGTTTACAAACAATAACAATGTAAACAAACAAATAGGTATATATTATTAAGCTATGATTCCCCGCCGTACCAAAATCGTACCGTCATCTCCCCCGTTGATAATTTCTACTGTAAATAAACCTATCTCAAGTGTTTTACTCAATGAATTGATGTGTTTGTTTACAAACAATAACAATGTAAACAAACAAATAGGTATATATTATTAAGCTATGATTCCCCGCCGTACCAAAATCGTACCGTCATCTCCCCCGTTGATAATTTCTACTGTAAATAAACCTATCTCAAGTGTTTTACTCAATGAATTGATGTGTTTGTTTACAAACAATAACAATGTAAACAAACAAATAGGTATATATTATTAAGCTATGATTCCCCGCCGTACCAAAATCGTACCGTCATCTCCCCCGTTNATAGTCATTCATATTCCCCCCCCCTTCACCCCGACCACCCTCCTATTCATTGTAAATAGAAATGAAGAAGAAGAAATCTAAAAATAGAAACGAGAATATACAGGACGTCTACAAAATATTCCATATACAGGTTGATCACTTCAGTATTATGCGCTTCAAACTTCAAAATTTTGACAGTGGTATACGCTCAGTTTCACTGCACTCCATGGCATATCAACAACAGATAATTACCGAAAAAGAAATGAAGAAATTAATGTTGGGGAATCTTAGAATCACAATTATTGAAATTGATGTCAGTCAGTGGCGTAGCGACTGGGGGTATGGGGGGGGTGACACCCCCCCCCACCCAACATTCTCCAACATCCATCAGTCGGCAAATTGCGGATACTTCATCCATAAAATTATGGATTTTTAGGTTCATGGAGATAAATACGGATATTTTTTTTAAAAAAAAATCCGACATTAATATCGGAAGTATCCGCGATTTGCCGACTGATGGATCCATAAAATTTTGAATTTTTCGGTTCATGGAGATAAAATCGGATATTTTTTTTAAAAAAAATCCGACACTAATATCGGAAGTATCCGCGATTTGCCGACTGATGGATCCATAAAATTTTGAATTTTTCAGTTCATGGAGATTTTGTATTTTTACATTTGTGGGCCCCTGCCGGTGAAACCGAAATTTCTATAAAATACCAAAAATTATCCAATAAATTACTTAGGTGACTGTGCAATTGTACATACCAAATTTAATCATAATTGGTTATGTGGTTTGGATTTTAGAGATTTGGTCCCAAAAAAAACTGTTCGGGGTCCTGGAGGCGATATCGAGAAAAAGAAAAATATGGGTCGGGCTTTTTACCATTGATCAGACAGGCGGTTTGGCTCCCAAAGCTCAGCATACGATTCCGTACGTACGCCATACGTGGAACGTCGGACGCAACCGTTTTTTGGATCCCATAGCTCCAAATATTTTCAAACTTCAAAAATGAAAATATGGCCCAAAAGCAATAGGAAATGACATATATGATCTCTATTTTGGGTTTCGGGTTCCCGTCAAACGTTTTTTTAGGCCAAAATATTTCCAAATTTTCTGCAGGATTACTATACTTTTACTCAAAGATTTTACTAATTTCATTCCTATATGAATTAATGCAGTCGGCAAATTGCAGTGGTGAGTCGGCATTTTCATACATTTTACCCCCCCCCACAGTTTCCACCCTCGCTACGCCCCTGCTTGGACTTGCCCCACCCCCCCAAGGTGGGAAGCAACAATCACACTGCAGGAAATTTGTTTGTTTATTGTATGCTGGGAGCGATTGGCGCTCCAAATTATAATCGACATAGGTATTAGGAGTCAGTTTGGTATTCATAAACAATAAATTTAAGAAACCCCTATCTACGTTCAATTTTTTCACGTTTTGGGGGGGAGGGGGAGGTTGCCCTTTACTTGAATCCGCTTTTGGCAATTAACACTCTATACAAAAATACAAAAAGTCACGGAATCTACAAAATATTGTGATAATATGTTTCTGTATAGAAATAGTATGTCAAAAACAAAACGTAGAAGACAGATGAAACAGCTAATTTGTAGTAATTGGGCAGTCCCAAAAAAAAAAAAAAAAAAAATCGAGTTAGTGATGGTTTCTTAGGTAAAATGACCTGGAAAACACGAATCCGCTGTCAAAAACTCAAAAATCTCCCTTCTAAGGGTAGAAAATGCCTCTCAAAAGTCGTCTAAAAAATAACGCAATCTGATTGGTTGTTTCATCCACACATAAACAAAGATTTTGAAATTTTTTGATGCGCCATTCCTGGCTTGTATTGTGAATCGAGTAGTACTTGTTATTTATAATTTTGATTTTTAAAATATTATTTAATTTTATTTGAATTTATAATTTTAATTTAAAATGTCGAACATATTTGACAGTTAAAAGAGCCAAAACACAGCTTTAACACCAAATAATTTGATTTTTTTTTCTGAATTGCAATATGCTTTAACATCACCAACGCCTATACCATGTCATTTCCCAGCCGATCACTGAAGCTGAGCAACGGAGGGTATGATCAGTGTTCGATGAGTGACCGCATGTTCACACCCCAACATTTTGGACTGAATACGTAGTACGGCACTTCTACAGTGTTGGTTTCTTCAAGTGTCGTGGTGCATATTCAGCTTCTGTGAGGTCCGAATGAGTAGCTATGATGCGCTTCACAAAGAATCCTTTATTATTAATTTCGCTTAACGTCTCTTAAAACATCTATTGGTCATTAAAGACGGGGGTTTTACACTCCATTCGCTGGAAACTTGCAAACCAGCTGCCCACATTGACCCTACCCAGTCTGGGTTGGGCCGGAAAAAAAGAGCCAACGATACGTGGTGTTCCCAAGCGGTCACCCATCCAAGTACTGACCACGCCCGACGTTGCTTACTTCAGTGATCTGACGGGAACTGGTATGATCGTTGGCTACAAAGAACACTTGAAGTGGGTAAATATGTATTTTAGGGTAACTTTTCAAAAATGGTCGAAAAAAAGGGAGGCATGGCAGTAAAAACGTTTCCTAACCACTCAATTTTTTAAGCCAGGGTCTGTTACGGCTCCCTTAACCCAATTAGAGAGGTTAGGAAACATTTTTACAGCCATGCGTCCCTTTTTTTCCGATCACTCAAAAAAACCCTAAAATATATATTTACCCTTGAAGTGAATCATAATCATGACCTTTTATCATACCTTGGCGTATGACCAAATGTCTAACTATATTTTGATAGCTTGGTTCAAATCAAATAAATCTTTTTTCCATTTTTTGGATTTAACAAAATTTCAGTATGAATCTGGCTATTGCTTTTGGGTCGATAACACGACCCAGAGTCGGAAGGTCTATTCTGGACATTTTCTAACCAGAACAAACCTACCAGAGCACTTTCAGGAAATCTACTCATTTTCAAAAGCTGACTTGAGTCAAAATGTTCTCCTCCACCCGTATTTTATTAACACTGAAATTCTGATTTAAAAAAAATGCCTCCAGGATGCTTTGCGATATTTTGATATAGGGATCAGTAAACTTTTTTTTTTAAAAAAAAAATTCCTACTGGACCCTTTTGGCACATGAAAGAATAATTTTCCCGGTGTTTTTATAGAAGTGTTGGTGCATTTCGGCACAAAACAATTTTTATAATAGTCAGACATACTTAGTTTAGAATCACTTGTAACTGATATTATGAGTAATAATAAATAATTATTGACTAAATAATTATTATTTCTTATCACAAGACTTTTGATAAATCTGAAAATGTTTTGTTTATGTGTTGATGACGTCACTCCGATAAAAAATGGAGACCCGCGAAAATTACGCCGTTTCAAATTTTCTAATTTTCAAATGAAAATTTCTCAGTGATTTCGGCTCTAAAACTAAAATCTGAGAGCATTATCGTAATCAGCGAGTTCTAAAACATTTAAATAAAGTATTTTTGAAAATAGTGGAACTGCCTCATTGTTTGTCAAGAAAACAATTGCAAAGGGCCCAAGACAGATTTCACAACCAAAAGAGATAACAGCTAATGCGTCGTAATTGTTTTGGAGGACACGCCATGCCAGGTGAAGAAAACAATTGCAAAGGGCCCAAGACAGATTCCGCAACCAAAGAGATAACAGCTAATGCGTAGTAATTGTTTTGGGGGGACACGCCATGCCAGGTGAAGAAAACAATTGCAAAGGGCCCAAGACAGATTCCACAACCAAAGTGATAACAGCTAATGCGTAGTAATTGTTTTGGGGGGACACGCCATGCCAGGTGAAGAAAACAATTGAAATACAGATTCCACAACCTATAAGCATTTAGACAACACAACAAAAAAAGCGTGATGCCTGGTTTCGGCCTGGAATATCGACAATGTGAACCTACGGTGTCTCGGTCCAATACATTAGTAAAACCTGGACGTTGCTTTTATTCAGTGATCCAACGGAAACAAGTGTGTTCAACGTGACATAAATTCAAAAGGAAACTCTGTATATACACATATAGGTTTATTATTTCACTGGCCAAAAAATTTGATATTTGTGCATCAAAGGTTCGTAAAAATGCAAAGTCGAAAAAAGTCCAGGCCGCGCTGTTCCCCTACGCCGCACAACGTTCACCATAGTGGCTCATAAGCCAATGCCGTACCCAGGGAGGGGTCCAGACCCCCCGGAATTTCATTATTTTTTTTTTACAACAAAAACAACAACAACAATATTAACAGCAGTAACAACATCAACGACAACAGGAACAACAACAATAACAAAATCACCTTCCATGATTATCATTTTCAGATGTTAGTCCTGGCTTGGCTATAAACTTGGGTACGTTTTGGTTTACCTATTATTTTCAATAATGAAACTTTGGAATCGACACGATAAAATAATAGCCACCCCCCCCCNCCCCCCCCCCCTTCAAAAGAATGGCAAGAGATAGAGATTTGAAATTTTGTATGTATGTCATATTTGGGTTCTCAGTTAGCTTATTTGGGTTCAATCAAATATACCGCTGTCGGTTTTTACTGCTTTAAAGCGGATTTCATTAATCCTGTCTAAAAAGGGAATGGTAAGAGCCAGAGACTTCAAATTTAGTAGGTATATAACAAATTTAGGGTCTAAATTTGATTTTGGTGGGGGGGGCGGCAAAAAAAAGTTTTTTATTTTTTTCCAAAAAAATAATAAACCCATGTGTCACAGTGGCAGAGATTTTTTATTTGTGATGATTCAAATAAAAGACTATATTCCAATTTGCCAGGTTGAATTATCGACGATGAATCAACCTTGCAAGCTCCGTTTATTTGGAAGTGCTAGTCATAGGGTACGGACCCCTAATACAAACCTCACTCTTATTAACTGAATACCAATTGTTGATGCAATGTGTTCGGGGTAACATTTCTCTGACATAAATTCATAGCGGATTATTCCATAGCATGTGAAACATGCTGATGGCAGATGGTACATAGAACGTAGAACACACCATTACACAATTCATGTAATACGAGAGAGAAAAAAATAAGGTTCAAATGCAACCTATCAGGATTGGTAAAGGGGCGATCTATAGGTACTTACTAGTGGCCCCGGCGGCGAACCAATGGTTACCAAATTTCATCAAAATTGGATAAGGCGCACGGGATAGGGATGTCGATATTATATCGAATATTGTTATAATCGACATTTTATATCGATACTATCGAAAAAAAATATCGGTATCTTCAGAAACGTCAGAAATTCCGCTGCTTAGATGCTTATAGGAGTCAGAGCTGTTTTTAAGGTATCGATATTCGACCATCCGATAATCTATATATATAAAAGAGAAACACACTCACTTAACACTCATCGCGATTTCTCCGCACTGGTACGTCCCAGGAGGCTGAAATTTGGCATCTAGGTCGCACTTAGTTATACGATGCGCACTAAGAAAGAATTTTTAAATATTCTAATTGTGGCTCCCGCCGCGGGGGGAAAAGGGGCGAGTTTACATATGAAAGTCACCTTTTCATCACTGTTTCTCCGCACTGGTACATTTCCGGTGGCTGAAATTTGGTATGTAGGTTCGCTTTATGTTCTAGATGTGCAATAAGAAAGGCTTTTTTAATATTCCAACTGGGGCGCCAGCCACGGGGGTAAAGGACGCGCCCATCTAATATTAACAGATTTTCATCATTGTTTCTCCATACCGGTACATTTCCGGTAGCTGAAATTTGGTATGTAGGTTCGCTTTATGTTCTAGATGTGCAATAAGAAAGGATTTTTTAATATTCCAACTGGGGCGCCAGCCATGGGGGTAAAGGACGCGCCCATCAAATATTGTCACCTTTTCATCACTGTTTCTCCGTACCAGTAAATTTTCGGTAGCTGAAATTTGGTAGCTTTATGTTCTAGATGTGCAATAAGAAAGTATTTTTTAATATTCCAACTGGGGCGCAAGCCGCGGGGTGTAAAGGGCGCGTCCCTCAGTCCATCAAATATTATCACCTTTTCATCACTGTTTCTCCGTACAGGTAAATTTTTGGTGGCTGAAATTTAGTACGTAGGTTCGCTTTATGTTCTAGATGTGCAATAAGAAAGTATTTTTTAATATTCCAACTGGGGCGCCAAAGGGGGGTAAAGGGCGCGTCCCTCAGTCCATCAAATATTATCATTTTTTCATCACTATTTCTCCGTACAGGTAAATTTTTGGTGGCTGAAATTTAGTATGTTGGTTCGCTTTATGTTCTAGATGTGCAATAAGAAAGGGTTTTTTAATATTCCAACTTGGGCGCCATCCGCGGGGGGTAAAGGGCGCGTCCCACAGTCCATCAAATATTATCACCTTTCCATCACTGTTTCTCCGTACAGGTAAATTTTTGGTGGCTGAAATTTAGTATGTAGGTTCGCTTTATGTTCTAAATGTGCAATAGGAAAGGATTTTATAATATTCCATCTGGGGCGCCAGCCTCGGGGGGTAAATGGCGCGTCCCTCAGTCCATCAAATATTATCTATCACTTTTTCATCACTACTTCTCCGTACAGGTAAATTTCTGGTGGCTGAAATTTAGTATGTTGGTTCGCTCTAATTTCTAGATGTGCAATAAGAAAGGATTTTTTAATATTCCAACTGAAGCGCCAGCCGCGGGGAAAAGGGCGCGTCCATCAAATATTATCAGCTCTTCATCACTGTTTCTCCGTCCGCTAACTTTTCAGTGGCTGAAATTGGGTATGTAGGTTCGCTGTATGTTCTAGATATGCAATAGGAAAGGATTTTTCAATATTCCAACTGGGGCGCCAGCCGTGGGGTATTGGGCGTGTCAATCAAATATTATCACCTTTTCATCACTGTTTCTCTGTACCGGTAACTTTTCAGTGGCTGAAATTTGGTATGTAGGTTCGCTGTATATTCTAGATGTCCAAAAAGAAAGGATTTTTCAATATTCCAATTGGGGTGCCAGCCACGGGGGTAAAGGGGTGCGTCCATCAAATATAATCACTTCTTGATCACTGTTTCTCCGTACCGGTAAATTTTTGGTGGCTGAAAGTTGATATGTAGGTTCGGTTTATGTTCTAGATGTGCAATTAGAAAGGATTTTTTAAAGTTCCAACTTGGGCGCCAGCCGTGGCGGTAAAGGACGCGTCCATCAAATATTATCACCTTTTCATCACTGTTTCTCGGTACCGGTTAATTTTCGGTGGCTGAAATTATGTGTGTAGGTCCGCTTTATGTTCTAGATGTGCAATTAGAAAGTATTTTTTAATGTTCCAACTGGGGCGCCAGCCGTGGCGGTAAAGGACGCGCCCATCAAATATTGTCACCTTTTCATCACTGTTTCTCGGTACCGGTTAATTTTCGGTAGCTGAAATGTTGTGTGTAGGTCCGCTTTATGTTCTAGATGTGCAATAAGAAAGGATTTTTTAATATTCTAACTGGGGTGCCAGCCGCGGGGGGTAAAGGGCGCGCCCAACAAATATTATCACTTTTCATCACTGTTTCTCCGTACCGGTACATTTCCGGTGCCTGAAATTTGGTATGTAGGTTCGCTTTATGTTCTAGATGTGCAATAAGAAAGGATTTTTTAATATTCGAAATGGGGCGGCAGCCGCGGGGGAAAAAGTCGAGCCCATCAATTATTGTGAACGTTAGTGAACTCCACTTTTGACCCCGGTAATGTATGTATATGCGCTATACTTCAATCGAACCCAGTTCGAATATTTAAAAACCCTTTCTTAGTGCGCATCATTAGGTATGCTAAAGAGCCGCAACCCCATTACAATAGTAAAAGAAGGTCGCGAAGAAAAATGTTTGGGAAGCGCTTCGAGACCCCTTCCCAAGAGTTTTATTTCTTTCGGGCAGTTAATTTATTATTTTTAAATCTGTTCTTCAGATTTGGACGTTCATATTTATCCTCATTCTTCTAACAGCTATTAAAGTCCGTAGCGAAGCACGGGTAAAACAGCTAATATCGCATATCGAGATCAAGCTTTCGATAATATCAATATCGTTAAGCGGTAATATCAATATTCTTTTTTCGATACGGCAACCCTAGTTCGCGAACTATCGTGCTAGGTATAAAAAGACGAACCAAAAAAGTTTTGTGGCGGTAATACAAGGCCTCCATTTCGTTCGACAAATAATCGACTTCATGATCACCCCCTTTTTTTTATACGATGCTGGCACGCTCTGCCCGCGTCGCTTGACACAACGTCCATTTCCGTCGATCAATTAATTGACATGGGAACTAATTCTATATATCCTTCTCTGCTATGTCCACAATCATGTGACTGATTATTAATAAGATAGTCCAAATCAAATTTCATAAAAAATTGGATAAGGCGTTCGAGAGTAATCGTGGAGAAAAAGACAAATCAACAAAATAAATTATGTCATGGTAAAATAAGGCCTCCCACTTAGTTTGGTCAATAAATCGCAAATCCCAGTATACTGATTGATTGACAACGTATAGCTCGATAATGGATGTAAACCAAGAAATTTGAAAACAGTATAAAAGCTATGCATTTAAGGATATCAATATTCGGTTTTCGATATTATCGATATTTCATATCGATTATCGGTATCGAAACAAATTAAATACTAAGGTACCCACGTCAAAAATTACGCTGTTTTGCTGCTTGTTGGAGTTAGGGCTGAAAATATATTTATATCGATAATAAGGTTTCTATATTTTATATCGATATTCGACCATCCGATAATATGGCTTATCGTTATTAAGCTTTCGATAATATCAATTTACCACACGGTCGTAGGTAGCAGGGAACCAACTTATTCAAGATGGAGAGGCCGTGTGGGTTTCACATAACCCTGGGAGTACTGGTTGGGGAGACTTCTGGGGGGGGGGAGTTTTTTTTATCCTTCCTGAATTTCTTACACCTCCAAAACCCCGGGGTATCTCGTGAAGATTTCCAACTGCACTCCGGTTGTTACTTTTTCACTTATATGGCAGAAAAAAGTAAATATAAAGTTTTATCTTGTAAAAAATTGGAGTGATATTTCCAGTTTTAAAGATGTGACCCGAATTTCAAATTCGGTGCCCTAAAAGGCCCCTACGACCCAAAATTTGTCGGGAATATGTTACACAGATTAGAGTTTAACAATGATAGGTACATATTTGAGAGTAAAATTTTCTGCTCATCACGAATCCTGGGTAAAAATGAGTGTTCCTATATAAAAATTCATATTTGATCTCTAAATAACCCCCAAGGTCAATATGAAGGTCACATTGAAGGTAATGGTCATTGTAAAATGTGTAAAATCTTTTGCTAATCAAGAATCAGGGGTCAAAAATGGGTGTTTTTATTTAAAAAATCATATTTGACCTCTAAATAACCTCCAAGGTCAAAGTGAAGGTCACATTGAAGGTTACGGTCATGTGTCCCTCTACTCATACAACAACTTCATATCCAGGGTCGGATTAACCTTCCGCGGGGCCCCCATCCCCCGCCGGCTAAATAGACTACTTTTTGGAGCCAGTACAAAAATGCATTATCTTTTGGCCTTTTGGTCTTATACCTACAGCTGGTAGAGCAAAGTGAAAATAAATATTGAGTATACTAACATCGATGAAACATGGTGTCACCGCTCCGGCTAAAAAAAAAAAAAATGCTTATGTCGCAATACTCATTTCTTTATTAAGTTCCTAGGTAGTAGGTGCCTACTTGTACTTTCCCAAATTACATTGTACTACATACTTTGAAGAGTTGGGGGTCCCGTCATAATGATATGTTTTTTCAATTGTCAACTCAGAAATGTCGAAATATCTAGTGTAAGTTGTAGTTGTCAAAGCGCGGAGCCCTTAGTACGTGCTATAAGTGCTACTATTGTTAATCCGTCCCTGTTCATATCCCAGCTATGACTTTGAATAATTTTCGTGAGAGGAATTCTACAGCCACGGAAATAAGGGACCCAATGATATATATTAACCTTTAACAACAAAACACGAAAAACACTACTTATAATTATTTGTGAAGAAACAAGTTTCGAATCATTCGATTCATCATCAGTCTATTCGAGTCTTAGGATGGCTCTTGTCAACTTCCATCCTTCGACTCGACTAGACTGATGATGACTCGAATGATTCGAAACTAGTTTCTTCACAAATAATTATAAATAGTGTTTTTGAAAAACACTCGGTTTTATTTTATTCAAAAGTTAATATTTTTAAACACTTATAATTACAGGTTACCTACAGGTTGTAACGCAATAGGAGACATGCATTCATTGGAATAAAATTTATGCAGGTTATACTTACAGGTTGTAACAGTGAGATCAGATCAAACTACAGACTAATTATAAGTGTTTAAAAACAACCTAGTGTTTAAAAATTAAGAGTGAGACCTCACTGTTACAACCTGTATCAATTTTATTCGAATGAATGCATGTCCCCTATTGAGTGAGTTTGTAGTTTGACCTCACTGTTACAACCTGCATCAATTTTATTCGAATGAATGCATGTCCCCTATTCATTAAGTCTGTAGTTTGACCTCACTGTTACAACCTGTAGGTATCATTTTATTCGAATGAATGCATGTCCCCTATTCATTAAGTTTGTAGTTTGACCTCACTGTTACAACCTGTAGGTATCATTTTATTCGAATGAATGCATGTCCCCTATTGATTAAGTTTGTAGTTTGACCTCACTGTTACAACCTGTAGGTATCATTTTATTCGAATGAATGCATGTCCCCTATTGATTGAGTTTGTAGTTTGATCTATGGTAAGACCTTTGACTAGTCTGATTAGAGGGCCACACACCAGTGAACGATGACCGTGAACGCAAAGCCGACTGACGGAGAATGGTCACAAGTCACTATTGAAGGATCGGAAATGACTTTATAAGAATTAATATCTAGGTGCCAGCTTCCTCATTCTTATTCTAATTTAAATAGGACTGGTATATCGAAAAAAACGATATTTTGATAGATCGGTATAGAAATTATCGATTTTTTTTCTTTTAAATTGACTAAACGCCATTATCACTAATGGCTCTTACATAGTAAATATCGATTTAAATATCGAACGACATTATCGATTAAATAGATATAAATCAGAAATTTGTGTCTAATAAGTGATTATGGGTTGTCTGTTCCAATACCACAGCCCAAACGGTAGCAGATAGCGAAAAATTGATGGTAATGACCCCCCCTCCCCCAAATCACGATCTACAACAAAAGAAAAATGATTTATGACAACTATAAAATATGTCAAGCCGATTTTGATCAGCAAGTCACGGTCCGATATCATATCTTAAATTTTGTCGCGACAACATAGCAACTCAGAGGGGAAAAATTCTCTGCAAAAGTATGGCCAACCATTCCAGAGTTTCGAGTTTGAAAAACGATACATCGAAAGGAGATATCGATTTTTTATATCGAAAATTTTCATTATATGGCATGTTTTTTTCCACCACCAGAAGCCAGAGGGTGAAAATATCGAAAAATAATACATTGAAAGGAAATATCGCTATTAACGGGAACAAATCGATATGAGATATCGGAATTTTTATGCGATGTGTTAGAAATTAAAAGGAAATACCGATATTTACGAAAAAAATCGATATTTGCTATAGAAAGATTTTCCGATGTATCAATATTTTCGATATGTGTTAGAAATTAAAAGGAAATATCGATATTTACCAAAAAAATCGATATTTGCTATATAAAGATTTTCCGATGTATCAAAATTTTCTATATGTGTAAGAAATTAAAAGGAAATATCGATGATATTTACGAAAAAATCGATATTTGCTATAGAAAAACTTTCCGATGTATCAAAATTTTCGATATGTATTAGAAATTGAAAGGAAATATCGACATTTCCTTTCAATTTCTAAAATGAAAAAAAACGATATTTGGAATCCAAAGATTTTTTTCCGATGTATCAAAATTTTCGATATGTATTAGAAATTGAAAGGAAATATCGATATTTATGAAAAAAACGATATTTGGAATCCAAAAATTTTCCAAAGTATCAATATTTTCGACATTATCGAAAAATTAAAAAATCGATGTGATATCGAACTTTTTTCGATATGTGTAACAGGAAATATCGATATTTAAGAAAAAATCAATATTTGCTACTGAAAGATTTTCCAATGTATCACTATTTGCGATATGTATTATAGAAATTGAAAGGAAATATCAATATTTCGAAAGAAAAGAAATCGATATTTGGTATCGACAGATTTTTCGATATATCCAAAGTTTTCGAAAACTTAAAAAAATGGATATCTGATATCGAAAAGATTTTTGGATATATCGATA
The DNA here is from genome assembly GCA_012654025.1 of Pachypsylla venusta. Lineage (NCBI taxonomy): Eukaryota > Metazoa > Arthropoda > Insecta > Hemiptera > Aphalaridae > Pachypsylla > Pachypsylla venusta. The sequence goes on along the minus strand of CM022876.1, from coordinate 28,567,593 downwards.
TCGATTTTCCGGCCCTAAATTCAATATTATATGCCAAGTGTCCGATCTACCGCACAGAGTTAAGTACTATCTATATATCTATATGGACTGAGGAATAAGAAGTACACTAGGCTTACCAACAATCATCACACATAACCAAATCGACTTGTCGGGCGGTCGTTTGCAAAGCCATAGGTACTCACCTGAAATCAGTCAATAATAAACATGAGAAGATGAGTGAAATAGTTAACCGAACTTAGTACAATATGTTTATAAGCGGCCAGCGGCCTCCTTGGCCTAGAGCGCGGGTGCCCAACCCTTTTCTTGTGCCTATACTCTCTTTAGTTGCACCCTCTTTCCTGACACGGTAACCGTTGCTTGCTCCTCACGGTATCCATAGAAACTAAAATTTGCCCATCTCCTTTCATGATTGATTTGAAGCAGAGTTTTTTAAAGTCTGGATGCCCATAACACTAAAGTTTCTGTATTTACACGGGCTTAGGACCATCACCTAATGAATCTGTCTTGCTCCCCTAGGTGGCTACATTTCCTAACACTGAACCTTCTGTATATACACGGGCTTAGGACCATCACCTAATGAGTCTGGCTTGCTCCCCTAGGTGGCACCATTTCCTAACACTATAAACCTTCTGTATATACACGGGCTTAGGACCATCACCTAATGAATCAGGCTTGCTCCCCTCGGTGGCTACATTTCCTAACACTAAACCCTCTGTATATACACGGGCTTAGGACCATCACCTAATGAATCTGGCTTGCTCCCTTCGGTGGCTATTTTTTTTTTTTTTTAAAATTTGGNTGGCTGAACGTCTGTTTAACATCTATTGGTCATTCAAGACGGGGGGGTACCCTCCATTTGCAGGAAACTTGCAAACCAGCTACCCACATAGACCTCACCCAGCCTGAGTTGGGCGGAAAAATAGCCAGCATCACGAGGCTGCGAACCCACGTGAACACCCACATGGTACAACCTCGTTGGACGTTGCTTAACTTCAGTAATCGAACGGGAACTGGTGTATTCAAGGTGCCATAGACGCTGGCTTTGTGACAATTCTGATTGTCTTAATATTATAGTTACAAACTAGGTTTAACGTATACGAGTATATAGCACGCTCGTTTTGTTTTCATTTCTCGGCGTTGCAAAGTATGCAAAGCTATCGTTTAGCTTGATATGTTATGTTTGTAAGGATAGGATTTTGACAGACTTCGTGGTAGAATAGAATCCCACTCTTACAGAATACTGTATCTTTATATATAAAAGGCAATGTCCTGAGTAACTGATCAACGTAGAGTCGAAACTATTAATGCTACAGACTTGAAATTTGGCACGGACCTTCGTTGCACCATGTAAGTGTGCACTAAGAAAGTATTTTGCAAAATTTTAATTTTAAGGGGTAGAAATAGCGAAAAGTAAACAATCCCCATAAGAAATACATTGGAGCAAGAGAGATAGCATGGTACATGTAAATACATACATACAACAGCGTACACGCCTACTTTCACAATTTTAGAAAAAGAGAAAAAATACTATTAGCATGGGAACGGCCATGCCTCTAAGGCGCCAAGCTATAGACCCTAGCGAAGTACGGGCGAAACAGCTATAGTAGTTAAATAAATACAAATTTGTAATTCTAATGGAATTCTGCTAAAAGATATTAATTTATTGATACAGTATTGATCTATTGATTTAAAAATCAGAATATACTCGTAGCCAGTTGCATTATCACTACTATTAGTAGTAGCTACAGAGTGTATACTACAAGTTGGGGAATAATGAAAATCATACTACAGAGTGATACATTTCAATTCAGGTAGTCTACATGTCTCGTAGGTAGCTCATTCATTAAACTCTCGCCTGGTAAACAGGAGGGCGTGGGTTCAATCCCCAGCAGAGACAGGATTTTTTCCTCATTAATTTTGAGTATTTGACCTCATAAAAATAGAGCTCTAATCTCGCCTAGTGGTAACCCTCCAATAACGCCAACGTCCGGAGTGGTCCAGGGATCAAAACTGAGCAGCCTTCTGTTTATTTTGACGTACAATGATCTTTTGAAGTACACAAAATACTCGCAAGTCCTATTATTTGCTGATGATCTCAAAATATACAGGGTCATTCATAATCAAAGAGATATATCTCAATGGCTCCAAAAATTGGTTTAAATTTCCACCCTAAAAATGTTACGCCATGATATATACGAATAAAATTAACCCATATAGACATAATTACAACATAAACAATACCCGGATTGATTATACAGATCAATACAAAGATTTAGGCGTAACATTTCAGTCAAACCTAAACTTCAAAAACCATATACAAGAGGATCATAGAAAAAGGCTACAAAAAACTTAGTATGGTTATCAGGTATTCCAAGTACATCCGGGATCCTGATGCCATTAAACTCCTGTGCCAAGCTTATGTAAGATCTGTGCTGGAATACGGATCTATCATATGGACATGATCCATCCAGGTTGGATCAAAAGGACTTGAAAGAGTACAATCTAAATTTGTTTGCTGTTTCGAAAATTGAACGGGTTCTACCCCAAATTCCCCCACTATATTGAGTACAATTTACTCACAGAACATCTTCTGCTGGAGCCTCTTGAAGCAAGAAGACGAAATGAATAAATAAAATTTCTACAAAATGTGCTCCAAAACAAAATATCTAGCCTCTACATAACAGAAAAAATTCAAATTCAAGTTCCGAAACCCAGACTCAGACCAACAAACACAAGGGGACAGTTATTCCATGTTCCACACAGAAGAGATTTTTTCAAATTCAAGTCTCCAATTATAAGGGCAATGGATCTATACAACAGCATGGATCCAAAGCCAGCCCTATTTGAATAATTGTCTAGCCTCCTCATAATATACTCACTCTTACTCACACACGGGCGGCATTCACTTACTCCCCCACACACACTCATCACATCCACACACTCATCACTTCCACTCATTCATCATTTTCACAAAATCATCATCTCCTTTATTTTCCACTCACTATCACAAACAGCGCCAGTAATTGCTCCACACTTCTTGGAACATAGAAGTGATGGTGCATAGACGACTTATCAAAAAAAAAAAAAAAAAAAAAAAAAAACTCCACAATTTTTTTCTTTCTCCAAAATTGTTAATTTAAAAGAATTTGATGGAGAATTCAACTATGGAAAAAAACAAAAACAAATTGAAGGTAAGCGTATATGACAAGTTGAATACACCAGTACCCGTTATATCATGCAAAGTCAAGCGAGGTTTTATATAGGTGTCCACGTAGGTTCGCACTCTCGTGATGCAGGCTATTTTTCCGCCCCAAACCTGGCTGGGCGAAGTCTATGTGGGTAGCTGGTTTGCAAGTTTCCAGCGAATGGAGGGTAACACCCAGCACGTCTCGAATGACCAAAAGATGTTAAAGAGACGTTAAGCCAGAAAAAAAATTGGTCTTCCTATTTTAAAGGCGAAAGTTGATCTTGATATAAAGTTGAAAGACAACCTTGACAGGTCCACTTACAAGATAAACACACCTCGACCAACAATATTATGTCCCCCTTGATATGGTGACTTTATTTATTCCGATTTTGGTTCCAAGTTCTTCTATTATGTTTTCTAAATTTTCTTTTTTGAATGCTGTAATCCCGTTGATTATATTTGACATTCTTGATCTTTGTTCTAAGTCATTTATCATTTCTTCGTGGGTTTCAATTGTTTCTTTTCATGTTTTGTTTTCTTTATTTTTATTGTTTATTTCTTTCTTTAGGTCTAGTACTTCTGTTTTCTGTTCTTCGACTATTTTTAATAAGACTTCATTTTTTTTGCTCTCTATGCTTTCGATTTTTTTTTCATTTGTTTTGTAATATTTAATATTAGTTCGTGGTCTGACATTTCATCTTCTTCGTTGTTATTGTTCAATTTTGATCTAGTTGACATAGTATTAGTTTTGGTGGCAATATAAAGTTTTCAGAAGATGATTTTTTTTTTAGAATATAATTTAATTTTCAGTTCATGCACGATTTTTTTTCGTTGCTAGAAATTTTATTGACAATTCAAAATCAATTGTTTGGCCAAAACGGTATGAGTTATCGATGAAAATGGACCCCCCCGAAATCACAGTCTGAAACCCTAGAAATATTAATCAGAATTCAAAAATGTCAAACCGTTTTCGAGATAAGGCCGATTTTTTTATTTTTGACTGAATTTAGCCGGTCATGGTCCGATATCTTAAATTTTGTCGCGACAACATATCAACTCAAAGCGAGAAAGTTTTAGGTGACTTTTGCAAAAAAAGGCCCTAGCGCAGCACAGGCGAAACAGCTAGTTATTAGTTATTAATACGACTGGGGCTTACTGCTGGCAGAAAAAGACCCTTAAAGGACTTAGTAAGGCGGTATAATAAGTATATTATTCTTATGTAGGTATTTTTTTTTTTTTTTTTGTGTGTGTGAGTACAATTTTTTCAAGCCCGGAAAATATAATAATTAAATGTTTTCTATCAAATCCTGTATATTAATTATAAATAGTTGATGGGCATACTGATAACAACAGTAGTGATAAGATTACTGATAAGCTTTATTTATAAACATAACCGTGCGTTTGGCCTTGTTCGGAAAAGAAACAATCAACTCATCGCGCACATCGCATCGTATTGTCTGTCAACACATGATACTTATTACAATGCATTCAACTCAAGTGGGAATATTAATTCTATATATGTATATAAAAGTGAATGTCTGTTTGTTTGTTCGCTTATAACTTACGAACTACAGCACGGAATTGCACGAAACTTTGCACACTTATTTTTTTTACCCGGGGAAGGTTATAGGGGTATTATCCGGCTGATTTTGTTACGGCCAATTTTCCAATTTTTTTAAAATTTTCCGAATTTTGACCAATATCTTAAGATTAATATCAACTCAAAGCGAGAAAGTTTTAGATGACATCTTTATCCCTCATCTAGGACATATTTTGCAAAATTGTGACAAACCATTTCAGGGTTACAAGTTCGAATCCGGGATCGGCCAAGATAAAATTTAGACAATACTAATTGTTTAGCTAAAACGGCAAGAGATATAGAAAAATGGATAGGAATGGACCCCCCACCAAAATCATAGACTTGGACCCCAGAAAAAATATCATAGTTCAATAATATATACAACCGTTTTCGAGTTATGGCCGATTTTTCTATTTTTGTATGGAAAATCATAGAATACTATTGGAAACGGTAAGAGATATAGAAAATATGTTGGAATAGACCCCCCTCCCCCCCCCCCCCNCCCCGTCCGAAAAAAACATAAACCGAGACCCCAGTAAAATTATCAGAATTCAGAACTCAACAACCGGCCAATGCACGGCCGATTTGCTAAGAAATCATAGAATGAATACTATTAAAAACGGTAAGATATATAGAACAATTGATGGGACTGGACGCCCCTCCCCCTAACCAAAAACTGGGATCCCAGTAAAATTATCAGAATTCAGAACTCTACAATCGCCGAGTTACGGCCGCTTTTCCGATTTTTATGAGAAATCATAGAATACTATTAGAAACGGTAAGAGATAAAAATTATCATTGAAAAAAGGCAAAGTTCCTCCCACTCTTCCAAAAAAATTCTGCCTATGAAAGTAGTGATATCTTCCAGCAATAGGAAACCTCTGCCAGACAAGGTGGATAAACTCAGGCCGAGCGAATGGTTTATTAGCTTGACAAGTGACGGTGAAACGGCATGTAAAGGACCATTCACTAAGTAATGATGGTGCCGGCAACTTATCCCCCCGGACCGTGACCTCATAGTGATGCACTGTCACTGTCACGTGCCGGTCTAGTATGATCATGTTCCTTCAACTGCCTGGAAGTATATTTTTAGTTTTGCCGGGAGGATCACTTGCCGGTCACTGCTTAGTGTTAATGCTTCTTTAGACTGCAGCTCAAAATAAGTTGTTCTGTTTTCAATTTTCATCACATAATTTAAAATCTTTCATCATTATTAGTTGGCATCATATCTAAGCAGTAGCGGTAATGCTCTATTTTAGATACATTTGACATTTAATTACTTAACTCACAATAACAGAGAAGCTTTTGTCCCATTCCCATCATTGAACATGCGCTCATTGAACATTTTCGTCTTGTTTTGTCTCAAAAATCACCCCTAGAAAAACTTGATATTCTCTTAGAAACACTTTGTATACAAACTGGACTTTGTGTTTATACCAGAACAGTATGATATATCAGTTCGTAGAATTCAAAGATTGTGTTCTCATAGCACTATTAACCATAATAATCATAAAGAAATGGAGAGAGTTTGGTAAGAACTTTAATGATCTGATGGTGGCTAGGCCACGAGCATTAGCTTTCCATAAGGAGAAAACTCTGCCAATGTGAAATCAAAATTTGATACTTTCAGTTTCAAGGCACGCAGAATCCAAAAATTGAAAATAGAATCCATTTGCCGCAACCGGTATCCTGATGTACACCGTCTACCGTGCCGTGATGGGGACATTTGGCCTTATAGCTTTGACCAATTTGGATGAAATTTGATATGTAGGTCCTATTTTATACAATCCTTAAGTTTAATTTGCTGTCTTTTGCTTTTTGAAATATAACCCCCTGACTTAGCAGACTAATTGCTGTACATTTTCCTATTTTTTTCCTTCTACATTACTGTTTTCCTCCCGGAAAACCGTTCGTTTTAGACAAGTATTGTTCAACTTATTTCGTACGCATTTAACGATTTTTTTGCTTTAACATCCATTGTTAATTTGAGACGGGGGTTTTACGCAGATTTTTTTTTTTTTTTTTTTTTTTTTTTTTTTTTTTTTTTTTTTTTNTTTTTTTTTTTTTTTTTTGGCTTAACGTCTCTTTAACGTCTGTTGGTCTTTCGAATGCTGGATACTTACAAACCGGGTACTCAAATTGACTCACCCAGAACAATGCATGAAGAGTGAGGCTTTTTTTGTTTCTTCTTATGAAAATACATTACCGAGCTTTTTTTTTTTTTTTTTTCTCGTGACAATTCCAAAGGTTCATAAACCCAAATAACTCGGTTGACCGACGCGACGCGACGTCCACCTGGACGCTGCTATTCGGACAGCTGTCTCTGAATACACACCTAACTATCGTAAGTTAGCAGAAACAAAACAATGCCAAACATCTTATTAAATGTCTTAATTTTCTTATTTCTTGTAATATTTTTCTTTGTACCGTTTTGAAACAAAAATAAAGTCAAGTTCTCGAATGAGAGAAAGTTAACCCTCTTGCTTTTTTTTTTTTTGTAAAGTTCCAATGCTTCAGACTGCGTTTTTTCATATAGTATTTTAGATTATGGGTGATGATCGCGAAGAAAATGTAGAACTGCAAAGTCGATCGCGGGCAAAAAAGGTTGTTGATATCTGAAATTTGATGCAACCACTTCTGGTATTGAAAACTCGACATTCGAACCCATAACAGTACTCTCCTATCTCATTTACCGCCTTAGAGGCTTGACCGTTCCCGTGCTAAAATTCTATGATTTCTCAAAAAAAAATCGGAAAATCATACATAACCAGAAAACGGTTGGAAAATTTTGAATTCTGATAATTATGCTGGAGGCATTTTTTTTACCTCCAGATCTGAATTATTTCAGATCTGGAGGTATTCTCATCAATTATTCGATATCTCTTACCTAGACAATTTTCTAAATTTTATTTTGCCTGATCCCGAATCCGAACTTGTAAATCTGGAATGGCTGGTCATAATTTTGCAAACTATGTCCTAAATTACGATTAAGGACTCAGAGACCACTTGAAACTTTGAGTTAATATGATGTCGCGACAAAATTTAGGATATGCACTGAATTTGGTCAAAAGTCGAAAAATGGGTCGAAAACTGTTCCGACAATTTTGAATTCTATATAATACGCACCTAAACCATCCTCATGAATCTCTCTCTCTCACACACACACACACACTCTCTTTCTCTCTCTTTCGTCAAAATTGTCAAATTCAATAAAAAAATAATTCAAATCGTAAAGTAAAATCGGCCCCACGCAATCAATTTATTGCAATTCAATTAACAATGACATCGTTCAGAATGAATAAATAGATCAATCAATAAAACTAAATCGTGAACTGAAATTCTCCCCGCTCACCTACTTGCAAAATACTAAATTTAAATTGCAACGACAGGATGGACTCTATCATCTGCGAAACCCAGTTGGTAGACAGACTGACTCATAATCACCGTAGTAGAGATGGGATTATCGACTCACTTTGGTGAGTCGACATGACTCGACTCACCAATATGAGTCGACTCTCGATCTCGTCTTGTATCGAGTGACAATTTTCAGAAACGCCTTATTTGACCAGAAAGACATAATAAAACTAATTGACAAAAGGGGCATCTACCAAATAAACGTCCCCAACTTCGGCGAATACATTAAAAAAACATCACAATCAATCGCCGCCAGAATAAAAGAACATTTTCCTTCTTCAGTAAACAACAAACACCCGGAAAAATATTTCTCCTCTTTGAAGAGTCGATTAATTTCAAGAAGATGATTCGACTCGTGAGTGAGTCGACGCATGAGTCGACTCGTGGATGACTGTAGCTCCTCAATGGATACAGACTTGAAATTTGACAATCAGATTCCTTTTAGTATGTAGGAGCGTAATAAGAAAGGAAAAGACTCAAAGTTGAACTGGAACCGAGTTATGGTCCAAAAGGACCACATTTTACCTTCTTTTTTACAGAAAAATTAAAGAAGAAAACAAAAAATGACTGAGAAGGACCCCCCGTGAAACAGTTTACCAGGGGAGATTAGGACCCAATATGATATACTAATAAATTCTGTTTCTTTGTGTGATTATATCAAACCTTTGGTGCTCATCACTGCAGCATTGTAGGATTTTTCCCAATATCAATCATTATCCCAATTAATTTGATTTTTCGACTTTTCCCCTTCAGTGTTTTCAGCGGGTTGCAATACGCATTTATTTAGATGACTACTCATTGCCCTCATGAGGCTGAGTGGGCCCCAAAACATCTAAAACACGTGACAAATTATTGCACTTGCCCGGGATCGAAGCCATGAAAGCTGGAGCTCAGGACCCCACAAAATATGTATATAAATTTTACGACCCCACCCGTGATTGAACACCGGTCCCTCTGTGATACCCACTAGACAAGTAGTGTGTTCGACTATGGACAGTGACAGGATTATCAAAACTCACGTTAACATCTACAGGGTGTTTCAAAAGGTTATGCACAAAAAGAAACCACGTATAGTAGAGCTCAAATTAAAGGCCACTTTGTTTAATAAACCCCTATAAATGGACCCCAGGGTAGCTAGGGCCAGGGGCGGATTTAAGGCTATATCTTAGGGGGGGCGGTGCAGCACTTAGGAAGGCGATACTTCCGGAGGGTATGGAATACCCTCCCAGGCACAGGGGGGGTCGGGGCCGCCGCCCCCGGGGAAAATTTTGAATAATTAGAATCGTCCTACGCTCAATTTTGTGAATTTAAAAGGTCAACAGTTGGTTTTAGACAAGAGCTATTCCGGTCTTTTTTGTAGCAATTTTAGAAGACATACCTTAAAACACCACAAAAAATCGCATCAAAAAGTTTTAGGCATTTTTATTATATGACCCCCCATAACTCCGCCCGTGATCGGAGGAAAAACGCCAAATTCTCACCAAAGAAGCAGGATAACAATCGGAGACGTCATGCAAAAAATGAAGTCAATCGCAAAATAATTCGATTTTTAAGTGCCAACTTTGGGTGGCCCTAGCTATCTTGGGTCCATTTCCGTATAGGGGTTTATTAAGTAAACTGACCTTTATTTGAGCTCTACTATACGTGGTTTCTTTTTATGCATTAGCGTTTGCCACACCCTGTATACTGGATATGTATCTGGTCTACCTACTATAAAATATTTTAATGTGAGAACTCACAAATAAGCTCAATTCCTAAATGGAATGTTAGATCGTCTGGTCTCCAATAGTTAAATTTTGTGTGGTTTAAACATTTAATTACATTTTTTATTTTATGGTCGTTATTCCAGAAGTCTTAAGGACTGGTCGTCTCTTAACCCTATTCCTTAGGTACCACCAATCTGTCCTAATCTACTTCTAACTGTGCCTTTAGTACAGTTGGAATGGCCCAGTGGTAACTACACTTAGATCCCAGCGTGACCACCAATTTGTCCTAATCTACTTCTAACTGTGCCTTTAGTACAGTTGGAATGGCCCAGTGGTAACTACACTTAGATCCCAGCGTGACCACCAATTTGTCCTAATCTACTTCTAACTGTGCCTTTAGTACAGTTGGAATGGCCCAGTGCTTACTGCACTTAGATCCCAGCGTGAGCTACGAATTGAACGTCCAGGTACACGCAACCAAAATTGACAGAGAAATCAGAGTATTATCGCCAAAAAGGAAACATTTGTTTCACTAACAAAAAATCAAACGCATGAACCGATGCACTCACAGCGGTGAAACGCACACTGACACAGGGATACTAGTCACTCTAACGACCTCAACACTGGATACCTTCAATCTACCTCCTAACCGCAGCCCCATTCCCCTGTTCAGGCTACGGTCCTCTATGTTCTGAAACCATTAATGACAATGACATACACATCACTAGCAACACTAAAACAAGAGAATTTCGTAACTCTCAACAAAACTCATGTCTCTGTGGCAGTATATGCACCAATGCATCAATATCGGATTGCACCAGAGGGTTAGATTCCTGGTTGCGTCTCGAAAATACGATTTTTTTCTTCTCTCGAACTTGTCACTTGGTCTGGTTAGTATTGGTAGCTACGGTAATATAGCGACAAATGGTAGCATTATCTTAGCTTAGACGTGGTGATATTGAAGTGATTGTTAAAAATACCTTGCAATCCTATGATTGAACTTTAATTTTTTTCTTTTCTTATTACGCACCTACATACTAAAAGGGACCTTTGTTTTACATACTAAAAGGGACCTTTGTTTTACATACTAAAAGGGACCTTTGTCATCGTGGAACTATTATCAGTTGATTATCAGTCAGTCAGTATACCAACTGGGCTTTGCATTTTATAAGTATAGACAGATAGTCAATACCAAATCGGTCCAACATATCAAATTTCATTAAAATTACCAACTTTTTCAGAAAAAACTGTTTCTTCCTCTTTTAAAGATTAACAATCCGCGCCTGACCCAATGACTTGTTTAAGAATGAATGGAATTCTAACCGTACAGAACTTGGTCAGTGTGTACATATTATAAAATAGCGGTTCTTTTCAGATATGTTCAAGAGGACTTTGGTATAGTTATGAGAGTCCCATCTAGCGTCTCATTCTATGAACTTTACAGAAACCGCTCATCTTCTGGTTAAGTATACCCGCAGATCCAGCGGCTCATTCTATGAACTTTACAGAAACCGCTCATCTTCAGGTTAGGTATACTCGTAGATCCAGCGTCTCATTCAATAAACTTCACAGAAACCGTTCATCTTCAGGTTAGGTATACTCGTAGATCCAGCGCCTCATTCTATAAACTTCACAGAAACCGTTCATCTTCAGGCTAGGTATACTCGTAGAACCAGCGTTTCATTCTATAAACTTCACAGAAACCGCTCATCTTCAGGCTAGGTATACTCGTAGAACCAGCGTCTCATTCTATAAACTTCACAGAAACCACTCATCTTCAGGTTGGGTATACTCGTAGATCCAGCGTCTCATTCTATGAACTTCACAGAAACCGCTCATCTTCAGGTTAGGTATACTCGTAGATCCAGCGTCTCATTCTATGAACTTCACAGAAACCGCTCATCTTCAGGTTAGGTATACTCGTAGATCCAGCATCTCATTCTATAAACTTCACAGAAACCGCTCATCTTCAGGTTAGATATACTCGTAGATTCAGCGTCTCATTCTATGAACTTCTCAGAAACTGCTCATCTTCAGGTTATGTATACTCGTAGATCCAGCGTCTCACTCTAAAAACTTCATAGAAACTGCTCATCTTCAGGTTAGGTATACTCGTAGATCCAGCGTCTCATTCAATAAAATTCACAGAAACCGCTCATCTTCAGGTTAGGTATACTTGCAGATCCAGCGTCTCATTCTATGAACTTTACAGAAACCGCTCATCTTCTGGTTAGGTATACTCGTAGATCCAGCGTCTCATTCAATAAAATTCACAGAAACCGCTCATCTTCAGGTTAGGTATACTCGTAGATCCAGCGTCTTATTCTATAAACTTCACAGAAACCGCTCATCTTCTGGTTAGGTATACTCGTAGATCCAGCGTCTTATTCTATAAACTTTACAGAAACTGCTCATTTTCAGGTTAGGTATACTTGCAGATCCAGCGTCTCATTCTATGAACTTCACAGAAAACGGAGCTTCGTATTCTCAGCGCACAATTAGACTCCTAACGAGACCTATATACCAAATTTCATCCAAATCGGTCAACTCTAACTGACAAAAGTACCCTTCACGCCAGACAAAGGATTTTTTTCTTCTATAATGACAAATCATAAAAAATAATTGAAAGTATGTAAATTTTTATGACAAATGGAAGACAAATTGGGGTTCATATTTAAAATGTCAAAAGAACCGCATTAAAAGTAATGTATACTTAGTCAGCGTCTATGGCACGTTGAATACGCCAGTTCCCGTTAGATTAAAGAAGTTAAGCAAAATCCTGCGAGGTTGTACCGTGGAGATTTGGGCTCTGGGGATCTCAAAACATATTTTGGCATTGAAAACTCGACATCAAAAATGTCAGCCCATTACAATACTTTCCTTTTCATAGGGGACAAGGAAAAGAAAAATGAAGCCAGAAACCGCTCATCTTCTGGTTAGGTATACTCGTAGATCCAGCGTCTCATTCTATGAACTTCACAGAAACCGCTCATCTTCAGGTTAGGTATACTCGCAGATCCAGCGTCTCATTCTATAAACTTCACAGAAACCGCTCATCTTCAGGTTAGATATACTCGTAGATCCAGCGTCTCATTCTATAAACTTCACAGAAACTGCTCATCTTCAGGTTAGGTATACTCGTAGATCCAGCGTCCCATTCTATGAACTTCACAGAAACTGCTCATCTTCAGGTTAGGTATACTCGTAGATCCAGCGTTTTATTCTATAAACTTCACAGAAACCGCTCATCTTCAGGTTAGGTATACTCGTAGGTCCAGCGTCTTACTCTATAAACTTCACAGAAACCGATCATCTTCAGGTTAGGTATACTTGCAGATCCAGCGTCTCATTCTATGAACTTCACAGAAAACGGAGCTTCGTATTCTCAGCGCACAATTAGACTCTTAACGAGACCTATATACCAAATTTCATCCAAATCGGTCAACTCTAACTGACAAAAGTACCCTTCACGCCAGACAAAGGATTTTTTTCTTCTATAATGACAAATCATAAAAAATAATTGAAAGTATGTAAATTTTTATGACAAATGGAAGACAAATTGGGGTTCGTATTTAAAATGTCAAAAGAACCGCATTAAAAGTAATGTATACTTAGTCAGCGTCTATGGCACGTTGAATACACCAGTTCCCGTTAGATTAAAGAAGTTAAGCAAAATCCTGCGAGGTTGTACCGTGGAGATTTGGGCTCTGGGGACCTCAAAACATATTTTGGCATTGAAAACTCGACATCAAAAATTTCAGCCCATTACAATACTTTCCTTTTCATAGGACAAGGAAAGTAAAAATGAAGCCAGCGTCAGTGGCATGTTCCAGTTAGATAATTGAAGTTAAGCAACGTCAAGCGAGGATTAACCAAGTAGGTGTCCACGCAGGTTCACGCCCTCGTGATGCTGGCTCTTTTTCCAGCCCAAACCAGGCTGAGCATGGTCAATGTGGGTTAGCTGTTTTGTAAGTTTCCAGCGAATGGAGGGTAAAACCCCCGCCTCGAATCACCAATAGATGTTAAAGAGACGTTAAGCCAAAAAAAGAGTAAAACCTGTACCTCCATGTTTTTATTCTTTCTTCGAAAATTCACTTCCTTGACTTCCGCGAAATATCGAGTGCACAACTTGGCGAACAATTCGTGATGATTTTTAAATTGGCGATCAATTTGTGATACTTTTTAGTACATGTGGGTATCGTACTTAAAAACAAAAACAAAATGGACGGCGGCAAATTCATTTTCATTAGATTATTGGAATCTACGTATCTTGAAACGTAAAATATCAAATTTTGAGGGGGGTATTTTTTCATGACATTTACAAAGGTTCATTACTGAATACAATAAACCAATAGGCGCTTATTCTTCTTGACAACATTGAACGAGGAGTACTTAAACTTGTATTTTGCAATTTTAGGGATACACTGAATGGCATACATGATGATGTCAAGCCTGAATAGGGGTGCTGCGTTTCTCATCTTCTTCTTTTGAACGAGGAGTACTTAAACTTGTATTTTGCAATTTTAGGGATACCCTGAATGGTATCCATGATGTCAAGGTTATTTTACTATTGACATTATTGAAATGCGTTGGGAGTAATATACTCGTCGCACAGAGGTACCTACATTATGCGTGTTGATTGTAAACATACACACACTACCAGTGTATGTTTACAGTATTGTTTACCTTATGATCCAGATAGATCAGCTGTATTATAGAGATAGAGGGTGAGTCACTACTAGTAATTCCGCCACATTCCTTCCTCAACTTCGTCAAAAAAAATGCCGTAAAAACGGCCGTAATAAGTGCCAAACTATGAATTCTATCTACATTTTTATTTCATCATCATATGAACGACCATAGCTCCGGGAATCAAATCCCGGCCCTATCAAAATATACATTAAAGCATTTGAATTTTGCGAGAAACGGATATGCATCCCCTATGTTCCCCTGTAGGGAACGTGGGATGATCTTGAAAATATTTTCCTGAAAAACTTTAGGGTCGACTTTTAACTATAAATATATTGTTCTTATTTTGAGATTCTCTTGAACGATTTGTGATATCAAAAGAGTGGCCAGGTGGTCTAGAACGGCCTGTCCACAATATGTGTTTGTGTATCACGAACGATTTGTGATATCAAGAGCGTGGCCGGGTGGTCTAGAACGGCCTGTGTACAATATGTGTTTGTCTATCATGAACGATTTGTGATATCAAGAGAGTGGCCGGGTGGTCTAGAACGGCCTGTGTATAATATGTGTTTGTCCGGAATTCTTTATTCGATATTGTTTGGTACAATGTATTTAGCTTTAGATAACTTTTCGGTGTGAAACGTTTGGTTACATTGAACGAGCGACGCGACTAATATGAAAGTCTTCTTTGAGCAAAACTAGGACATTCAGGCAACAATCTCTTTCTGATAATGAGTCAGTCAGTATACCAAGTAAGTTTTGCGTTTTGTAAATACATCATAGTATCACATCACACCGCTCGTAATATAATTGCTGGGGTATATCTCTTTCTGATAATGAGTCAGTCAGTATATCAAGTAAGTTTTGCGTTTTGTAAATACATCTTAGTATCACATCACACCGCTCGTAATATAATTGCTGGGGTATATCTCTTTCTGATAATAAGTCAGTCAGTATATCAAGTAAGCTTTGCGTTTTGTAAATACATAGTATCACATCACACCGCTCGTAATATAAATGCTGGGGTATATATCTTTCTGATAATGAGTCAGTCAGTATATCAAGTAAGCTTTGCGTTTTGTAAATACATAGTATCACATCACACCGCTCGAAATATAAATGCTGGTGTATATCTCTTTCTGATAATATAATGAGTCAGTCAGTATATCAAGTAAGCTTTGCGTTTTGTAAATACATAGTATCACATCACACCGCTCCTAATATAAATACTGGGGTAAAAGTACATAATAAGGAAATTGTAAACATTTACCAGAACCAGACATCTCTGTGGCAGAGTGTACATCACCCTCAGCTTGACTCAAGGAGGTACCGGGTTCGAATCCTGATCGTTGAAAATTTGGAAAAGGTTTTTTCGAATTTTCTACTTGGCCCGGTTGTGTTTGGGGGTATTATTAAACCGATTGTAGATCTCTAATGAGGCTACAATTATCACTGCGACTTTTATTCAGATCTACAGGGTGTTTGGCTATAAATGGGACCCCTGAATATGGTGGGTAGCTGAGATCAAATGGAACATTTTTTACGAAATTCGTTAGNCGCCATCAAAAACTAGGATTTAGTGTCCATATTCTTTTTGTTCGGTCACACAGAACCCCACCGAGCGACGTTGAAAGTTGTTCAAAAATGACCTTCTCCACCCTGTAACTCGGCTAAGCTTCGTCTGGCTCAGTAACGAATTTCCATTTGACCTCAGCTACCCACCATATTCAGGGCTCCCATTTATAGCCAAACACCCTGTATTGTGACCAGTGGGCAGGAATGGAGTTAGATTCTGATTACGAATCCACCGCCTCAACCAACTGACTCTGGAGGCTATTGTTTGGGGGTAACTCAGCCTCCAGAAAACAATTGGGTAGTTAATATGGTAATTGGGGCAAGTAGTTGCATTATAAGGTAATTTTGTTAAGTATTGTTTGGTGTATTGTAGTGTTTGTTAAAAAAATGCCTTGTAATGCTATAATGTCCACAAAAGTATCATATAATAACACAAAGATATATATGTACAGGGTGTCCCAAAAGTCCGACACCGCCTGAATATATACGGGGGTTTCACCCTCCATTCGCTGGAAACTTGCAAACCAGCTCCTCCCACATTGACCTCACCCAGCCTAGGTTGGGCGGAAAACTAGCCAGCATCACGAAGGCGCGAACCCACGTGAACACTCACATGATATATTACCTCGCTAGACGTTGCTTAACTTCAGCGATCTAAGGTGAACTTTTGTATTCATTTTAAAATAGATTAAAGTTCATCACTTTTCAGATTTTCCCCAATTTTGCTTTTGTTTCTTCAAATTTTAATGCTAAACACCGGCATCTGAAACCAGGCAAGTGCGTCCATTGTCTTTTTCGTTTGGCACAAAGAACCTACCAAGCGACGGGATGTTGAAAGTTGTATAAAAATTACATTTTCCACCCTGTAACTCGGTTTTGCTTCGTCTGGCTCACTAACGAATTTCGTTAAATATGTTCCATTTGATCTCAGCTACCTATTATATTCAGGGGTCCCATTTATATAGCCAAACACCCTGTATATGTAAATTTGAACTATTTGTACTATTTCTCCTCAACCAGAGATAAGCATTGATCCTTTAATTAAATATTGTAAAAATATGGCCCAGACACCCAACTAAGGCCCAAACACCGTACTATCGGACAGACACCCTACTATTGGCCTGGCAACCAACTATGGCCCCATGGCTCAGATGATCAACTATGGTCCACACACCAAACTATGGCTCAAGCAACAAGCTATGGCTCGAACAACCAACTATGGCACAGACACCCAGCTATGGCCCAGACATCCAACTATGGCCCAGACACCAAACTATGGCTCAGACAACCAACTATGGCCCAGACACCCAACTATGGCCCAAACATCCAACTACGGCCCAGACACCCAACACTACCTAGCATTAAGTATAATAATGAATTGTCTCATTATTTCAAGTTTATCTGAGGATAGGTACATAGGTACGAGTACTACACTCTTGGTGAAAGTTAAACATTTTACAGTCACCTTCCCATAAATCTACTGGGTGTGACGAGGTACGAGGGTGGTTCCAACATTATGGCACAGACACCCAACATTACCTTACCTAGCATTAAGTATAATAATGAATTGTCTCATTATTTCAAGTTTATCTGAGGATAGGTACATAGGTACGAGTACTACACTCTTGGTGAAAGTTAAACATTTTACAGTCACCTTCCCATAAATCTACTGGGTGTGACGAGGTACGAGGGTGGTTCCAACATTATGGCACAGACACCCAACATTACCTTACCTAGCATTAAGTATAATAATGAATTGTCTCATTATTTCAAGTTTATCTAAGGATAGGTACATAGGTACGAGTACTACACTCTTGGTGAAAGTTAAACATTTTACAGTCACCTTCCCATAAATCTACTGAGTGTGACGAGGTACGAGGGTGGTTCCAACATTAGCCGCTGGGTGCCTGGATCTCGCTCGTCGCGGATTGGCCGTAGCGCATACCAAGCATTGCATTGTATTTCTCTATGTACCTATATTGTCTGCATTAAAATTATACCATAAGTAATTAATTATTAGCTGACACAAATAGGTACCTAAGTGTTTTGTCTGCAGTAAAATTAAAATAGATAGCTAAGTGTTTTGTCTGCAGTAAAATTATACCAAAATTAATTAATTATTAGCTGACACAAATAAGTGTTTGTCTGCAGTAAAATTATACCGTAATTAATTAATTATTAGCTGACACAAATAGGTACCTAAGTGTTTTGTCTGCAGTCAAATTGTACCAAAATTAATTAATTATTAGTTGACACAAATAAGTGTTTGTATGCAGTAAAATTATACCATAATTAATTAATTATTAGCTAACACAAATAGGTACCTAAGTGTTTATCTGCAGTAAAATTATATCATAATTAATTATTAGCTGACACAAATAGGTACCTAAGTGTTTTATCTGTAGTAAAGTTATACCAAAATTAATTAATTATTAGCTGACACAAATAAGTGTTTGTATGCAGTAAAATTCTACCAAAAATGAATCGGAGTACACAATAGGTAGAATCAGTATTACAAGATCCTTGAATATACCCGTACCAGAGTAATTAAATAATATTGTTCTATCTACAGGGTGTACAAGATACAGTTGACACTCCTTTGCAGGGTGTGATTCTACAAATCTACAAGTAATAAGGGTGTTCTACCAAACTCGCTTATATTATAACATAGCACACATTTTTGCTTATAGGTAAGGAAAAAACAAATAAACATGATCTTATGCAGATGCACAGATGGAGCAATTTGCAGACTCCCATAAGAATCTGAGTATTTGTTTTTTCTTGGTTGTAAGCAAAAATGTATACTATGCTATAAGTGAGTATATTGTGCTATAAGAAAAGTGAGTACACTGTGCTATAAGATAAGTGAGAATACTGTGCTGTAAGATAAGTGAGTATACTGTGCTATAAGATAAGTGAGTATACTGTGATATAAGATAAGTGAATATACTGAACTATAAGATAAGTGAGTATACTGTGCTACAAGATAAGTGAGTATACTGTGCCATAAGATAAGCGAGTATACTGTGCTATAAGATAAGTGAGTATACTGTGCTATAAGATAAGTGAGTATACTGTGCCATAAGATAAGTGAATATACTGTGCTGTAAGAAAAGAGAGTATACTGTGTTCTAAGATAAGTGAGTATACTGTGCCATAAGATAAGTGAGTATACTGTGCTATAAGATAAGTGAGTATACTGTGCTATAAGATAAGTAAGTATACTGTGCCATAAGATAAGTGAATATACTGTACTATAAGATAAGTGAGTTTACTGTGCCATAAGGTAAGTGAGTATACTAAGCTGTAAGAAAAGTGAGTATACTGTACTATAGGATAAGTGAATATACTGTGCTATAAGATAAGTGAGTATGCTATCCTATAAGATAAATGTGTATACTGTGCTATAAGATAAATAAGTAAACTGTGCTAGACGATAAGTGAGTATACTATCCTATAAGATGAATGTGTATACTGTGTTATAAGATAAGTGAGTAAACTGTGCTAGACGATAAGTGAGTATACTATCCTATAAGATGAATGTGTATACTGTGTTATAAGATAAATGAGTAAACTGTGCTAGACGATAAGTGAGTATAGTATACTATCCTATAAGATGAATGTGTATACTGTGCTATAAGATAAATGAGTAAACTGTACTAGACGATACCTGAGTATACTATCCTATAAGATAAATGTGTATACTGTGCTATAAGATAAATGAGTAAACTGTGCTAGACGATAAGTGAGTATACTATCCTATAAGATAAATGTGTATACTGTGTTATAAGATAAGTGAGTATGCTATCCTATAAGATAAATGTGTATACTGTGCTATAAGATAAATGAGTAAACTGTGCTAGACGATAAGTGAGTATACTATCCTATAAGAGAAATGTGTATACTGTGTTATAAGATAAGTGAGTATGCTATCCTATAAGATAAATGAGTATGAGTATACTGTGCTATAAGATAAATGAGTAAACTGTGCTAGACGATAAGTGAGTATACTATCCTATAAGATAAATGAGTATGAGTATACTGTGTTATAAGATAAATGAGTAAACTGTGCTAGACGATAAGTGAGTATACTATCCTATAAGATAAATGAGTATGAGTATACTGTGCTATAAGATAAATGAGTAAACTGTGCTAGAGGATAAGTGAGTATACTATCCTATAAAATAAATGAGTATACTGTGCTATAGGATTTAAGTAAGAATACGGTGTCCCAGAATATTCTTACAACTTTATTCACACACACCTTTCTCTTCATATCTCTCTTGGTTTGAAAATAGCATTAAGGAGCATTCACACTCAACAGTGACAATGCCGGCAAATTATTCCTGCTGACCGTTAGCTCACAGTGATGCAATGTCACGTGCCGGTATAGTATGATCATGTTCCATCAAATGCCTGGAAGAATAATTTTAGTTTTAAAGGGCCGGTCACGGCACTGTCCTGCTTAGAGGTTACTTTGATGATCATGTTTTATAAGGAGGAAGAGAGTGAGTGTGAGGACACCAAACA
>CM022876.1:28523116-28541168 GCA_012654025.1 Pachypsylla venusta | reverse complement strand
CGTACCAGAGTAATTAAATAATATTGTTCTATCTACAAGGTGTAGAAGATACAGTTGACACTCCTTTGGAGGGTGTGATTCTACAAATCTACAAGTAATAAGGGTGTTCTCAGACAGCCACATACTCGCTTATATTATAACTTTTTTTTTATTTCCTTTAATTGGTCTTGGTAGCCTTACGATCACCCCTAGCCAGCCCTTTATATAAGACAATTATACTGTGCTAAAAGATAAGTGAGTATATTGTGCTATAAGATAAGTGAATATACTGTACTATAGGATAAGTGAGTATACTGTGCTATAAGATAAGTGAGTATACTGTGCCATTAGATAAGTGAGTATACTGTGCTATAAGATAAGTGAGTATACTGCGCTATAAGATAAGTGAATATACTGTGCTGTAAGAAAAGTGAGTATACTGTGCTATAAGATAAGTGAATATACTGTACTATAAGATAAGTGAGTATACTGTGCCATAAGATAAGTGAGTATACTGTGCTATAAGATAAGTGAGTGTACTGTGCTATAAGATAAGTGAGTATACTGTGCTATAAGATAAGTGAGTATACTGTGCTCTAAAATAAGTGAGTATACTGTGCCATAAGATAAGTGAGTATACTGTGCTATAAGACAAGTGAGTATACTGTGATATAAGATAAGTGAGTATACTGTGCTATAAGATAAGTGAGTATACTGTGCTATAAGATAAGTGAATATACTGTACTATAAGATAAGTGAGTATACTGCGCTATAAGATAAGTGAGTATACTGTGCCATTAGATAAGTAAGTATACTGTGCTATAAGATAAGTGAGTATACTGTGCTATAAGATAAGTGAGTATAAGATAAGTGAATATACTGTGCTGTAAGAGAAGAGAGTATACTGTGCTCTAAAATAAGTGAGTATACTGTGCTATAAGATAAGTGAGTATACTGTGCTATAAGATAAGTGAGTATACTGTGCTATAACATAAGTGAGTATACTATCCTATAAGATAAATGTGTATACTGTGTTATAAGATAAGTGATTATGCTATCCTATAAGAAAAATGAGTATGAGTATACTGTGCTATAAGATAAATGAGTAAACTGTGCTAGACGATAAGTGAGTATACTATCCTATAAAATAAATGAGTATACTGTGCTATAGGATTTAAGTAAGAATACGGTGTCCCAGAATATTCTTACAACTTTATTTACACACACCTTTCTCTTCATATCTCTCTTGGTTTGAAAATAGCATTAAGGAGCATTCACACTCAACAGTGACAGTGCCGGCAAGTTATTCTTGACCGTTAGCTCAGAGTGATGCAATGCCACGTGCCGGTCTAGTATGATCATGTTCCTTCAAATGCCTGGAAGAATAATTTTAGTTTTGCAGGGCTTGTCACGGCACTGTCACTCTGCTTAGAGGTTACTTTGATGATCATGTTTTATAAGGAGGCAGAGAGTGAGTGTGAGGACACCAAACAATCTCTCAAGGATGTGTTTCTTCACCAATGTCTGTATAGATGAACACTCTGTATACAAATAATATTGGATAGTGGCCATGTTTTATAAGGAGGCAGAGAGTGAGTGTGAGGACACCAAACAATCTCTCAAGGATGTGTTTCTTCACCAATGTCTGTATAGATGAACACCCTGTATACAAATAATATTGGAGAGTGGCCACATGTTTTATAAGGAGGCAGAGAGTGAGTGTGAGGACACCAAACAATCTCTTAAGGATGTGTTTCTTCACCAATGTCTGTATGAATGAACACCCTGTATACAAATAATATTGGAGAGTGGCCATGTTTTATAAGGAGGCAGAGAGTGAGTGTGAGGACACCAAAAAATCTCTCAAGGATGTGTTTCTTCACCAATGTCTCTATGGTATTATAAATCATAATTGGGACGTCTCACTGACGAGACGCGACGTTCTGATGTGTACCATTTTTACAAGTTCATAAATACAGGGTGGTCACCAATTTATCATCACTCGATTTTTCTCGGAGCCAGTGCAAATTAAAAAAATATACGGGATTTTTCTCAGAAAAGAAAAAGAAGCGTATATTTTTTTATTTATGATGGGGTTATTATTTTATATACTCACATTTTCCGATACATTTTATATAAATTAAGTGTGACATATGAAATGACATTATTTTTTCTTTCTGAACATCGTGATGCTATTAGATAAGCCCCCGGACCACTCTGGACAAAAGTACAAGTGTGACATATCAAATGAAATTATTTTTTCTTTCTGAACATCGTGGTGCTATTAGATAAGCCCCCAAACCACTCTGGACAAGAGTACAATTGTGACATATCAAATGAAATTAATTTTTCTTTCTGAACATCGTGGTACTATTAGATAAGCCCCCGGACCACTCTGGACAAGAGTACAATTGTGACCTATCAAATGAAATTATTTTTTCTTTCTGAACATCGTGGTGCTATTAGATAAGCCCCCGGACCACTCTAGACAAAAGTAGAGGGTGACGCAAAAGTTTTGAATCAAAGTTTCAAATAAAGTGTCTGTTAATTTGGACCTGTGTGTTCCAGAGCCACAGATTTTCAGTAAGAAAAACTATTGATATTTGATAGGTCACACTTGTACTTTTAATTTAAAAACAAATTTGAAAATTTTGGATCACCCTGTAGTTTTTCTTCCTGAACATCGTGGTGCTATTAGATAAGCCCGAGGACCACTCTGGACAAGAGTACAAGTGTGACATATCAAATGAAATTAATTTTTCTTCCTGAACATCGTGGTGCTATTAGATAAGCCCCCGAACCTCTCTGGACAAGAGGGTGACACAAAAGTTTTGAATCAAAGTTTCCAATATAGTGTCTGCTAATTTGGACCTGTGTGTACAGAGCCACCAATTTTCAGCAAGAAAAACTATTGATATTTGATAGGTCACCCACTTGAACTTTAAATTTTTTTTAAAAAAATATGTAAATTTCTTTATGTTATTATATCACAATTTTAGTGGGCATCATAGCATTACAAGGTATTCTCAACAATCATTCCAATATCACTAAGCCTAAGCTACACTTTCACAATTTCCTTATAATGCTACTACTTGTCGCTATTACCATAATAGCTACTCAATTGTCCTCAGGAGGCTGAGTTACCCCCAATCACAACCAGACCAAGTAGAAAATTTGAAAAAACCTTTATCAAATTTTCGACCCGCCCAGCAATCAAAACCGGAACTTCCTTGGCGCAAGCCGAGTGTGATGTGCGACGGAGACGTCTACTTTTAATTTAAAAACAAATTTGAAAATTTTGGATCACCCTGTAGTTTTGTCCAGAGTGGTCCTTCCTGGGGCTTATCTAATGAAAGAACGATGTTCAGAAAGAAAAACTGATGCCATTTGATGGGTTACACTTGTACTTTTGATTGATATAAAATTTATCGGAAAATATGACTACCGTGTAAAGAAAGTGACTGGTCAAATATATGTTGTTGTTTTTTTGTTTTTTTTTTTAAAATTTGGCTATCAGAAAGGCAAACCAGCTACCCGCATTGACATCACCCAGCCTGGGTAGACCGGAAATAGCCAGCATCACGAGGGCGCAAACGCACGTGGACACCCACATGGTACAAACTCACTGGACGTTGCCTAATTTCAGTGATCTTACGGGAACTGGTGTATTCAACGTGCCATAGACGCTGGCTTGAAATATATTATGTAAAATTTCATAAAGAACGAAAATATTTCCTATAAACTTGGGAACTTGTATTTAGGTCATATAATTGAAATGAATGTCCCAGATCCTCGGTTGCGGCGCAACAATAACATTTTTTTCAGTTTCAAATGGAATTCAATAACTACTTCTAATTAAGATTTTTCTATTTAAAAAAACGAGAAATAGAAGAAAACAAATAGGTAATATTCTGATTGTTTCTATTGAAAGAAAGCAATTGCAGAGTGCATGTCCTTGGCTAGCTTCTGGAAATCCACTCACGAATGCCTATTTTATTATTTTCCATCACTAAAGGTAGTACGTGAGCTATTTTTAGAAAGGCTGGAGTTGTAGCTTCGAGGACATCACTTTGCTCGCATGCGGGGATATAGGGGAGGGCCCGGGGGGCACGTGTCCCCAATTTTTTTAAGCGGGCGGTGTTTCTCTAATTTCATTATACCTAAATCACGTACATTTTCTTAAAGAAAATCAAATGAATGGTGATCCGCTGTGTGTTTTATTTCATTGAGTTAGGGGGGGGGCAAGGGCCCCTAAATAATTCCCAATCCTGAGACTAAATAGAAATACGTAAATAAAAAATCGTCAAAAATTCTGTCATCCGTCATGGCACTTTTTTTTTCGTCATCTCGCTCATAAAATCGCTTATCACCCTTATGAAAAGTGTTTGTGGTAAGCTCTACCTCTACAGCTTTTGACAAATGAGGTATCGTACCTCGATAAACATTGCATTAAAAAGTACTGCCCAGGACTCGAACCTCCGGTCTCTAGGTTACGAGTCCCTCCCCTCCCCCTCCAAATTTTCTATTGGGTATATTGTGCCCTCCCAAAACAATCCGCGCATGTTTGCTTAATTGACCGTTTACGGCCAATTTGCGAATTTGTATGAAATTTAGAAAATATTAAGGCTAGGTTCACATGACCGCACGGTTTCATATGAACACATCCATACAAGTTTGTAGCTAGTAAACAATATGCACATTTAAATAGATCTTGTGCCGCACGGTTCATCGTACCGCGTTCATGTGAACCTAGCCTAATTGTCTAGCCAAATCGGTAAGAGATTTTAAAAAATGTCGAGTCGTTTACGGACGATTTTTGTATGGAATCATGGAATAATGTTAGCACGGGAGCGGCCATGATTCTAATGCACCAAGCGAAATAGGTGCAGAATTCAGGACATCAGATAAATTATTAGAACTATGTTAAATCGTTTTCGAGATATAGCCGATATTTCGGTCAAAATTCAACAAATTTTAACCGTGGCGAAGCACGGGACACAACTGATAGTCTTCTTAATATATAAATCAGAAATTTGTATGTACCTAGTACCATGTACCTATGTATGAGGGGTTGTCTGTTACAATTCCACAGCCCACGGTCCGCTATCTTAAATTTTGTCGCAACAACATATCAACTCAAAGCGCGAAAGTTTTAGGTGGCTGCTTAGTCCTTATTTTAGGACATTTTCTGCAAAGGTATGGCCAGCCATTCCAGAGTTACAAGTTCGAAACCGGAAACGGGTGAAATAAAATTTAGAAAATACTAAAAAGTAAAAATCACCGTGCCTCTAAGGCGCCTGGTGAAATGTTTTAAATCTTGATTTTTAAAGGTTGCGATATACAGGGTGGACAACCCCCCCCCCCCCCCCCCCCNCAACCCCCCCCCCCCCGAATTGCCAGTATCCTTGAAAAACAAATATAGCAATATAAGAATCGTAGCGAAGCATAGGCGAAACAGGTAAGTAGTCTTCTATCTATACTTATAAAACGCAAAGCCCAGTTGGTATACTGACGTACTGACTGACTGACTGATAATCAACGTAGCTCCACGATGGCTAAACCTAGAGACTTGAAACTTGGCACACATATTCCTTTAAGTATGTAGGTGCATAATAAGAAAGGAATAAATCGAAAGTTCAAGCGGAAGCAAGTTACCGTCAAAAATGACGCTTGTTAGCGGGTCTTTTTGTAATTTTTTTCTGGGCAAACTAAATCATATAACAAAAAATGACCGAGTATGGACCCCCCCAAAATAGTATATCTTCTCACCGATTTATGGACGGTTTTCACCACCAAAAAATCGGAATTGAGAAGTACCACTTCGGGATGAGCGAGAATGCTCAAATTTGATACAAAGGTGTTCCGAAGTACAAAAAGTCATATCCTTGAATAAAATATTGAATTTTCTAAATAGGAGCGGTGCTCACTCTGGGGGTCGGTTCCACCAAAAATCCATAATTAAGAAATATCACTTCGGGATGAGCGAGAAAGCTGAAATTTTATACGAAGATGTTCCGCAGTGCAAAAAGTTATTATCTTTGAGTAAAATATTGAATTTTCTAAATAGGAGCCGTGTTCACTCTGGGGGTCAGTTCCACCAAAAATCTAAAACTGAGTTGTTGAATTATGTAGCCGTAGCGAAGCACGGGAAAACAGCTAGTCTATCTATAATAATGTATGTATTACTAATTGTTTAGCCAAAACGGTAAGAGATATCGAAAATTTGATGAGAATGGACCCCCCCGAAACCATATGCTAAAATCCCAGGAAAAATATCAGAATTAAAAAATGTCGAACCGTTTTCGAGTTACGGCCGATTTTTCGATTTTTGACCGAATTTAGCCGGTCATGGTCCGATATCTTAATTTTTTTCGCGACAACATATCAACTCAAAGCAAGAAAGTTTTAGGTGTCTTTTAAGCCTTAATTTGGAACATAAGTTTGCAAAAAACGGTCCAAACGTTTTCGAGTTATGGCCGTTTTTCCGATTCTCGTAAGAGGAATCATAGAATACTATTAGCTTCCGATTTTTGAAAGGGAAATCATAGAATACTATTAGCACGGAAACGGCCATGCCTCTAAGGTGCCAAGCTGTAGACCGTAGCGAAGCAAAGGCGAAACAGCTAGTATAGAATAGATTTTCAAACTGACTTACATTTTTCCTTTGAATTTTTCTTCTTCACGTTTACTTTACTCTCGACAATTTCCTCTTCAATTGTATTCATCAATTTATCGTTGGCTAGAGTTGGTATATAAATCCTTGCTAAACCCTGAAGTATCTGATCGTTGTCGTCTATGTATGCTGGCTTTTAAATTGATTTAAATTTTAAACGTATCAAGGTATGAAAAATGTAAAAAAATTAATGAAATATACGTTCATCCGATGCCCCGTAGGGTGCCCTCAGAGAGCCGCTAGTCGCTACTTACTTATCTTATAGCATATCAGGAAAAAACAAAAATAAGACTGTAATGAGGTAAAGAAAATACTATATCATCACTTGACTATAAAATTATTAAGATGTCTAACTAGTTGACTAGTTTCCTACTCTCCTGAAACTCACTTCAAGCTCTGATGATGTACTCAGGAGAGTACGAAACTATTCAGCTCTGATTAACATCTTAATAATTGTGAACGTTAGTGAACTCAACTTTTTGATTCCCATATACATCTCGAAATGCACTTGTATGTGTGTATGTATGTAATATGTTACGTGATACAAGCCACAATTTTCATTCGATTTTGGTATACATGTTTAGGGTATGAAGGAAATTGGCTGTACAGTTTTTGGGGGGACCTGCTCCCCCCCCCCGGACCCAATATTGTATTGTTTGTAAATGATTTTTATTATCTTTTTAGCGGTTTGTTGCAGAAACGTAAAATTTTGATATGTGATGGCTGGTGTTAAGGGCTTTNTCCCCCCCGGGGGGGGGGAGTGGCTCCAATTTTTATTTTTTTTTAATTAGATTGAGATATTTTTTTCTATTAATGAGTACAACACTAACGTGAACACCTGATCATATTGATCCACTAGTTTTACTCATATTGATCCACTAGTTTTACTCGTATAGTCAAGTGAAGATATAGTATTTTCTTTACCTCATTATTGATTTACTTGACATATCCCAATTCAACAAAAGTATAAAATTTGTTTTTTCCTTGCTCATAAAAAATTCAAATTCTGAGGGGGGTACATATGTTTTTTTTCGTGACGATATTAAAGGTTCATTATTGAAAATAATGAACGAATAATGTGTGATATGCTATAAGATAAGTAAGTTTGCGGCTGTCTGAGAGCACCCGTACGCCCTACAGCATGGACACTATGGTTCCATTGATGATTTTGATGAAAGATTCGACAACAGTTAAAGAAGAAGAAAAAAATCTATTTGCTAAATTATCGGAGTTTATGACATAGTACCGGGCTCTAGACAGAAACTAGTTGATAACAAATTCTAAAATCACAACCACATGTTGATGCCATGACTCAATATCTCTCACTGAGTTTAATGAGAACCCAGAGAAGAGGGGGGACAACTCAGTCCACTTTATTAACCCACATTCTAACCTCAAAATAAACCACATGACTATCACAAGAATTTTTGAGGAATGATAAAATAACTAATCTACCACATGGGTGTATTATTCTAAAGCAGAGGTTCCCAAACTGGGGGGGGGCGTGAAGGCAATCCAGGGGGGGCGTAGCAACACATTAGTGTTTTGAATAAGATAGCATTCAGCGACACATTAGTGTTTTGAATAAAATAGCATTTAGCAACACCCATACCAATTTATATCATATAATGTAAAGGCGAGGGAGCTTGGGAGGCTTTCATTTTGAGAAGACCACAACACGTGTTTTGGCAATCACTACAATACCATCTTTTTATGGAGAAGGAAAGTAATAATTCTCGTTCGTCCCCCGTCCACGGTGCGGCGTGACAGACACTTTAGCCACTTAAGGTCAGTAAATTTTTTATTCAATCAGCTTCCATTGCACGTTGAATACACCAGTTCCACTTAGATCAAAAAAGTTAAGCAACGTCCAGCGATGAATTACTTGGTGACATTGTGGTTTCGCGCAAAAAAATATAATAATAAATCTATGTGCAGGATAAGCAGAGTTTTTATATTCCTTTTCCAGAAAAGCCAAAATTTTTATTTAATATCTAACAATAAATTAATCATTAACTTGCTTTTAATTAATAAATTATTAATTTACATTTTTTTTTAAAAAAAAATCCGTATAAAAAAATAATTTAAACAATCTGAATCGCGCTTCAATGTCTTCTAAATCGTATTTTTTTAAAAAAACACACACGCGTAAATGTTACAATGTTTTTTTAGGAAAATTTCGAATAAAGATGTTTTGTGTCACAAAATTCTAACAAAGCGAGAAGTTATCTCTTGGTATGATAACACACAACTGAGTCATGAAGATGAGTAAAGTATAGAACAGAATCTAAAATGAGTAGAAATTTCTCTTTATAATACCTTATCATTATAAACAGGGTTCTACGAACATTTTACGTCTACAACTCTACACGATGACTGTACCAAGACGATCTAGAAAGCATACCATAAAAATTCGAGCAAAGGACTATCAAAACCTTTTGGGTAAACAAACACAAGGGGGGCGTTTCCGGGTCAGGACCCCAACCAAATAAAAAATATTCAAGTTTTTAAGCACATACAGTGATCGAACTTAACATTACATTTTGCACGGTTAGCGGGTATATACGTCAAAATAGCTTCCTCACCGTTTCACCTCTGTGGAACAAATTACTCAAATCAATTTAGTAGAATTCATAGGTAGATATTTTTTTTGGAGGGTCTGAACTTCCATCCCCCCCTCCCCACTCATGTGTTGACCGGACCAGACTGGCGATTTTAGGGATATTTATGACTGTATCAAAAAATATATTTTTGCCATACACAAGCATACCCTCAAAATCCCGAAGATTTCATAAAACTTCCTCAAAATTTCACCTGGAAAATTAGATAAAATTGGTAGCCTTGATAAATTTTGGACCTGGCCCCCCCCCCCCACGCAATTCATTCCTGGCTATATCCCGAACGGTTGACGCACATCTTGCTAATAAAGATGAAAAGTGACACAGCAAAAATTTGCTGTGAACATCCTTATCTATCAAAAAAGAAGAAAGTATTGTAATGAGCTGAAATTTTCGATGTCAGGTTTTCAATTGCAAAACATGTTTTAAGGTCCCCAGAACACAAATTTCAAGTTTCAGCTACTACCTAGTTCTTTATAATATGCACCCACACAAAATATATCATGAACGGTAATATTTGTACCATGGTCAAATGTTGTCTCAAATATTAAAATCACCCACTTGGTACGAAGAACCAAACTCCTATTTAAGTCCAATCGCCTACCTAATATCAGAAATTCGTTAGTTTAAAATTATTGCAAAAAATGTTTATTATTGAAAATAATTAACCAAAACAAACGAAAAACCTTGACAAACTCATTTAAACTTAACGAAAGTGCGTAAAAAACTGAGACTATTAACACATTTTTTTAAACTACTACGCGCCATTTGTATTACCTTACCACTACCACGTGTTAATTTCATGAAGTCACAATTATTAAATGTCATCAATGACGTCATCCATTTTAAATTTTACAGGGTTGTCTAGGTGTGATTTCGTGAAGTAAACTAATAATTTTGTCAGATTTTCTTCTGCATTAACAAAATTATAGTATTAACAAAATTATGGTTAGGATATATCGGTATCAAAAGAATCAATAATATATGAAACGATTTTATCGTATCAAAATATCGATATTTTTTGTTAAATCGATAAACAATAAATGATTCAAATTAATGTCACCATTCGGAAAAACGACTATAACTTGATATTTTTTTTTTTTTTTTTTAAAAAAAATAAACGTCCCTTTAAAATCTATTGGTCTTTGGAGACGGGGTTTTTATAATCCATTCGCTGGAAACTTACAAACCAGCTACCCATATTGACCTCACTCAGCCTGGGTTTGGCCGGAAAAATGGCCAGCATCACGATGGCGCGAACCCAAATGGAGCAACCCCACTGGGCGTTGATTAACTTCAGCGATCGAACGGGAACTGTTGTATTCAACGTGGCATAGACTCTGGCAGTGATCAATTTACAGGTAAAAAAATAGTTCCTTTATCACACCATAAGCGGTTCTACTCGCTTATACAGGGTGTCCATAAAGTCTCACCCCATCCCCCGTATCTCGAGAATGCCTGAAAATATCTATGGGTTTTAGTTTTGGCATGGACAATTTTTGGCCAATAATATTGGTGGACCCCATTGCCGTATCCAAAACAGGGTTTTAGGTGTTCACCTCCCCCCCCGAAAATAAATCCCCATATGGTAAAACTCCCTTTACATAACCCCCTCCCCCGAAATAAAATCCTGTATACGTGACTCAGCCGTCAATTAATCGATTATTTATTTTTAATAAAAACAGAAGAAGAAAAAACAGAATAATCTGATTGATACACACTTTATATTTTTTATTAAAAAATGAATACACAAATAACGCCTTCAATTTTATAATAAATTATTGAAGGTTTAATTTGAATGGGTTTTCTATAAATTTTACATAAATCAAGAGGTTCCGCAGTGGTGAGATGGGCTTTATCGGGGTGCACTTATCGTCTTGGCCTCGTGAGGACAACTTTATACAGAGACGTGTCTAGGCTTTTCAGCCACCGGGGCAAGCACCCATTTTGGCGCCCCTTCCCGCCAGGCTGAAAAAAATAATTCAACAAATCTATATAAAAGAACAAAGCACACAAATATTCGGTATGTGCTGGTACCACTGTCTGTTTTATTGTCAATTGAAAAAAGGTCCCTAGGCCGGTCGTCCTTTGGAAAAGACTACGAGTGACTGGTCCAAATGAATGTATGTTAATAGAATCTCGTCCGCTGTAAGAATATAACATACTAGCTATTTGCCCGTGCTTCGTTATGGTTACGAAATTCAACAACAAGTTTAGTTGAACCGACACCCAGAGTGAGCACGGTTCCCATTTAGAAAATTCTATATTTTTCCCTCGAAAGATTCCTTGAAATGAACGGCTCCTACTTATCTTTTTGGCGCCCCCCAAAACCTCGCACCCGGGGCAGCCGCCCCGTTTGCCCCTCCTGGTTACGTCCCTGACTGAAAAGATTTTAGATTGGAGTGACACGGCAGGGGAACCTATACCCTTGTTAACCTAATTGTAAAAAATGTTTTGCCAAAAGGGGCGGATACAGGTCTCCAGTTAAGGAGAGGGGGCGTTCGAGGCTCAATTTCTTTAGGTCTGAGGGGGGGGGGGGGGGATANGGGGGGGGGGGGTGATACACCCTCCCTCTATATCAGCTTCTGCTTGCAAAAGCTAATTTCTCAGCGTCAATATCATCTTAAATACATCAGTTCCGTGTGATCACTGAAGTTAAATAGGGAATAGGACATGTGTTCAAATCCAACCAGCCCATGGAGTTTCATCCCCATGAATTTGAGATATTTACCAATATTGGAGAGTATGGAAGGGGCCGGGATTACCAACATCTAGCCCGGTGTCAGCATAATATGGTACCTGGCCCTTCTACCATCATCATTTTTCCATGGACACGGAAAGTAAAATAAGTACTGAGGTTACGCAATGCCTATGGGATTTTAGCTGGTAGAATTGCGCCCTCGTGATGGTAGCTACCCCAGGCTAGGTTCCAGTGTGAAGTGTACCATACTGAGGTTACGCAACGTCTATGGGATTTTAGCTGGTAGTATTGCGCCCTCGTGATGGTAGCTACCCCAGGCTAGGTTCCAGTGTGACCGAGCCTTAAGTGTAGCATCTGTGAATTCGTGTCATTTTACCTAATTCATTCATAATATTTTTAAGTTAAAATTTTAATCTTCATCGCCGTAGATGAGTAAGTTACGCCATTGAAAATGGATAATTTCTAAAAAATCCCCCAACATTTTGTCTTTGAATAGGTGCTGAATTGGATGAATATGCTGCTGGCTGATTAGGTAAGCCCATTTCTAAATCTTTTATCCTCTGAACACGATTCCAGAGTTTGTCCTGAGTTGTCTTGGATGTAAAAGGTAAAGGGAAAAGTGTAAATGGAGATGAAAATGTTGTTCTAGAAGGAGGCCAGTTGAAATGTTCACCATGTTGAATTCGAAATGCTAATGGTTACCTGAAACACAAAGGCAGTATCTATTGGTATGATCCGTGACCCTTAGAATATAAAGATTTAGGGAAAGTAACAGATGGCTCATGGCTATGGACCTCATATGGTTTAGTTTAGTGGTGTAAAAACGACGGCTCATGGCTATGGACCTCATATGGTTTAGTTTAGTGGTGTAAAGACGATGGCTCATGGCTATGGGCCTCATATGGTTTAGTTTAGTGGTGTAAAGACGATAGCTCATGGCTATGGACCTCATATGGTTTAGTTTAGTGGTGTAAAGACGATAGCTCATGGCTATGGACCTCATATGGTTTAGTTTAGTGGTGTAAAGACGATGGCTCATGGCTATGGACCTCATATGGTTTAGTTTAGTGTTGTAAAAACGACGGCTCATGGCTATGGACCTCATATGGTTTAGTTTAGTGGTGTAAAGACGATGGCTCGTGGCTATGGGCCTCATATGGTTTAGTTTAGTGGTGTAAAGACGATAGCTCATGGCTATTGACCTCATATGGTTTAGTTTAGTGGTGTAAAGACGATAGCTCATGGCTATGAACCTCATATGGTTTAGTTTAGTGGTGTAAAGACGATAGCTCATGGCTATGGACCTCATATGGTTTAGTTTAGTGGTGTAAAAACGACGACTCATGGCTATGGATCTCATATGGTTTAGTTTAATGGTGTAAAAACGACGGCTCATGGCTATGGACCTCATATGGTTTAGTTTAGTGGTGTAAAAACGACGGCTCATGGCTATGGACCTCATATGGTTTAGTTTAGTGGTGCAAAGACGATGGCTCATGGCTATGGACCTCATATGGTTTAGTTTAGTGTTGTAAAAACGATGGCTCATGGCTATGGACCTCATATGGTTTAGTTTAGTGGTGTAAAAACAACGGCTCATGGCTATGGACCTCATATGGTTTAGTTTAGTGGTGTAAAAACGATGGCTCATGGCTATGGACCTCATATGGTTTAGTTTAGTGGTGTAAAAACGACGGCTCATGGCTATGGACCGCATATGGTTTAGTTTAGTGGTGTAAAAACGACGGCTCATGGCTATGGACCTCATATGCTTTAGTTTAGTGGTGTAAGGACGATCTGACTGGCAAACAGTAGGGCGTGGATTCAAATCCAAACAACCCGTGGAATTTCATTGTCATGAGATTTTTATTAAATAATAATAGTTAAGAATACCTTCGAAGGATAAAGTAACAAATGAAAGAGTGCAGAGCCGCCGCGCCGAGAGATAATACGGGCCCTGGACTAAAAAAATAAGGGCCCCTTTTTACTTTCCTTATCCTATAAAAAGGAGAATATTGTAATGGGCTGAAATTTTCCATGTCGAGTTTTCAATGCCGAAACACGTTTTGGGGTCCCCAGAGCCCAAATTTCGAGTTTCAGCCATTGGTCCGTGTGCCTGTCTGTTATGAACAGCAAAATAAGCTTTTGGTAAAAATCAAATATACCGCTGGCGGTTTTGTGCCGCTTTTTATCGGTTTTCGCATATCCTGCTTAAAATGAGAACGGTAATAGCTAGAACATTAAACTTGGTGCCTATTCATATCAATTGCATACAAGAAATTGAAAAATACAACTTGGGCTGAAAAGTTTAATAATTTATTGGCCGCTAATTAGCGGTTGGAAGACGCTTTTTGTTGGTTCCGCCTAAAAGCAGAATGGAAAGAGCTGTAGAACTTGAAATTTGGTGCCTATTCATATCAATTTCATACAAGAAATTGAAAAATACAACTTAGGTTGAAGTGTTATAAATATGGTTGGACGCTAATTAGCGGTCGAAGGCCACCTTTTGGCGGTTACGTTTAAAACCAGAATGGAAAGAGCTAGAACTTGAAATTTGGTGCCAATTCATATCAATTGATTAGGTTAAAGTGCACTATATCAAGAAGTGTAATATATAATTATATTTCCACCCAGCGGACTTCAAAACATGTTTTGGCATTGAAAACTCGACATCAAAAATTTCAGCCCATTACAATACTTTTTCCTTTTGTATAAAACATGAGGAAAGTCGTGTGATGTTCACGCCAATTTTTTTCCAATAACGTCAGTCAAAGCAATAACAATTCCAACCACCATTATGACTGTCGATTCATCAATGATCTCCCCAGTAGCACTTATTCAGTTGTTCATTTTTTATTGTCGATGCCAAACAACAACTCAATACAATTCTAATAACTTCAATCAAAACAATATCAATTCCAACCATCATTATGATTGTCGATTTATCAATGATCCCTCCAATAGAACTTATTTCATTTGTTCATTTTTTATTGTCGATGCTAAAACAACAACTTAATACAATTCTAATAACTTCAATCAAAATAATATCAATTCCCACCATCATTATGATTGTCGATTTATCAATGATCCCTCCAATAGAACTTACTTCATTTGTTCATTTTTTATTGNAGCCCAAATCTCGAGTTTCAGCCATTGGTCCGTGTGCCTGTCTGTTATGAAGAGCAAAATAAGCTTTTGGTCAAAATCGAATATACCGCTGGCGGTTTTATGCCGCTTTTTATCGGTTTTCGCATATCCTGCTTAAAATGAGAACGGTAATAGCTAGAAAATTAAACTTGGTGCCTATTCATATCAATTTCATACAAGAAATTGAAAAATTCAATTTAGGCTGAAAAGTTTAATAATTTGTTGGCCGCTAATTAGCGATTGGAAGACGCTTTTTGTTGGTTCCGCCTAAAAACAGAATCGAAAGAGCTAGTAGAACTTGAAATTTGGTGCCTATTTATATCAATTTCATACAAGAAATTGAAAAATACAACTTAGGTTGAAGTGTTATAAATATGGTTGGTCGCTAATTAGCGGTAGAAGACCGCTTTTTGGTGGTTCCGCTTAAAACCAGAATGGAAAAAGCTAGAACTTGAATACTTTTTTTTTTTAGTTTTTTTTTTTTTTTGAGAAATTGAAAAATGCAACTTAGGTTGAAGTGCACTATATCAAGAAGAGTAATATATAATTATATTTCCACTCTAGGGACTTCAAAACATGTTTTGGCATTGAAAACTCGACATCGAAAATTTCAGCCCATTACAATACTTTTTCCTTTTGTATAAAACATGAGGAAAGTCGTGTGATGTTCACGCCAAATTTTTTCCAATAACGTCAGTCAGAGCAATAACAATTCCAACCACCATTATGACTGTCGATTCATCAATGATCTCCCCAGTAGCACTTACTCAGTTGTTCATTTTTTATTGTCGATGCCAAACAACAACTCAATACAATTCTAATAACTTCAATCAAAACAATATCAATTCCAACCTTCATTATGATTGTCGATTTATCAATGATCCCTCCAATAGAACTTACTTCATTTGTTCATTTTTTATTGTCGATGCCAAACAACAACTCAATACAATTCCAATAACTTCAATCAAAGCAATACCAATTCCAACCACCATTATGATTGTCGATTTCTCTTTAACTTGAGCTGCCATCCGTTCAAAACATCCTTGTTGAAATACAATACGATCATCGAAGGTGTTTCGACATAAAGCGATTGGACTATCAGGAGCACTTCGGCAACAAGATGCAGGCACTTGGTTTTCAGCAAATACTTGAGACCAATCTCTTGGACTGTCAATACCACAACATTGGAGCTGCAATTAAAAGAGAAATAGCCAGCATCTATATCACGTTGAATAGACCAGTTTCCGTTGGATCACTGAAGTTATGCAGGTTGTTCCATGTGGATTCGCGCCCTCGTTATGCTGGCTATATTTTTCCGAACCAACCAAGGCTGGGTGAGGTCAATGTGGGTAACTGGTTTGCAAGTTTCCAGCGAATGGAGGGTAAAACCCCCGTCTTGAATGACCAATAGATGTTAAAGAGACGTTAAGCCAAATTTAAAAATAAAAATATTTTGGTTTATTATTTTCAATAATGAACCTTTGGAATTAATTTTGAAAAACATAATTTCCTATCCGGGGGGGGGGGNACATAATTTCCTATCCGGGGGGGTAATAGCTCCGGGCTCGGGATTCGGGAGGGGCCTTTAAGAATTTGTTCATTTTAGTACTGGGGCCCGTCATTTTTTAGTCTGGGGCCAGGATTTTCTTTCTGCGGCCTTGTCCCTAAACCATCAAAATTTAATATTTTATGTGTCAGGGTATCAAAAATCGAATAAAACAATCTGTTCTTTTTAGTACGTTACCCGTATCAAAAATAATAATCACAAATTAATCGCCAATTTGTAATCACTAGTTTTTATTCTCGGAAAAACTTTTTATGATTAATTTTAAATGCCGTTATTTAGGTATTTTTAATTATAAATCGGACCACTCTGAACAAATATTAGGTACCTACTTGATTACGTACATTCGAAACACCTTTGTTTGTTGCACTTTAAAGTATAATCTAAATTATTAACACTCGTGAAAGGTAAAGATAACAATATGTTTTCTGTCAAAGTCGTACCCAGGGCGGGGGGGGGTCCATGGGGTCCAGACCCCCCCTCGAAATCTCATTATTATTTTTTATACATAACTTATATTGTAAGGTGTAACTCACCATCACCACCAACAATAATAAAAACAACAACATAATCATGAACAAAAACATCATCAACAACAACATCAACATCACCTTCCATGATCATCATGCTCAGGTGTTAGTTCCGCCTTGGCTGTCAATCTTTCGGACCCCCCCGCCTCCGAAAAAAAAGCTTGGGTGCGGCCTTGTTTTCATTTGACTAAACGAATTTTCTTATTCAGGCGTGGTCTTAGAGAGTCGACTCTCCAAGAAATCATTATATGTAGATACGACGACCTAAGATCGGTGATCCTGCGTACGGGCCGAAAGCGTTGGTATTCACGAAATTGGGGATCACCCAGATTATGTTTGCACGTGACTGTTAATTTGGCCCAGAGTGTTTGAGTACCGATCAGAACGATCTACTTTTCAAAAATGTTTTACAAAAGGGGGAGTTTTATTTGAGAATTCAAAGTTGAGTTGAGCCCCGAAGCCTCCCCTGAGAAAGTGGCAAAAATTAGAAGACCACTTAAAAATGTTTCCCTTGGAATGAAGAAAAAGCCTTTTTCAGTTGTTTTTGAAACTCTAATCCAGCGGTTTCTAAAATGTGGGGCGTGACGGCAAGCCAAGGGGGGTGCGAGACCAGTTGAATTATTATCATTTAGTTGAAATTTATGTACACAATTTTTTTAATTTTATTGTTTAGAATTAATGAGATAGCATTCAGCAAGACATTAGCGTTTTGAATGAGATTCAGCAACACATTAGTGTTTTGAATGAGACAGCATTCAGCAAAATATTAGCGTTTTGAATGAGATAGCATTCAGCGAAACATTAGCGTTTTGAATGAGATAGCATTCAGCAACACATTAA
>CM022876.1:28484473-28500006 GCA_012654025.1 Pachypsylla venusta | reverse complement strand
ATATATGTTTCAAGCTCAAGTTGATAGACGCTAAAACGCCATACTACAAGTATGAACCATCTGCTGTGCTTACAAATGCCCAACATACTGTTTATTATGACAGATCCATCATAACAGACCGGGCTACGCCCTACAATAGACCCGATATAGTAATTTGGGATAAAGTAACCAAAACGGCCCAAATAATTGATATTGCCATACCGAACACCCATAACATCCTCAATACAATGTCAGAGAAAATACGCAAATACACAGATCTCGCAGATGAGATCAAAAGAATGTGGCAGTTGGATAAAGTCGAAATCATACCTGTTGTTTTATCCTCAACAGGCGTTATCCCGAAGGAATTACATACCAGTATTAAAACCATAGGGCTAAAGAAAAATACTTACATACTCCTACAGAAAGCCGCCATATTGAATACCACACGCATTGTGCGAAGATTTTTGAGTCTAAATTAGCGAGAGTACTTGGTTCGAAACCCGCACCTCGCTGTAAAACCAGCATATAGCTGAGATAAATTAACTCATAAAGTGAAGATAATAATAATAATAGTCCTTATTTATGCTGCCCGAATAGGACTGAAGAATTCCTTGACACCGGCAGTTTTTTGGGTGCTATTATTATATATTAAATATCTCAAATTCATGGATAAAATTCCATGAATTGGCTGGGTTTGAACACACGCCCTACTGTTTACCAGTCAGAGCGTCCTTCCGCTACACCACCAACCCACCTTTTCCGTCAGGTCCGTCGAAAAGATAAAAATCAGTTGGTTGACTGAAGGAAATGTAGGTTTAACTTCACGATTTTTCTTTGAACGTCTTTTTCGAACTCTGGTCCGCATTACGTGAAACTCAGTATGAAAAATTATTAAGTTCATGAAATTTTCTATTTTAGTCTGAAGAGGGTCTCCAAAGATTGTAGAGTGTTAAAAAGACATCTAAATTAGGATAACTATCAAAGTTATCTGTAGTCAGCGTCTATGGCACGTTGAATACACCAGTTCCCGTTAGATCACTGAAGTTAAGCAAGGAACAGCGAGGTTGTACCATGTGGGTGTCCACGTGGTTTCGCGCCCTCGTGATACTGGCTTTTTTTCGGCCCAACCCAGGCTGGGTCGATGTGGGAACTGGTTTGCAAGTTTCCAGCGAATGGAGGGTAAAACTCCCGTCTTGAATGACCAATGATTGTTAAAGAGACGTTAAGCCTAAAAAAAAAAAAAAATCTGTGAAGTAGTCCTTGTTGGCCTCGTGGCGACCAAAATAACCAACTGCTATTTTCTGCTTAAATTGCAGGAGCTGAGATTTTTCTTTTGTTTGTCTGTCTCTCATTTTGTTTTTCTTTAAGAACCCCAATAACTCTCGAACGCCTTATCCGATTTTCATAAAATTTGGTATGGATATTCATATTTTGGGACTTATTGGGATATCCGAGACCAAATCGTGGCCATTTTAATTGAACGAGGACTACAGCTGACAAATCTACTAGTTATAATAATCATCATCAGTAAAATAATAAACCCAGGTGACCCAGGTCCCAAATGAGCAGAGTTGTTGTTCAAAAACTGAATTCTTACCAAGAATAAAGACATTCTTTGTGTCCGATGTACATCCTGCGAAAGCAATACCTTTCTTGACGGGCACGGTTGGAATTATACTTGTTTCTGACCAATTGGATATGGGAGCCACCAAAGACGAATTAGACGTAGACTTCTGATGAGTTATGTAGTCCAAATGGAGACACTCGGGAGAGTTGATGAGATCATCATCGCAGATACCTCCAACTACGAACATTACCTGGAAAATGCGGAGTCAAAATAAGGAGAACCCTGAATTATTTATTATTCACTAACACTACTACTTACTTTTCGTGTCTATCACCGAAAGTGATGTTGGTGGAAGGGTTGGGTAGCATATTATGCTACTCTGCGGACGTCGGACTAGATGTTGATAATCCCAACCCTTTCATGTCCTTCAATAGTGGTAAACATCTCAAATTCATGAGAATGAAATTCCATGGGTTGATTGGTTTGAACACACGCCCTACATCTTACCATTATACCATTAACCCAATCTTTACTATGCCACAAACACTAAAAAAAAATAAAAAAATAGTAGGACCTACTAAAAAAAATCTCAGTAGTATAGTGGGCATCACATTAGATTTTCACCCAGGAGATCCGTGTTCAACACCCGTCGAGGCCGGAATTTTCAATTTTATCTTCGAATATTTCGATATTGCGTATTTTATGTGTTAACGGGGTGGTGCACATTGAGTGGACAAGTTGAAGTGGTCAATAAACACGGTTGTCCGTCGGAAGAAAATACGCTACTACGAGCGACTTCAAGGCTTCAAATGGAGTTTGTGTCGGACAGTGATGTCGGGATTGTCGGGGCTGTTCTGGTATAAGTTCTTATTCCTCATTAATGTTGAAGGATGATGTTATTATTATTATAAAACTGATTGCAGGTATCCACAGAGACACAGGGACTGATGGCACTATTATCACTACAAGCTTTATTTAGATTTTCTTAGAAGCTAGTATTAACTTAGGAAGAGATCTTCTGTATATAAACTGTATATTATAATATAAATTAAATTTATTAAATGTATATATAAATAGGTGAATTATTGGTGTTGGGCGTTACAAAAAATCGGTTTAATTGTGGACTGTATAGTATGGATGGAAAAGAAAAGTTCCAACACCAAGGAAAAGTTTTATAATAATAAAACTTTTCCAACACGAAAAGTTCCAACACTCGTCGTCCAGGTCTTGCCAGCAACACACAGGAGATAGATAAAGGATACGTCGCCGGCAATAGG
The DNA here is from genome assembly GCA_012654025.1 of Pachypsylla venusta. NCBI lineage: Eukaryota > Metazoa > Arthropoda > Insecta > Hemiptera > Aphalaridae > Pachypsylla > Pachypsylla venusta. Next base: position 28,497,180 of record CM022876.1, on the reverse strand, counting down.
TTGACCACACAATTTCAGAAGGAACGCGCTATTACAAATAACATATCTATTTTAACCAGCAAAGCTAAAGTCCTACCTTGTGAAAATGGTGAACAAACTTCAGATCTTCTTTGATATCCATTGAATTGGGTTGAACAAATATAGAATTTTTATCACAGGGAGAAAGACTAGCATAATTATTTTGGATCCATTCTAGAAATCTCTGAAATTGCCAAATAAATCGACATTATTAATTATATTTATTAAATTTTCAATTTTATCTTCGAATATTCGATATTGTGTATAACTGCAAGTCCAAAGAGATAATTTTTTTTATACTTTCTTAGGGTCACAAATTCTTTTATTGAATCAGTCATACTTGAGGTTATCGTCAGTGCAAATTCTGACGCAATCACTCCGGCGCCTCAGGTTCAAGGAGAATGTGACTAGCTGTAACTTCTTTCAGGCCACAAAAGTCTTTTGTGTGTGTTGAGGCGTGAATGAAACTTTAATAAAAAAAAATATGGTTCTAGAATTAAGTTATTATTAATTTGCTGACAGATTTTCACGTTTTGATTCAATAAATTGATCGAAAACATCATTAACCTTCAGCGTACAATATTTCAACTTAAAATAAGAGAGATTGAGTACCTACAGAAGATTGATGAAAATTTGAGGCAGCCAAATGATGCCTTGTGTGCGATTTCATAAAAACCAAAGGCGCGTGTGATGAGGTGTTGAAACACAAATGAGTTAAAACAAAGGGAGATCCACTTTGTTGTTTCAATTCTAAACTTACTGTTCTATGAAACTCGTCTGGTAATTTAACAGATTGAATACAATTGTAAACATTATGAAATATAAATTGAATATGTTCATATGTCCAATTATTAATTTCATTACTAGAAACAATATGATGGAAATTGTTACATATGTACATATGTATTTTATATATTAAATCATATGTACTACTCATATAGATAATACATAGTAAATAGATATTTTTACAATTATATAATGACAAATTATCGTAAATATATGATATACAAATTATTTGAAGTTGTCGAATATCGTAGAGATTACTCAAATGAAATAGACATTCAATGTTATCATTTGTCACCTGAAAATCAAAAACGAAAAGGGTATTAAAAATAAAAAATTGACAATATCGATAAAGAGTAAAATAAAAATAAATAATTTAATTTGGTAAGCTTTCAACAGTACTCAGACTGGATCTCTAAATTGATATTGTCAACTTTGATATTTTAATTCTTAATAAAAAGAGTATTCCCATTGCTCAAATTTCATGTAAATTTAAAATCCAAAATACATGAACAGAAGTGGGTGGCTCACCCGCTCACGCCATTTAATCTTAAAAAACGGTTAAAAATTTTGAGTTCTGATATTTTTTTTCTTTTTAAAGTGTGATTCGGTGGGGGGGGGAGGTCAACTTTATTTTTAAATATAAGGTTAACATACAATCAACCCTCAAGAATTCATTGAGGTCACCATAACATGCCCCCCCTCTCCTTCCTCTATATCATGAAACTTTGGTCAGAATATTCCAAATGTATCACAGATATTTGACTATTCTACTTCGATCATTATTTTTGGGCTCATTTAGCTTCGCCGTAAATCTTTTGACACAAATAACGAAGCACTATTCATTAGACAAATACATTTGGGAAAGTTGGTCGCTTGCGCTGAATAAAACATAATAAAAGTTACTTTACCTGAATTTGAGCAGTGTAGAAAAAGTCTATAATCGAAGAGAAAATGTCATACGACACATTGGTGAGTTTTATCACAGGCTCAAAACTTTCTTTCATCTGACTTGTGAACATAGATCTGCAAACAGATAAAATAATATTGAGAAGGGACTGACGTCTATCAGATACACTTGTATAAATAATGTTTTATGTGACAACTCGAGCATCTATAATAATAAAACTCAATGTAACGATAAATGTGTATAACTGTATATGTATGTATCACAATTGTTTAGCCAAAACGGTAAGAGATATTATCGAAAATTTGATGAGAATGATCCCTTCTGAAACCATACGTTGAAACCACAGAAATATTATCAGAGATCAAAAATGCCAAACCGTTTTTGAGTTACGGCGGATTTTTTAATTTTTGACCTAATTTAGCCAGTCATCGTCCGATATCTCCAATTTTGTCATGAAAACATACCAACTCAAAGTGAAAAGTTCTAGGAGGCCTTTCAAGCTTTAATTTAGGTCATAGTTTGCAAGAAAATGTCGAACCGTTTTCGAGTTAAGGCCGATTTTCCTATTTTTGTATGGGACATCATAGAGTACTATAAGCACGGGAACGGCCATGCCTCTAAGGTGCTCAGCTAGAGTCCGTAGCGAAGCACGGGCAAACAGCTATATTTTATAATTGTGAGAAACGGGCGCTGGTCTTGTAATCGTTCGGCACTTATGGACTTCTTTCTCCAAAACCCCTTCTTAAAAAATATCACAGTTCTTTCTACAGCAGTCGACAACTATCTCTGGCAGTATGATTTCATTTGTTTAGAGTTTTTTCTACTGTTGTCGACAAACATCTCTGGCAACTGTAATCGACAACCACCTCTGGCAGCATGATTTCATTTGTTTAGAGTTCTTTCTACTGTTGTCGAAAACCATCTCTGGCAGTATGATTTCATTTGTTTAGAGTTTCTTCCACTGTTGTCGACAACCATCTCTGGCAGTATGATTTCATTTGTTTAGAGTTCCTTCTACTGTTGTCGACAACCATATCTGGCAGTATGATTTCTTGTTTAGAGTTCGAGATGACATCGTACAGAAATTCCTTATGTTAGCTCGGTAGATACTGGTTGTCTCTGATAATTGGGATTAAGTTTTGCTTAGGTTTATTGGGTTGGCAGTGGGAGCCAAGCTCCCCACACACAAAATATAAATGTAGAAATTCTTCTTGGTAAATCCCAACGGCCTTGTCACAGCATTACTAAGATAAGTAATGCTGTGGCAGAGCCTCATGTACTTATAATCTAAGAGCCTCGTGTATTGATAATCTCTTCAATCTTCTACGAAATCGAATATTTTTACTCTGGTAATGCCGCCAAAGGGCGCTACTCACTAGCTTCTGAATCATCTTCTCATGGACCTTAATTGGAGCTCATTTCTAAAATTTTATCGTAATCGGACCATTTTCGTGGTTCTCTCTTAACATGGGAATTTAATTTTTTGTTCGATTTTTCAATTTTTTAAAACAAAATATCTTAGAAAAAGAGACGCTCTTTTCATAAGTTGAATCACATTTGAGAACAGACAAAAAAATTTGATCACTTTTCAGGTTTTCCCCCAATTTGCTTTTGTTTTTTAAATTTTTGATGGCATATTTGAAATCACCGCCATCAAAAACTGGGATTTAGAGTCCATCTCCTTTTTGTTCGGTCACACAGAACCCACCAAGCGACGTTGAAAGTTTTCCAAAAATGACCTTCTCCACCCTGTAACTCGGCTATACTTCGTCTGACTCACTAACGAATTTCGTAAAAAATGTTCCATTGATCTCAGCTACCCACCATATTTAGGGGTCCCATTTATAGCCAAACAACCTGTATTATATTTTCTATGCAGATTTCTAACACATATTCGATTTTGATGGAATATGGGACACTCATTATATTCATAGAACCAATTAGTTTCTTTTACTTATTTTGTTATAATCTCATTAGAAAGGGGAAGGCATAGTGATTTCCATAATGTATCTACTGGGGCAAAGGTTAGATAACGTTAAAAAAAACAATGAGCCAATATACAATACTAACCTAAAATATTGACTCCTGGCCGCTAACACAATTTTATGTGCTTGTATAATTTTACCATCTATTTCAAACTTTGCATCACACAAAATATTTTTATCACGACATTGCTTCATACTTTGAAGGAAATCATCAGACATGCTTGGGAAGTTGCCAACACTTGGATCACGTTCATTGTCATCATCACTTTCTTCATCTCCACTATTGGCAACATTCTCTTTGAAATCTTGTAAATATTTGGGTATTTTAGAAGGAAAACTGTCCATATCCTGGAGAAAATTAAAAAATGGGTAAGTATCAAATAGACTTGCAAATAAATTGTTCCGTAGGGTTGACATGTTTCTCATTGACCGAGCAGTTAATACCTTTAGCAATTGATCCGAAGGTTGTAGGTTCAAATTTCACAAAGAGTGTAAAAAAATTGATCGAATTTTCTCTTTTCCAGAATGAAATGCCTGCGCAAGGGATACAGTAATGTGAAAGAGGTTCTGGGGCATATTTTTTTTTTTTTTTAAAAAAAAGGGTTAACATTGTTGTATCGTTATCACATTGTTTCGACCAATTTACATTTTAAAATTATCATTCGTCAGTCAATTGCCAGTATAGAAAGTAATATTTTCATTCTATTCAAAATTTCGTGTAATCCAGTGATCCAAAATCTATTTATTTATTACATACTCAGCATATCGTATTGTTAGTATTTCAACACTACAATGCCATACATGGTAAAAAAACATATATTGGGTTAGTTATATTTTTAAGAAATTCTTCTTCTTAAAGAACTTCTTTTAGAGATTTGCCATCAAAATGAGGACGGCCATGGGAAAATAGTCGATTTTATACTTGTCAACTTATTTGGTCCAAAATCTGTTTGGCTAAAAGTAGTTAAACCATTCTTCACCACCATATATACGGTGCGTAATGAGATACTTAAAAAAAAAAATGGACCCAAAAATTGTACCTACGTATAGATCGGTATGCTGTGTTCCTAGCAACCTACAACAAGTAGGCAGCTTCATTTTGTTTAGCTTTTAAAAATAAAATTGTTTCTCTCTAATAGCAAAGTTGTGGCCAACACAATGGTAACTTCATTCTACATTAATGTGATACGATTTCAAAAACGGGATAAGGTAAAATAAAAATTAGAAATTAGAAAATTAAATATAAAAAAATCATCTCAGAGAAATTTCTCTCTGCATTCTAGAGTAAGAGTAGTACATGAACATCATTTTTCCAGATAATTACTACAGGAAGTAGGTACATAATAAGAAAATATAATTTATAAACGGTAGGGAAAGGGTCATTCAATTTTGGTATTACAAGTTTATTTCTTTTTTGTATTATGTATTTCATTTTGTTCTCAGCCTCTTATTATAATTTTTAGGACAAAGATATCATCAATACGGGTATCGTTAGATTCAGAAAAACAAGATCTATCCAATGGCACAATTGATTTCCGTGTTAATAGTCTCCGTGGCAGAGTGCGCATCACACTCGGCTTGCACCACGGAGGTTCCGGGTTCGATTCCCGGACGGGTCGAAAATTTGAAAAAGTTTTTTTCGAATTTTATACTTGATCTAGTTGTATTTGGGGTAACTCAGCCTCCTGAGGACAATTGAGTAGCTATGGTAATAGCGCCAAGTGGTAGCATTATAAGGAAATTGTTAAAATGTAGCTTAGGCTTAGTGATATTGGAGTGAATGTTGAAAATACCTTGTAATGCTATGATGCCCACAAACATTGTGACATAGTAACGCAATGAAATATACATTTTTTTTTTTTTTTTTTACATTTACGTGTTAATTAATAAAGAAGTAAGTCATTGAGATAAAAAGGTTTTCGTTGCAAAAAAAATCGAGATTTGCTATTTTTGATCTTATATATTTCATACCAAGTATTGGGGTAAATCGGGTGTTTTCGAATTAAGTCAGAGTTAATTTCAAAACATGAAAATATTATAAAACTGGGAAGATAGTGATTGCTTCAAAAACTTTGATATATTGTAACTTGAAATAAAGAAGAAAAAAAAAAAATACAAAAATCAGAATGTGACCGTTTTTTTTATTTTGTTATTCCTGAAGTTTTTTTTTAGTTACCTTCTGCATTAATGTGCGAGAATTTCATCTGGGGAGTAATGTGTCAGATGTTAGAAACCACTTAACTCTGAGTTCCCATAAATATTTTTTAAAAAATTATGTATTTAAAAATGTGATATCTAGGACATTTGAAATTGTATTGTAGAGGAAGAAAAAAATCTACGCGGTTCGAATTTAATTAATTTTTTCTGACCTATATACACACACAATCGAATTTCTACTTCCGCAAGGGGCTCCACAAAGGTGTTTCAAAGGTAATCAATCCATTCTCTAATTAGGCTGTACGAATAAAACTAGGTATTCATTATTTTTAATATCGCATCAATAAAAATATCTTACCTCAAATTAAATTTTCAGGCTGTTTTACAGCTTAAAAACCAATTGACTGAGTGGCAATTTTTCTTTCTGCTCACTACCTATTTCCGTATACCTTATATAAAGATAAGAGATCAGCTTTCCCGTTAAACTAGTGTGGTGATAAATTTCCTGATAAAACTGGTGATAAGAGATAAGAATTCTTTTGTTAAAAAAATTGTTTATTTCTTTCATTGGCATAATTTTTTCTGGTTAACAGTGTTGCCGTATTTCCTCAAGTTTTCTGGAGCTCCAGACGTTCGAAAAAGGGTAAGCAAAAAATCCCATTGTTATCCTAATTACATTTCTTTAAAAACATTTTTTTTTTTTCGTTATTTTTATAAAATGTTTGGACTGTTCGAAAAATATTGGAAAAAAATATTTTCTTAAATAAAAAAATGGGTGTGTGTACTTATGTACGCGCGTGAGAAGTTATACTTCTTTTCAAATTTTTTTAAAAAGGAAGTGAGGAAGTGAACTCAGAACCTACCAACTATGAAACAGAGGCCTTGCCACTGAGCCACAATGTTCTATGGATATAGAATGAGAAAATACAATATTTAAATTTAACTCTCATCATTTTTTCATAACTAGGTAACACCATCTTGATAATTTTTTCATATCCATAACTAGCTGAGTACCCGAACTTAGTTTCGATAATTTGGGAGAGAGAACTCTACCCAACAAACTTGGTGTTTTTTAGGTCAGTTCTATGATTTTGAGTCAGAAAGAGCCACTGCAATACTATTATTTCAGCGAAGCATATTAAATCAGACGTACCTCGGCGGGTTGTAGAGTTCTGATAATAGGTCTAGGTTTTATTTGGAGAGGGATCTATTAAAATATTTTTTTCTGTATTTCTTACTGTTTCCAATAGCATTCTATGATTTCCCATACAAAAAAAAATGTCATTTAAGTCGAAAAACGTGAACTTTTTGCTGTCACCCATCCATTGTTTGTCCCTATTCGTTGTAGCTTAACATTAGATTTGCAGAATATGTCCCAAATGAAGGAGTACGATATTACCTAAAACTTTCTGGCTTCGGGTTGATATAGAAAAAATGTCATTTATGTAAAAAAACGTGAACTTTTTTGCTGTCACTCATCCATTGTTTGTCCCTACTCGGTGTAGCTTAACATTAGAGGGATGGGACCTATACAAAAATCTTTCCAGGAATGCAACCATCATCTGTGCCAAATTTAATTGCAATCGGATAAGTAGTTTCAGAATGCATACAGTTTTGTGGATGAAACATTTTTTGCGTTACGCTCTCGCGTCACAGAATTTGCATGACGCTCTCACGTCACGAAAAAAAAAATTTAACTCTCATCATTTTTTTCATAACGCGCCAAAAGAAGTATAACTACAATAATTTAAAATAAAAGGATACATAGGGATGTTTTATTTTTATTGTGTGAAATGACTCGTGAGTCGACTCAAGAGTAGGTAAATATAATTTATAATATTTTAATTTGTTCGGAACCTAACCCAATACTACTTGCCAAACACTCCTCCCCGGTTACAGAACCTAGAATTAGACCGCGAGTTATTTGAATTTTGAAATTTAATATTTAATTAATACTTCGTATCGTAATTAATTCTGTAATCCATTGATATATATATATATATACTGTGTTTATACAGAGCTGAATAATTGGTTCTCTATTCATTATCATTACTCAATACTATTTATTAATTTGAAGTTTGTATTTATTTCTCTCTTCGAATCTCGATTGAAAGAGAGTTTGTGTAAGTGTTCTTGAGGAAAAATATTTGTGGTGTTAAATCTAGACCTCACTTCGACCGGCAAACTAGATTACAGTAGAACGCCGATTATCCGAATGTCTAAAAAAAAAATCTTGTGAATTACGCCTGTACATTCGTATATGTACCTAAATAATTGCATTGGAAACTTTTTCTATACTTTGTATGGATAAAAATGTAGATAGAATAAAGTACATAATTACCCATTTGTAAGTAAAAACGTGATTTATTCGTATCTTACCTCCTTAGGCCGGCCATACACGCACCGATAAGTCTGTGCAAACTTGTCTGTACAGACTTATCTGCGCATACAAGTCTGTCAGGTACAGATTTGAACGATACACGCCACGCAACTAGGGATCTAAGATGTCTTTAAATGAGCAATTGATTGAGCTGTTGCGCGAGTTACCTGTGCTATACGATGTGAGTCATGAAGATTATAGCAAAAAAACGTATAAAGACTCTTTGTGGGCCAACATAGCCATTCANCCCATTTTTAACTTACTGAGATTTCACTTTGTCCTCTTACGACACTGATGAAAATAAAAATGTACACTTTTGATGGTGTAGGATGAGAAACATTTTTTTTGGGACACAAGAACTCAATAAGGGGACTTTCACATTATAGAGGGTGTAACAAAATAAACTTTACACACCTCTAGCTCCACACCTGATTATTTTTTGAAACAATGAAAAAGTAAGTTCTTCCTTATTTTATTTGTACTTTATACAATTCTACTAAAATTCCTTGAGAAATGTACAGTTTTTGTCAACAAAAGTCACTTCTGGGGATCGAACCTGAGGCAGGGCGTAAGCTGAGCCGCACGCGGCGCAGCACACGCAAGCCACGCAACACACGATTTTTTTTACCAGCGCATGCTGGGCGTAGCACACGCATGCCATTTTTGCATTGAAGATGGACGATACCGATACCAACTCATCTGAATCCGATATGGAAATTGAGGAATTGGTTCTGTTATACAGCGTTTACAAAAGTCGAGTGAAAAGTTTGTAGCAGAGTGAAAATATGGAAAAAATTAATTCCTTCGCTATGTTGGCCCACAAAGAGTCTTTATACGTTTTCTTGCTATAATCTTCATGACTCACATCGTATAGCACAGGTAACTCGCGCACCAGCTCAATCGGTTGTTCATTTAAAGACATCTTAGATCCCTAGTTGCGTGGCGTGTGTCGTTCGAATCTGTGTCTGTGCTACAAACTGTGATATGCCGGCACACGAGTGTGTCAGACACACACACGCATGCGTCTCAGCTTAGGCCGTACCATTAGGAAATATGACGACATAGTTTTCTGAAGTGTGTTGCGTTGCGTGTGCTGCGCCGCGTGCATCTGAGCTTACGCCCTGCCTTATCGTGGTACAAACAGACGTTTAAACAAATATCGTAGTGTAATGTGTTGTCTTCATTTCGTTCGGTCAATTGTGAACTGGCTGAAAAGCAAGAATTAATTTATTGATATTAGGTCATCCTTGTTCTTTATCTATTAATTTAAACTTTTAGCTGTAGATACGATATGCAATCTTTGGTAGGAGCTGTTGAAGTCTTAAGTTGATTTTGATGGTCTATGGTTGGAATTGTTTACTTCCAATTTATCTTGGGAGGTAAATTTAATCATCTTTTTCTTGGGACATATTTTTAACATCCAGGTTCATGTGAGGTAACCGACAACCGGTTTTGATGACCCTTGGCTGGAACTATGATGGTGTGCGTTCCAGGTCACCCTGGTGCGTAGAACGGTCCATTTGGTTTGTTACTGATAAGGATTGCCTTTTATTGTTTAACTCACAGTTAACTCAGCCATAGTAAGGAAATTTGGTTTGTTACCAAATTTCCTTACTATGGCAGTGGTGGTATTTGGTTCAAAATTCCAGTTTTCCCTGTGATGTAAACCTAAACAGATTTAATTTGTTTGGACAGATTTAATTGATATCATACCGATATACCAGAAGTAGTCTTAAAGTAGAATATGTTCTTATCTGTTAACTCTTGTATACCTTTCAGAATTAGATACATTGAGCAGTCATTAGTACATGTAAACAACACCAGCTAGAACCACACTGCAGTCCATAGAACTTACAACACTGCGTTTGTGGAGAACACCAGCCACCATGTTTATCTTATCAGAATTTAAAGATATAATTCGGACCAATCCAAAACTTTTTAATCAGAGTATTCAATCAAGTGTGATCAACAGTATCAACCAGAAGTTATCAAATAAAGTAAGTCATTGAGCTAGTCAGACTTCAACAGGTCAAACAATAAGAGTGTTTTTTTAAACTTATTCATCTTAATTTTTTCACTTTTTCTGTTGTTGTTATTAACGTATTCGACGACGATCACTCTGTCTCAAGGCCAAGGAAAGCTGCTGCTTCCACTGGATTTGTCCATAGTGAGGAAGGCACTAGGGTGCTTGGGTCCGCCGGGCAGTTGAAGAGGTGGCAGACGTCATGTGTGGCTTTTCTACATTTAGGACCTAGGTCTGCGATAGCCGGATCTATTCTCGATTTGTAGCTCTGCAGTTTGTGGCACCATCCTGAGCGCAGCTGAGCCAATGTTGCTCGGGTGGATCTGGGCAGAGATTTTCAGGAGGGGATGTGCCAAGGACACGGTTTGGGCTATAATTCTTGATGACAGTGGTGACAGGGTCATGGTGAGTTTGTTGAAATATGGGTCTGTAGGTTTCATTACTCAGATTAGTGGTGTTGAGGTAAGTATTTCTTAGTTCAGCCAGGTAAGTATTTGAGAGGTTTCTTTTTATTAATCTTGGTGGTCGAGATGCAACAACTATATTATTGCATGTGCGAGAGGGGAGAAGACATCCAAGTAGGTATTGCTGAGCTAGTAATTTGTTGTGTGGTTTTACAGGGACAATTTTAGTTTCTTCATGAAGATGATCTTGGTTTCACTTTTTCTTTTTGCTTTATCTGAAGACAAAGGGAAGCAAGACCTTNGAAATTTTCTGTTCCTCTAGAATTGGATTTGATCTTGATATAAAATAAGTTAAATCTTGGAGAAGAGAGAAATTTTCTGTAATTCTAGAATTCGATGTGACCTTGAAAATGTTCAATTTTTTTTTTTTTGAATTTCCCCTCTTTTTTTCCTAAGAAGTTGATTTTTTTATATTTTTTGAATATGTTTAAAGTAATTAGGCCTAATGTAAATTGTAAAATTATGTCAAACTATAGGAAGCCAAGTGACAGCTTAAGATAGCACATTAGACATTCGCGCTGTTTTCAGTTCACTGAGGCCCACAGTACCAAAAGGATCACTCCAGAATATTATATTATGTTCTAGGTTGGTAAGTAAGGTCTTCATTCAAATAAATGGTTTTATTGTGATCTGCGTTTTCGGCAATTGTTTTATAGTCTACTCTTAGTAAAATACATTTCAATTTCTGGAGGGTCTCATGTAGTACCGTGGAGTATGGGTTTTTAGTGGGCTGGTGGAGCTGTATTAATTCATTACACCTCATATACCCACACTCCTCACGTCCTCTCTCAGGCTCTTTCAGTGGGTGTCTTTTTTGAAGATTTTCCCTCCTCTAAAGTGATTCCGTGAACTGTAGACTTCACTTACCGTAAATTGACATTATTTGCCCCCCCCCCTCCAAAAAAAAANGCAGGGTGTCTACCAGACTGGAAATCCTGGCAAACCTGAAATTGTCAGAGAATTTAGGAAAAAACGCCAAAAGTCAGGGAATTTTTCATTTTTTTTTATCTCAATGGACAATTTATGCGTGAACATGCTTTTCTTGAAAAATTTCGCCTGCGGCGCTTATTATCGTTTTCCTCTACAATTTTGGTATACATGTTTAGGGTATGAAGAAAATTTGCTGTATAGTTTTTGGGGTCCCTGGGCCCCAATATTGTGATTTTTGAAGTCAGATGAGGGAGACAAAATCTTGAAAAAGTAAACTGAAAAATCTGGAAAAGTCAGGGAATTTCACTTTGACGATTTGGTAGACACCCTGAATTGGGTAATGCGTTTGAGAGTTATCGTAGTTCAAAAAGATAGAAATCGTGCTGTAAAAACTAGACCTCACTTCGTTCGGTCAATTATTTATACACACTGAGTACATAATTTCAGGTATTTCCAAATGTAGGCCTTTGTTTGATGTTGTATGATTTGATAAAAATTGACGACTCTGTCATTATACCAGGAGATGGTGCTTCTCATACCAAAGTAGAGTTCAGATATGTTGTATTCAGACCTTTTGTTAGTGAAATTATTATTGGAAAAGTGAGAAGTTGCAGCAAGGAAGGAGTACATGGTGAGTATTGAATAAATCATTACATCCAAGCATCTTATTATTGGAAAAGTGAGAATTTGTAGCAAGGAAGGAGTACATGGTGAGTATTGAATAAATCATTACATCCAAGCATCTTATTATTGGAAAAGTGAGAAGTTGTAGCAAGGAAGGAGTACATGGTGAGTATTGAATAAATCATTACATCCAAGCATTTTATTATTGGAAAAATAAGAAGTTGTAGCAAGGAAGAAGTACATGCAGAATGCTATCCATTCAAAACGCTAATGTGTTGCTGCATATGCTGCATGCTATCTCATTCAAAACGCTAATGTGTTGCTGAATGCTATCTCATTCAAAACGCTAATGTGTTGCTGCATGCTATCTCTTTCAATACACTTATGGGTTTATTATTTTTCTGGCAAAAAAAACGCTAATGTGTTGCTGAAT
>CM022876.1:28425154-28441343 GCA_012654025.1 Pachypsylla venusta | reverse complement strand
TATGATTTTAGATAAACCCACACGCCACACATTACTAATGATTCAGTAAGCATAATTGGGATGATCAAGCTGCGGTGAGGGTGTTCTTCACTAGTAGACAATCGACACAGTATGGTACACATTATTATACCTTTTTGGGCATAGATGTAGGAATGTAGGGTCTCTAATAGGCACATTAATTGACATTATTTGTCATTTTCGTGGTATTTTTTTTTTTCACGTATTTGGCATATTGTTTTAATTTTTTTTTAAAAAAAATCGCTGGCCCAGGGCCCCTCAGGAGCCCGGCACATTTTGTGCCCTTTGTCCCCCCCTCTGAGCGGCCCTGCCTATAAGTCATTGACCTCGGTTAATTCTATTTGTCCCTATAAGTCATTGACCTCGATTAATTCTATTTGTCCTTATAAGTCAAAAACAAAAATTATTGTGAATCAGCAAAAGTCGTTGACCAATAGAATTCAAAATTAATACATTTCGACCAATCAGACTCCTACTTTAGAATCGCACGTGAGATGTTTTTTTTATAATTTTACATTGATTTATGATTCGCAAAATCCGATGACCCTATCATAATTCTTTGGTCGGATCTCACGTGAGATGGTTTATTCATTAGGAAATGAGGAGAAGCCAGAGTGCGAAAACTCAAGTCAGTTGTCCCAGAAGAGTTGCCTTATTAATAGAAATTATTTTTAGCACCATAAAAGTCTAAAATAAATTAAGTTGTAAATTTTGGTATAATATATACCTATTATAAGTTTTATTTCAAGTATTATTCTTAACCATTTTTTTATTTACATCTCACCCCCTCTATTAAAAAAGTGGCTGTCACATATCTATTACCATATTAGTCATACATACATACACATATAGAAGTGCATTTCGGGATGTATATGGAAGTCAAAAGTGTAGTTCACTAACGTTCACAATGATAAATGTTTAAACCAAAAAATTGAAATAATTGGTAACATTGCTAATATTTGGTAGGTGCGGGAAACTTTCAAAATTAATAAAAAATATACCTGCTCGATGAAATTGTGACCGTTTTTTTGTGCTTTATGTTCTATGTTTCGTGTTTTTTCCTTGAAAATAAAGCAGGGAGCTCCGAAACTAGTCGGATAAAAACGTCACTGTTGTTATAATAAATAAAAGTCTGTATAATATATACAGCGTGTCCATAAAGTCTCACCCCACGTATCCCTTAGATTTTAGGGGGATTAATTTTAGACTAAAACTTTTTTTGCCTCGGCCAGCCGTTTAGGCTGGGCACCGACTGGCTTCAAATTCTTAAATGAGAAGGTATATCAAGTGACACCTTGTTTTAAAGGTCTCTTTAATACGAGTTCATTACAGAAAACCAGAACCCTCTAGGATCTACCGTTCAAGAATTACAGGGTGGAACATGTGGCCCATTCCCTTTGCGGCCGCATTGAAATGGTAGGTAAAAATGGCTAGAAATAAGTTTTATGATTCCAAATAAGTATTTTAGTAAAAAAAGATGGTTGTCCCGCCCACTTTGACCGCAGAAATCGAGCCTTCTTAGGCCAAACCTGTTGTCGGGAGTCTGGTCGGGACAAACATCTTGTTGGAACACTATTTTTTACTAAATTACTTATTTGGGATCATAAANGCTGGCCGAGGCCAAAAAAATTTTAGTCCAAAATTAATCCCCCTAAAATCTAAGGGATACGTGTTTTTGCGTGTTCTAACGACAGCTCAACACACGAGTCGATTGTCTGCATAATCAGATGCTAATGAGCTACAGGACAGTGCATCTCATTCGCATCCACTGCAACTGATGTACATCATTAGCGTCAGATGCTTTTGTTAATTATTCACATGAGTCAATTAGCTCAACAATTATATACTATTAGCTATTAGTAATCGTCCTGTGCTCGATACAACAATTTCTAGAAAATCTTTTAAACAGTTCATTCTTCATTTTGTAAAATGAAATACTTTGTATTGCTGTTTATTGTCATGTAAGTTTGTATTGTAATTATCTAAAAGACATCAAGCAAAACAATAGTTTTGCAACGCCAAGAAAAAAAAACGAGCGTGGTATAAGTACGCAAAACCTAATTTGTCGGTATCTTTACATTCAATTCTGACCCTTTTCAACTAAACTTTGTTAATTTCATACTAACAAGACACAAAATCTCATTTTTATTTTCAATAATGAACCTTTCAAATCGTAAGTATAATGATTCTCGGTAAGCGTACGGGACGTCTTCATAATGCAAAAGAGGGTCATTTTTTTCAGGTATTTTAATTTATTACTCTTTTTACAGGCATCTTATTTCTATTTTTTTCAGGTTTATATTCTAATTTTCTAGTTATTCTAATCATTTATTTACAATTTTTTCAGGTTTTGTAATCTGTCAACATTCATTGGTTGATGTACACAATAAATAATAATAATTACACTTTTAAATAAAGTCGAATGTGTCGTTGGCGTTTTTTTTAAAAAAAAAAAAAAAATCAATTCATCAATTGTCTTTTTTTTTATCAATTGTATGTATTTGACGCGACACGAAACTTTTTATTAAAGTCAAATGTGTTGTTGGCGGGTTTTTTATCAATTGTATGTATTTGACTCGTCACGAACTTTTAATTAAAATCGAATGTGTCGTTGGCGTTTTTTTTATCAATTGTATGTATTTGACGCGACACGAAAATTTTGATTAAAGTCGAATGTACCGCCGGCGGTTTTTTATCAATTGTATGTATTTGACGCGTCACGAAACTTTTAATTAAAAATTCATGAGGATAAAATTTCATGTGTTGAACCCACGCTTTACTGTTTACCAGGCATAGCGTCTTACCAGTACACCAACAACCCACACCACATTGGGACCACTTACAAATAATGTCATTTTAATTATTATTTCAGATTAATTATATCCAGTGCTCAGTGCTATACCGTTTTGATGGCTAAAATACCAAAAGCTTTGAAAAAGGTTGACTGCATAGCAATTAACAAAGATCGACTGGAAGTGGCTACCATGGGCCATGCGATTGGATCATTCGCGTATACGTTGGCTACAGATGAAAAAATTCAAAACACCAAAATACCTCCTTTGTATTCAGACTCAATTCCATCTTTCAATCAAGGCCCACTTTGAATTTTAGATCAGCAAAATTTGAAAAGACGGTAATTTTGCTTTACATGTAGGGAACCTTTAGTATTCAACTCTTCTTCTCCTTTCACTGAACCTTTTCCTAATTTTATTTGGGGTGGGTGTTACCCTCCTTAATATCTTCTTTTCCATTTCTTCTCTCTTAAGTCCTCTTCAACCTTACCTTTCCATCTTAGTTTTGGTCTACCTCTTTTTCTTCTTCCCTCTACTCCCAAAGCCACCACTTTCTTCCCAATATAATTCTCATCTCTTCTCTCTTAAGTCCTCTTCTACCTTATCTTTCCATCTTAGTTTTGGTCCACCTCTTTTTCTTCTTCCCTCTACTCCCAGTCTCCACTTTCTTCCCAATATAATTCTCATCTCTTCTCTCTTATGTCCTCTTCTACCTTATCTTTCCATCTTAGTTTTGGTCTACCTCTTTTTCTTCTTCCCTCTACTCCCAAAGCCACCACTTTCTTCCTAATATAATTCTCATCCCTTCTCTCTATATACACAAACCCCCTCAATCTACTCTCTTGAATTTTCTTTCCCAAATAAAATGTTTTAACCCAATTATTACTAGTATATAAGATAAGGAATAATTTAAAAATGGGTACCTGTCGAAGAAAAAAACAAAATATAATTATATATATATATATATATTCTATGCTTTTCCAAAACTGACCCCATATAGTTGTATTCGTCCACTGCAGGCAGTTGGTCTTGGAGAGGTTAAAAGCTTCAGAAAAGAACGGGAAAACTGATACTCTATTCAGTAAGAAATAAAATCAAACAATTCTGTAAAAATAAATAAATTCCATAAATAATTATAATAAATAAAAAGAAACAAACCCAACATACTACAAATTGGTTAACCCTTCATTACACACCCTCTTAAGTTTGGCGGGATCACACGCATGCTATATTGAAATACTCTAATGGTCTATCTGAAGACAAAGCGTCGCGTCGAACCCAGCGAGTGCAATTTTATTTTGGTGAAGGAAACAACTTTTGGGGAAAAGTTGTTTCCTCCACCAAAATACAATGCAAATGATTAGAACTAAATTATATAAATTAATTATTGCAGTCTCATTTTTTGAAAACCAAAATAATACTGTGAGGCAGTCAATATAAAGCAATACAGGGTGATTATAAAGTCCCTTCCTCACAACTCACAACATCACTTTTGAACGCATTAAGATATTGGATAAAAATGTCCATTAGGTAAAATTACGTCTTCTAGTTTTAAATTTTTTTAAAAGGGTGAGGTTTTTGTATACAATGTGTCAAATTTTGAAATTTAAATTGAACCATGTAATTTTTTATCTATAAAATGATAAATAAAAAGTTTCAAATTTGGCCATTCTTTGAATTTTTGTATTTTTCAATTTTTTTATTTCATTTTTAAAATAGATCAATTTTAAAAGATAGATTTTAAAATCAATAGATCAATTTCATCTATTTTGAAAAAGTCAGAAGACGAAAATTAAAATATTTAAAATAATCCTTCAAACAAAAACTTTATATTTCAAAATTTGTAATACACATTGTAGTAATACACATTGTAAAGTGATGATCAGTATTCAGCAATAAACACAATTTTCATGTCCTCTGACTTAATATAACAAACATGACCAATAGGAGATGTATTACGAAGATCCACCTTTTTCCAGGTAACAGCCCCGGAACTGACTGACCGATACTTGAACTTTTGCATGAGATAATGTACAGGGTTCATTTAAATTTCAAAAGTTGCCATTTGTATTCATTTTTATAAAATATCACAAAAGTTAAGGTTGTGATGGCGGGGGATTTTTGTTATAATTTTTCCCCAAAAAATTTCACATCGTTCTAATGCAGAAAGGGTTACACGAATAACATAAAATAATCAAAAAAAAAAAAAAAAAAATTNGAAAAAAAAAAAAAAAAAAAAAAATTGAGAAAATATTTACAAAAAATCAAAAAGACCAAATGCTTCCGAAGCGTGCCTAATGAAGAGTTAAAAAATAAGATTTCACAAAAATTGTGCTATATCTATAATTTAGAATACTTATAGTCATTATAAAAATATAAATTTAAAGTTTTCGTGTTAACCCTCAATAATTCACAGGATATCAAAGACGGACGAATACGGAAAATAGGGTCTTAGAAGCCTACCCACTCCCAGGTCCGCCTCTGCAAATACCATATAATGAGCTTACACTAATCATGTGAAAAATGGCATTCTCACAACAAAAACAAAAAAAACACATGCGTTGATGGTGTAGTGGCAAGACGCTCAGGCTGGTAAGCAGCAGGGCGTGAGTTCAAACCCAGCCAACCCATGAAATTTCATTCGCATGAATTTGAGATATTTATACTGTTGGGGGACATTGAAGGGTCCAGAATTATCAAAATCTAGTCCGGTGTCCTCAGTGTAGCATTATATGCTACCCAACTCTTCCACCACCATCACTTTCCGTGAGGGACAATATAAAACGCTTGACATTTGAAAATGCAATTAGAAATGCATTGCGATAGTAGCGGATTACGTCCTTTCCGTACTTCATACACAAAAGAAAAAAAAAAAAAATTGCTCTTAAAATATTATTCGGGTAATGCCTCGCTGATGTTCTGCCTCACTTAATCAACCAAAGCAAAACTTGATCCCAAGTATCAGTAAAACAGAGACATCCAGTCTCTGCCGAGTTAACATAGGAAAGTGCGGCCGCACATGATTAGGAACATAAACAAAGGAAATCATACTGCTAGAGATGTAGCTCGGCAGCAGTATTAAGTCCTTTGGCAAGGAACATAAACAAATGAAATCATACTGCTAGAGAGATGTAGCTCGGCAGCAGTATAAAGTCCTTTGGCAAGAAACATAAACAAATGAAATCATACTACTAGAGATGTAGCTCGGCAGCAGTATAAAGTCCTTTGGCCAGTAACATAAACAAATGAAAACATACTACTAGAGATGTAGCTCGGCAGCAGTATAAAGTCCTTTGGCTAGATGTAGCTCGGCAGCAGTATAAAGTCCTTTCGCAAGTAACATAAACAAATGAAATCATACTACTAGAGATGTAGCTCAGCAGCAGTATAAAGTCCTTTGGCAAGTAACATAAACAAATCAAATCATACTGTCAGAGATGTGGTATGGTTAGGTGTTCCTATATGGTCAATGACGCTATTAACACCTCAATAAAATCCGATGAAATAATTTACATTTTTGAAATGGGTTGGTGTTGTAATTATAAGACGCTCTGACTGGTAAACAGTGGGGCGTAGGTTCAAACCCAGCCAACTCATGGAATTTTATTCTCATGAATTTGAGATATTTACAACATAATATTCGTAATAGCACCCAAAAAACTGCTGGCTTCAAGGGACTCTTCAGTCCTATTCGGGCAGTATAAATAAATAAGGACTATTATTTATTATAATGTTTGTGCCAAACTCATCAGGTTTTTGTCAAATCCGTTCTTATTTGATATTTTTTCTTGTGACCCGAATAATATTTCAAAAATTAGGTATTTACAAAAAAAAAAAAAAAAGAAATCTATTAAATACGAGGTGTGCCATTTTAAGAAGGTCAATCAAATATTTCGACATCTGTTGAACAGAGAGAAAGGAAATATTCTTAACTTTTAAATAAATTAAAACAAAACACAAAATTTTTGGACAAGAAATATTCTTGTCCAAAAATTTAGGGGGACATGTCACGGTGATCTCAATGCATTTTTTAGGGTTAACCTTCAAGGTAATTTTAAGGTCAATATTTTAATTTATTATTTAAAATAGAACCATGCATTTTTCATAGAAATTGCATATCTTGGCTTCAGGGCCACCGAGAAGGAGGGGGTGACAAGGGGTAATCCCCTCCGGGCCCGGGCTTTTGGAAGAGCCCTTAAGAATTGGTTCATTTTAGTATAGGGGCACATAGGAGCCTGAAATATGGTTTTCACCATGGAACCATCGGGATTCACCATCTCCTTTGAGATGATAATATTGTTTGCATCTGCAACAGGGTCCGAGATATTCGACTGTTCTACTTAAAACAAATAACCTTGAATAATAATAATTGATATCTGGATTTCGAGAGATTCCTTATAATTTAGGAGGGGACGATTAAACTAAAAACTATTTTTGGTCAAATTTAAGTTTTTAAGGTAACTTTCGTAGAAAAACAGTAAAAAATGGTGTGAACAACCTGATCTATATGGGCTAAAATTTTCAATGTCAAAACACATTTAGAAATCTCCAAAGCCCAAATCTCGAGTTTCAGTTATTGGTTCGTGCATGTGTTCGCAGGCGTGAATAATATGTCTCACGAACGTCAATGTGTATAATTCTGTCATTCTATAGAATGCGGCGCAATTTTGGTCAAAGTATTAAATAATTTCTTTCTTTTACACGTTGCCTGTTTATTCTATGAAATGACAAGGCATTCTATACTATGTCCTATGTGTTATTAGTCATAGTATGGAATGCGCATGTGTAAACTACATTGACCTGGGATAAACTTACTTCCTAGTTATTTTCTTGATGCACAGAAGTTTTTAAGCGAGGCATGACCGTAAAAAGTTTCCTAATCTCTCTGGTTGGGGGGAAGAAAATACAATTTTAGGAATAGTACTTTGACTTTTGTACTATACCCCCCCCCCACCACCACCAGAGAGGTGGAGCGCCATGTCTTGCCTAAAAAAACTTATAAATATACTTTGACTAAAACCATCTTAGTCATTGTAAAAGATGCCTAGTCAATGTATGATTTTTCTTCTTCTTCATACATTGACTACTCTTTGTAGGCATTCTATATGATGAGTGGGCATTATACAGAATCACGGATTTCATACATTGCCGGAAACATATATAAGTACTTGACATATATGCCATGTTTCATGTCTCTAGCACTTCTACCATTCTCTTTTTAGATGGGATTCGTGAAAATCGCTGAAAGCCGCAAAAACCACTATAAAAACCGCCAATGTTAAATTCAATTTCAACCCCAAAAGTATCGTTGCTTATTCCATGCATACATTTGAAATGAAAAGGAACCAAATTTCAAATTCACCAAAATACCGTTTCTCATTTTGTCAGGATTCGTGAAAATCCCGCCCTAGTAGATTCGAGATCAACCAAAAGATTTTGGTTCGTCCTTAGCAAAAAATTGACACATATAAAATTTACCGTTCTTGAGATATCTAGTTTCCAGGCAGGCAGGCAGACAGGCAGGCAGGCAGACAAGCAGACACACACACACACACACAGAGACAGACACACACACACACACACACACACACGGACCATTGGCTGAAACTCGATATTTGGTCTCCGGGGTTGTCAAAACGTGTTTTGACATAGAAAACGCGACATCGAAAATTTCGGCCCATTATAATACTTTTTTTTTTATTAGATAATTAAGGAAAGAAAAAAAGGCAAGACTTATTGATTTCCAACAAATTTATATTATACGTAGGCTCCGCCTAAAATAAGTGACAAAAGTGCAACTCATGACGCTTTTCAGTAATGAAACAAGAGCTGACAATTAACGACTCTGGCTGGAGGAAAAGGAGAAACGTTAGTGTTTCCTTCGGTAAAAATCTTTTATGGACAGCCCTGAAGGTACAAACAAAAATCTGATCATCTGCTATCTTTTTTTTTCCTCTTGTCTACACTCTATACTCTCTATAGCAATGTGACGTCACATAAAGTGACGAGCATATCCATATAGGCAATAACTGACGGTCATTTTGCCCATTCAGTAGCAACAATACTGTTATTACTAAAAGAGCTCAGGTTTATCTTCAATGGAATTATAATATGCCATTGCAGACGCAATTTATCTTCTTCCTATTCATTCTTATGCCTTTGTGTATCATTTGATATTTGACGCCTCTTCATTTCCGCCCAGAATCAAACCCGAAAAATTTAAATGGAGGAGTTACTCGAAAACAGCTTGAATATTAAATTATTAAAAACGTTTCAATGAAAAATGTTGGAAATCCTGTCTCATTCAAATTTGAACACTAAGAGCAAGTACAGATCCTTTGTTCATTTTTTAGTCGGTGACTTTGTTATTCCATTGGCAAAATTCACACAATCTTTCTTCTCATAATACTTAAAGTTACCCTCGCCAGGTGGTGGCGGTATCCTTACAGATGGATACCAAACTCGATAGGTTACAAACCAAGTAACGATAGCGATGAGTCCGCTGACAAACTTCTCCATCATTGAATGATAGTACATAGCGGTAGTTAGCACCATCACGTCCCAAATGACAACTAAAATTGTCATGGATATTAGATTGATACAGACGAGACGTCGAAAATCTTTAAAATTTCTGAAATTAAAAATACAAATAATTCAAAAACTCCATTTAATTCAAAGGTAATACACAGTCAACGATTTTAGTTTATTGAATACAACGGTTTTTGTCAAATCACGAATGTTAAGCAGCGTTGGGCGTGTTTATTACTCAAATGGATGCCCGCTCGGATACAGCACGTGTTGCGTAAGTAAGTTACAGGTTTTTGTGGTGCACTCAGCTTCGCGAGGATAACTGTTGAAGTTCACGATTGACATTAGCTGTTGTAGCGGTGTTTCGTAAAAACAACTGTTTCCTCCATTCTTAAATTTGGAAAATGGTAGCCATGAGTTGATATGAATTTCAAAACGTCATGGTGCGTAAAACCGACCATCGCATCGTGAGGACATCTGCAGATGAGGCTATACCTTTTTTTTTTTTTTAAAAAAAAAAAGGCAGATTTTACCATCGATTGGTCATTCGAGACGGGGGTTTTGCCCTCCAATCGCTGGAAACTTGCAAACCAGGACTTGAAAATCAACAGCAGTCAAACACTTCTCAAATTCGACTCCAACACTTCAATTTTAAAAGATTACGAGGAACGTGGTTTAGTAACCTGTAACTTACTTTTCTGTGTCATCCAGTTCAGTTTTAGTGAGAGTCTGTAATGATTTTCCACTTTTCTCGTTAATGGATCTTGAGTATCTCTCTAAATCAATGCTGTTCTGAATAGCTGAAAGTAAGGGGCGTAACGTCAATTAAACAGATGTGTTATATAGGTTTTAGGGAAACCAAATAAATGTTGGTTGATTATTATTTTCAATAATGAGACTTTAGAATCGAGTGCGAAAAAATGAAATAACCCCACTATCTTCAAAATAGGATATTTTACGTTTCAGGGTACGTAAAGTACAAAAATCAAATAAAAAAACTCTGCCAGTCTTTTTATTTGACAAAAAAATTAACCCCAAAGATACATTTTTTACGTGTCAATGGAAGTAGAATCCAAATAAACAGGAAAAAAAATCCATCGAATAAACAAGAAAAAAGTCCATCGACGCCCGTACCCTGCACATCACACACCGTCCGCCGTGAGAGACAGTTTTGCCACTTATCCTCGGTGAATTTTTTTTAAATTCTATTGGGAGGGAGGGATAATAATTTTCATTGAAATGTGTCAGAGGTTAGACATCTCTGAAAGACATTTAAAGACTTGACGATTATTTGAATTAAAATTTCTTACTTGTCCATCCCTGAATAGGTTTGGCTTCTTCTATAATAAGTAAGGCACTGTAGATTAAAATAAATGAGTGGCCTGATATATCAAAGCCGGTCCATCTGGCTCCGGCCGCCAAACATCTTGTCCTGATGGCCCACTTATCATTTGAACAACGACCATAAATGCTTTCAATGTATTGAAATAAGTTGATCCAGAAGAACCAAAAAAATGTGGCGATCCCTGAAACCAAATTGCAACGATAAAATATGAACGTTCAATTTAATTTTAAAACAGCAGCTGTTGAAAGCACCCCCTCTTTTACATTTAAATGCAGAAAGTACACATCAGACGGCAATAAAAAATGTTCCATTTTAGTTTTTTTTTAAAAAAAAATACCCATACTCAAAATTTGATATTTTACGTTTCAAGGTATGTAGATTTAGAATCCAAAAATCTAATAGAGAAATTCGTTTTTCAACCGGCGCCGCGAGTGATACTTTTGCCAGCATTTGAGATCTAACTGTGCCCCGAATTATTTTGTCACTGTCAGTCACATAAAGGGTTCTATATTAAAATTGCAGTATGGAACCAGAAATACCAGACTCATTGTGGACCTTCCACCCCTTGGCTTTTAAACGGCTTGGAATTTTCGAATTCTGTAAAGCTCTAGGGATAGGAAAAGACATATGGCCCATCGAATGATTATTGGGAGACCCAGGTCCGAATACTGGAAGAAACGTTTCTTTTTTCTAAAAAAAAAAAAAGAAGCCATTTCGGGGAAAATATAAATGGAGTGGTACAAATAGTTTTGTTTTAATAAAAGTCCAAATAAAATAAGGGATAACAACCAATTTATATTTAAAAAAAAATCAGGGGCGGAGCTAGAGGGTTCTAATGTTTAATCTGGGCTTTGGTGTAAAATTGGTGTAAGTGTTCCAAGTAGTTCAAAAGTTAAGGGGGAGGGTAACCGGTCATTCTGGGTCATACTGTTAAAGAATCGTAGAGCAGCATGGGTGAAAAAGCTAGCTAAATATCAAACCAGAATCAATATTGTCAATTTTAAAAAAAATCACATTGTACTTCTGAGCCAAGTTTTGATTAAACGCAAAGATAAAAAAAAAAAAAACATTATAAGTTTGATTTTTACTAGAGGAGAAACAAAATTAACTAAGAATCACATTTCCNTGCCCCCCCCCCCCGTGTATTCGTCACTGTCCCAAGACATGTTTCTTCCTACACAAAATTCAAATTTGTCTCCATAGTTAGAATTAAGAGATTTAAGACACCGGTAGCAATAAAGCTTATTTCCCTCGTGTTCAAGCGCTCGTAATTCCAGCTACAGAATTATACCTACCCAATCGTATAAGATGTGTTCCCACTTTGGCTCTATTACAACAGCAGTAAGTGTAACTAGTCATCACGACGAAGGGTATTGTATTTATTAAGGTCCAACCCCAACCTGAAATAACAAGATAAGTATTTAGTTTTAAAACAGACGGACGTCGTAAAATCACACTCATGATTTGTCATTATTCCAAAATTTTAAGATAATTTATTTGTTGAATTTGTGTGTTTGGTATATATTTGTGCCTCTAGCACACTATTTGATGAGACTTTCAGATAAAATTATTTACTTTCAAATTTTGTTGTGTATTATACCATAGCAACCAGATATTTATTCTGTAATAAATATAATTTTCATATTTTCTCTTTTTCCAATACAAATTCTGATCGAAAGTTTTTCTTCACCTCAGACGCCTCAGAAATATTTTTTTCAAATATTTAACAGCCTCAGTAGCTCAGTTGGTTGAGGCGGTGGATTTGTAACCAGGAGGCTGTTGGTTCGAATCCAACTCCATCCCCACCTTTTCGACCCAACATTGGAAATAGAATCTTTAGAAGAGCGGGCTAGGCGCCTATATGCTTGCATACTTATGTTCTTTTTTTTTTAAAAAAAAAGGTAAAATTAATGAAATAGTTTTCAATAACGATCGAATAATGACAAACGTGTTCGTCATGCGTTTAAACCGTATCAGACTATTTAGACAAATCAAATAGCAAATTTGATTAAACATACTGGTCGATCACGATGTTTGGAATTGTTTGAAGTAAAGAAAAGACAAAATTTGGCATCATGACAAATAGTGTGATTGTGTGATAGTGATTGTTTTTCACCTTTGGATAATAATCGTACCTTTAAAAGGTTTCATATGTCGTAAATCGAAAAAATAAAATCGCTCGCCAACCCTCGTCGGTGTACGTGAAAGGTGCATGTTATGATTTACAAACTTCAATAGAGAAAATAGGTCATACTTGCTATTGTGAGATGTTACCTGAAAGAGACATCCTCATGGGACGAGTCAACCAGAGCACAGAGTAATATAGAAAGCAACTCTGCATATTATTATTTTTATGACGTAATTATATTGCAGTGATCGACATGGTTCTAGGAACCATGCCAGTTATCTCATAAATCCGGGTACCGTGAGAGGCGATGATGCCACGATTGATACTATGTATTGGCATTTAGGGTAGAGTCTAGTTCTATCTCGAGCTTGGCATTACTGGCTGTCATATTATGTGACATAAAAGGGGGGTTCCGTATTGCAAAAATAGAAAATGTATAAACCCACGAGGTAGTGGACAGAGATTAAGGAATGAAATTTGGAGCGGCTTGGGAAGCACTGCAGTTTTGCCGCCATCAACATCAGCTACTCAGTTGTCCTCACGAGGCTGAGTACAAATGGAAAAGCCAAACACGTGGTGTTCCAGAACCTACCCGAGTATTAGAGTATTAATGACGCTCGATGTTTGTCATTTTGGCAAAAGAATAATTCGAATAGATTGAAACTGGGTGCGGCAATATCTATTGCTTAAGGTAAGTGTCTATCGAACACGTAAGTCTTTTTTGTTTGAGCAAAGAATTTTAAATATTTTAATTTTCGTCGGATCGTCTTTTTCAAATTAGATAGAAATGATATTTTGAAAAAGTCGATAGAAATGATAATTTGATTATCATTTCTATATAATTTGAAAAAGTTATCCGATGAAAATAAAAATATTTGGTAATTATGCATTTTAGGGTAACTTTTCAAAAATGGTCGAAAAAAAGCATTTTTTTAAAAAATTAACCCAATTAGAAAGGTTAGGAAACGTTTTTACGGCCATGTCTCTATTGCGTATGTATAACCGTCCAACATGGACCCATAACGGCCAATAAAAAGCGAGTTTAAAAAAATACCCCCCCTTAAAATTTGATATTTTTTTTTAAGTTACCCTAAAATACATATTTACCAAATATTTAAAATTCTTTCCTCAAACAAAAAACCTAAAATCACCAAGGACATTTATTCATTCTAATTATTATGAGGAATACCAAACTACCAGTCGATTTCGTTTGAACTACTACTTCTGAGAAACCCTTTCATCTGTAAGCTTTTTAAGTGAAGTAAAATGCGCGGCTGAACTATATCTTTACCAAACAATCAACAATATGTACTTACCTAACTTAACAAAATATTGATTTAAAAAATGATTCGATTGCGAGAAGTAACTTTTAGGATAAGGTAAAACATCTCCAATAATAGAAACAAGAAACAGTACACCCAAATAAGTAGCAATACGATAATAAATATTCAAATTTAAATAAGTATTCGATATTTTTACAAAGGTTTCAAGAAAAAAGTCGACAATATTAGTTTCACCAGGTGTAGGTTTAGTTCCTTTAGGTTTTGAAACACCAAATTCATTTGAACTAAAGTTACCATAAAATATATTTGATTTTCGAATAGGAGCTCTTCTTCCAGCCATAGTTAAATTTGGTATAGAATTAAAAAAAAAAAAATTATTGATATCACGAGAAAAATAACATCTATTATAGTTTTAAAAATATTTTCTTTTTGAGTTATGAAATAAAATTTACAAAAGATACTGGAAGTGTTTGCATTAAAAAATATGAAAAATTGAATTTTAACATTGAAAACGTAATTATGAATATTTAATTATGAATTAATTAGTTACTGAGGAAATTATGAAAAAAAAAAAACTTTTAGAGAGAGAAATTTTATGATAAAAAATTTCCAAATTGAAAAAGAATTCAACTTTTCCCACGACTAACGTCTCTAATTAGGTTAAAATCATAGATATAGAAGATAAAGATTTTGTACTCTGGTGTTCGTTGTGAAGCCCTCTCCCAAACGCGTTACCATAGCGACGCAATCATAATGGTGGCAAAACAAAGAAAACATTCTCATTGAAGTTTATGGAAAAATTGAATTGTTTCAAATTTTTATTTTATTTTTTATTATTAATGAATATATCTGCTAATTGTTATAAACTGATGATTATTAAAGGTTTTAACGTGATTTTAAAGTGTTCAAAGTAATTTTTAAAGTAGTGCTAACAAGCTTTATAGTGCATCATGGTATAGTCCTGTTGTGCTTACAAACGTACTAACAGATTTGTAAAGGGCTCCTAAACTTTTATCAGAATCTTAGGTATTTTTCCTCAACCTATGATTCCTTTTAAATTTCCTAGAATATTATTCTACCTGCATCTAGATCACGATAGTTCGTATTCATATCAAAGGAACTGTAAGTACGTGGCTCCGTGGCTGAAACGGAAAACCGGGACTTTACTGTCACTAAAACGATATCGAGTTAGTTTAGTGCAGATTGTATTAAAAAAAACATTAAAATTGGTAGGTATTTCATACAATCTACAATGTCACACAATTATCAGATTTCCATATTTCTAACCTGTAACAATGCAGCTCAGTATAGTCACTACCTTCGTCGCTATATACATTAGAATTGCATTGAATTTAAAGCTAACTAACTGATCTAACTAATACTTGGATTACACTAATACAATTATACAATCAAAGCTCCTGTAGGTTAAGGAAAAATCAATACAAATGTTGAGTACACCCGTTCTCGTCTGATCACTGAAGTTAAGCAACGGAGGGCGTGGTTATTGCTCCGATAAGTGACCGCGCTTTCAAACCACAGCATATTGGACTGATTATTTAGTGTTGATTTCGACTTGCACTCAGCCACGTTGAGGTCCAAATGAATAGCTGCGATTAGCAGCACATTTACAAGATATACGGTTTTTTTTCGTGAAATGTTTCTCCCTCCTCATGTAGTTAAACATTGGAGCGGGTTTTTTTCTTAAGCTACCTAGGTTAATTTTTTTTCTTCGACTAAACCCGCGGCGCCCCCCTGGACGTGGCGCCCCTATCGCCCACCCCAACAGGCGGTCCTGTGTATAGACATGCTAGTCAAAAGTATTTTCTTTATAAGGGCTAGTTAGATGGACGTATTTTAAACAAGGGTGTTCTCATTCTCTAGATTTGAAAAGAAAAAGATGGGCGGAAGTCTGGTCAAAAGTTCTGAGAACGTTATTTGCTTAAGATAAAGTTCACCCCGCAAGGTAATCAAACGGGACGGAGGAACGCGAGGAACAAATCGTTGATTTCCCCTTAATTTTTTTTTTTTTTTTTTAAACCCTGATTACTCATGAGAAATGTAAATTACAAACGAGAACTAAATGTAAAGATAGTAA
>CM022876.1:28403864-28425054 GCA_012654025.1 Pachypsylla venusta | reverse complement strand
AAGGGTTCCCAGCTTAGAATCCCAGTTCCCAGACAATTTTTCCCGGTTCCAGAACCTTGCCTCAATATATCTCCCCGCTGTCAGACCCATCGATGTGAATTTAGCAATATGTCGTAAGAGGTAAAATACAAAAAAGTAAGATTTGTCTTTTGTGGTATTTGATTGATAATCTTAATAGGGTTATAAGTCATACTTTTGGAGTTTTTGGACTGTCGTTGTTCCTATACCAAGATTCATTATTTTATTGGCGTTCCATTGTTTTAAGAATAGCTAAAGATAACGCTGAAAAAGTTAAAGAAAAAGTAAAATCAGTTGGTTGGAAGTTCAGGCCAATGACGATCTCACCCTAGTTTGAACTGATAAGAATAATTTTAACGTCCTTGATTTTTTATAAATGAAGCTTCACGCAACGTGCAGCGGTAAGAATAGCGACTAGCTGACTAAAATAGTGTTGCGAGTGTGTTTGAGATGTTTAAATGGCCCCGGAAGATGGATTGAATGCAAGGGTGAAGAATATCTGCGAAAAGATTTTTTCAAGGCTCAGGCCCCCTGAAGTTGCAGCCCTGGTGAAAATGTAGAATGATTTCGTCCTGGAACTCATAGCATCACAGTTCTTGTAGTATGCATGATTAATTTAAAATGGTAGAAACAGATTGATATGAGTTTACCGAAAGGTTCTTGCAGAACCGGGCATTAACACTAGAGTATCTCGTCCTCACGATGGCCGGTTCTACGCACCAGGACGACCTGGAACGCATACCATCACAGTGCCGGCCAAGGGTCATCAAAATATTTTCGGTAAACTCATATCAATCTGTTTCTACCATTTTAATTAATCATGCATCTATAAATGGGAAGAACCGCTGATTTCGTGAGAAAAACCGCTACTACTACTAGAGTATCTAACGAGCTGATTTGGAATCTTTCAAATCCAGTCTCGATTGACAAACGCCCACTAAGCTCCAGTAGATTAGTTGGTTGAGGTGGCGGATTCGTAACCATGATGCATACCCAACGCTGGTCACAATAGATCTAAATAAAGATCGCAGTGACAACCAGTTTAATAATAATAAAAAATAAATGAACGCCTCGAGAGAACACACCCAACAGATTTTTAAATTTTTATTGGCTCCCAAAATAATATAAGTATAGATAGATACGAATTGGTATCTGAGTTTTATTATATACATGATTCACAATGTTATAGTCCAAGATAATTACATAAAATATAATATTTTCTTCTATAGAATGGTGATTTTCCTAAACACCCATAGAGATCATTGACTTTTAAGCAGTCAGTTTTACTTAGCATTTTCCGTTGACCCATTTTAGATGCTGAATGTTTTGGTGTGATAGTTGGTTTTGATTTGTCTGAGCTGAAAGAAAATTATATATTAAGGACTTCATTATTATGTTAATGATACTTTGGAATGGACCACAAAAATACCGTTGAAATTTGATATTTTATTTATCAAGGTTCTTAGAACCCAAAGTTGATTAAAAGAAGAAGACATTTTTGTAATAGGCTGAAATTTTCGATGCCAAATCACGTTTTGAGGTCCCCAGAGTCCAAATCTCGAGTTTCAGAATTGGAGAATGCAAAAAGAGGCAAAACCGGATTCGTGAAAACCGCTAAAAGTGTCTTTGAGCATTGCTATGAAGAGGCACCAAATTTCAATCTATAGCTCTTACCCTCTTCATTTTATACCGAATTCGTGAAAACCGCGAAAAGTGTATTTGGCCATTGATATGAAGAGGCACCAAATTTCAATCTATAGCTCTTACCCTCTTCATTTTATACCGGATTCGTGAAAACCGCGAAAAGTGTCTTTGGCCATTGATATGAAGAGGCACCAAATTTCAATCTATAGCTCTTACCCTCTTCATTTTAAACCGAAATTGATATGAAGAGGCACCAAATTTCAATCAATAGCTCTTACCCTCTTCATTTTATACCG
Organism: Pachypsylla venusta; assembly: GCA_012654025.1. Taxonomy (NCBI): domain Eukaryota; kingdom Metazoa; phylum Arthropoda; class Insecta; order Hemiptera; family Aphalaridae; genus Pachypsylla; species Pachypsylla venusta. The sequence continues at coordinate 28,423,096 of CM022876.1, read as the reverse complement.
GATTCGTGAAAACCACTAAAAGTGTCTTTGGCCAATGAGCATTGATATGAAGAGGCAGCAAATTTCAATCTATAGCTCTTACCCTCTTCATTTTTTATCGGATTCGTGAAAACCACTAAAAGTGTCTTTGAGCATTCCATGATAAAACTGTCCCATACTGCTAGGGTGTTTGGCTGTTTTCAAGTGTGATTCGACATTGTGCTTCTTTTTCTGACACTTTTTGTGTAGGAAGATTTTGAAAAATCGAACACAATTTTTTTTCTTTCTCCCATGTTAATAGGGATCTACGAAAATAGTCTGATTACAAGAAAAAAAATTAAAAATAAGCTCCAAGGAATTTCTGGACACAACTATAAAATTAGAATTTGGGAAAAAAAGAATATGAACAAAATGAGCGTCATCTTGAAAAGGAAGCGAAAATGGCATACCTACAGTCCTACACTCATTAGTATGTTGTGTTGGAAATGACGTGTTCTCCCTACCTTGGGCCTGTGATAACGTTATTCTGGTTCACACTGTATAAGCAAAATACGGTCCGTAATATTTATATTTACCTAAAGAAGTAGGGTCCATAGTGCATAATGCTATCATAATCATATTCAAATTTATAAGTTGTATTCTTCAAGCTTTGTTTGTTAAAATTATTTCTAAAACCTGTCAAAAAATAGTAAAATATATTTCTTATTCATTTTAATTTTATAGGATGCGGCGCGGAAATTTACTTTTTCTAAACGTAGGTAGATTAAAAAAATCTGTTAACTTTTGTTGATGCATTATTATCATGAATTGTTTAGAATTTCATATAATATTCTAATAACGACCGCCACTGTCGATAAACTGGCAAAAGCTTAGTATACTGGCTAATTTCTGGCGCATGTTGCCCTTCAATTCTTAAAGTGGCTTCGGCCATTGTGTATAAAATTCAGCTTTTATCTTTACCCCACGAGAAATAATCACAGGGCGCTTAATCTGGGGACCGCGCTGACCAAAATTGCGGTCTCCAAAACTTTAACACCTTTTAAACAAATTAAATGCTCGGAAAACATTATATGTCATAAAGTATGTGAGCTGTTGTCCCATATTTAATTTAACCTAACCCAAGGAAGATCACTTCTTAAACAAAATATGGATCTTTCAACAAGATGGGGCAACGGCCCACATAGGGGAAATTTCCATGACTTTATTACACAAAATGTTTTCCGGGCGTTTATTTTGTTAAAAATTTGGGGACGGCAATTTTGGGCATTGCGGTCCCCAAATTCAGGGCCCTGAAATTATTTTTCTTGTGAAATTATCTCGAAGCTGTATTTAATAAAGGTCGTCCAAGGACACTCGAAAAATTGAAGCGCAACGTCCGCCAGTAAAGCCTGCATACCAATAGACATGTTGTAGAGAAACTTCAGAAATCGCTTCCTCTAATTTATCGACAATGGCAATGGTCATTTGCTGTGTATGAAGACAAAATGAAATGAAATTTTAAACACTTCATGTAAATAATAAAATGTTTATTTAATGGGCGTTTAATAAAAGTAAATTCCGGCAACCACTCTGTACAAGGAAGGAAACGCAAGGAAATTTTGAGTCGGAATATTTCCCAAAACTCTGCTTTAAGAACCTCAGAACCTCAATGGGCTGTGTTTTATTGTCAAACATAGATCTTCTTCACCAAGAAACTCAGAAAACCAGTAGTTTCTTTGGTAAAATATTAAATTTTCTATAGAGGAGCCGTTTTCTACCCCTAGGGATAAGTATCACCAAAAAAATAAAATTGGGAAGTTTTAATATCGATTTTTTTTGTTCATAGCGAAGCAAGAGCAAACAGGTAGTATCGTGTATTCTACACAAATCAGACTCAAATGTCCAGGTGGAAGTTTTAAGATTTATAACGTACCCGGTATTACATTGTCTAAATTGATTTTAACAAATTTGTCTCTGTCGCTTCTAGATTGCTCATGAAATAATCCCAAAGCATGTAACAGTTCGTGCATGGGTCTCCCTTCTCCACCAATACAATTGTCACTATTTATGTCTGGAGGTTCTAGAGATACTATTTGGGCACCACCATATCTGCCAACGTACGACCAACATCTGAAACCAATATAATTGAAGGTAACACTTTTTTTACGTTTGTTTGTATGTAATACAAAAATTGAACTCATTACAAATGTCGTAATCAATGGAAGACACAGTAGGGCCTGGTCACTGGCCGTATCTAATACAAAATTTGACCCCATTACAAATGTCGTAATCAATGTAAGACACAGTAGAGGCTATTTTCCACGCACAAAAAGCCCANTGCCAACGTACGACCAACATCTGAAACCAATATAATTGAAGGTAACACTTTTTTTACGTTTGTTTGTATCTAATACAAAAATTTAACTCATTACAAATGTCGTAATCAATGGAAGACATAGGGCCTGGTCACTGGCCGTATCTAATACAAAATTTGACCCCATTACAAATGTCGTAATCAATGTAAGACACAGTAGGGCCTGAAAGAAAATCTTTAGCCTTAGCTAGACATACAGGCTATTTTCCACGCACAAAAAGCCCAATTGAGGCTTAGGTGCAGGGGCTTATGCAGCCCTAAAGAGGAATTTAGATCACGAATATACGTAATTGAGACTTGCCTGTAAGATTTTTAATCACAATAGGAGTGCTCTCAGACAGCCGCATAACCATCAGATCAGATTATTTACTGTTTTCCCCAAGCACAATTCCTTGCTTAAAGTTCCGAGTATAACTCAGGATGATTACATCTCAGAACGGAGCATATTAATAATTACACAGTGGCGCTCAGTGGTTTATGTTATTCCACCGCTGTCGGATCATATGAACACTGACCATATTCGTTTTAATCCTGGGTTCGGTCCCTCCGTTGTTGAGGACTATGAAGGCTTCTACCTCCGTGAGCACTTACTATGGGTTATTGGTGTAGTGGTAAGACGTTTTGACTGGTAAACAATAGGACTTTGTTCAAACCCTGCCTGGGTTTGAACAAAGGCTTATGAAGGCTTCTACCTCCGTTAGCACTTACTATGGGTTATTGGTGTAGTGGTAAGACGTTTTGACTGGTAAACAATAGGACTTTGTTCAAACCCAGACAAACTATTGAAAATTTTATCCACATGAATTTTGAGATATTTACCATTATTGGAGAACGGGGAAGGGACCGCACATATTATAGTAGAGATCATGAATAAAGATCTCGACATCTTTCAACACTCATCATAAGAACCAACAAAGAAGTTCTGTTATTTTTGAGCCCAGAGAGAGGCACTTAAAGGGTCCGGGGTTTTATCGTAGGACTTGTGGTTTGTAGTCCTTTAACCAAATCCAGCCTGTTTAGAAGTTGATGGAATGAGAAACGCTCCAGTGGGGTTGCAGAATAACTCATCACCAGCTTGTGAACTCGTGACACCCCTCTCTGACTTGACTGCCCGTTGGGATGCTAAGCAGTCCCTTATATTTGTCTTTGTTTGTGATATGATAACTCATAACTTGTAAACATTAATTTTAATCTTTCACCACTCATACGAAGTGTCTTTAAGTTGTGGAATCCAAAATATAATGACTTACCCTGCAGGATACTTGATTGGCCAAATGAGAAGATAATCTTTGGCCTTACCATCCCAAGGCACAAATTTAACACACGTCATAAAGTTTATAGTTGAGATCGCTTTATAAATTGTAATATAACTCTCAGTTTCTGAAAAGAAAAAAAAAATATATTTCAAACATATTTTTTTTGTGGACAGTGTGTAGATATGTATTAAGTAATTGGTGTTCCTGTTTGGTCCTCACCTAACCTGGGTTGGGCGGGTAATAGAAATCATCACAAACAGGGCCACCGAGAGGGGGTGACCCCCACCGGGCCCGTAATTTTTTAGTCCCAGGACCGGATTTCCTCGCAGCGGCCCTGATCACGAAGGCTCGAAAAGGACGGATAGGGATCATTTCATACCATTAAGCTTAATAAATTTGGTCACAATAGGAGCCAGTATTCCACCCACAAATCAAATAAATATAACTCGTGCTTTGATAAATTAAAAAGAAGACGGTAGAACTGATTCAGGAATAAAGGATCGAAAGGCTGATTGATGAACGAAAAATCTTTTCGCTCTGTGAAATCGATTATTGTTTTTTTTTACCCATATCTATTACTGACCATAAAGTGGACTTATAACATAAGGTACTGTTCGATTTTTCCATAACTTTTCTGGAAATACATCCCATCTGAGACCTACTCTCCAGTAGTTATAAACCTGAAATGAGAAAGATCATTGTCAAATAGTTATAATAAATCAATGTCTTGAAGTTTTTTGTGTTGAGGAAAGAATTTGAAATATTTAAGTTTCGTCGGATAGTCTTTTTCAAATTAGATAGATGATCGTTTATCGTGAAAATATTTTTAAAGAAATTGTAGATCTTATTAGATTAAGTTTGGCCACATTTTGGAATCTGTGTATCGGCAGTTGTAATATATTTGAGGACTTTGATCTTGCGGCGCTTTTTTATCTAATGATTAGACCGTCCGGATTATCTAATGTTTAGACCATTCTCAAGATATATTGATACGACAGTTCCCAAGTTCTAAGGTCTTGCATGTCAATTTCTGGGAAGCTTCCAAGGATAGTTGGTTGATAAACATTTAATTTGTTGTTACATTTTCTTTTTTTTTTTTTGTTACGAGAAAGTTTTAGGTATTTCTAGGTGGCCGTAAATATCACAAATATCACAAATTAATGGCTGGGTTTGAACCCACGCGGTTCAGGCCCTATTGTTTCCTATCCAGATCATCTTACCGCCACGCCACCAAACCGATGCTATCCAATATGCATACCAAAATTTTCCGCTCCGGGAAAAATCCCGGTATCTCATTGAGACACCACGCGTCTGAATGAAAGTACCTACCTCATCATTGAGAGCCATATCTCCTTGAAAAAGTCTTGCTTTTGTTTCTGGGTCACTTTCATTGTCTTGAAGTAACCACGCTCCTGAATAAAACTGCTTACCTCATCATTGAGAGCCATATCTCCTTGAAAAAGTCCTGCTTTTGTTTCTGGGTCAGTTTCATTATCTTGAAGTAAACACGCTCCTGAATAAAACTGCTTACCTCATCATTGAGAGCCGTATCTCCTTGAAAAAGTCCTGCTTTTGTTTCTGGGTAAGTTTCATTGTCTTTAAGTAACCACGCGTCTCAATAAAACTGCTTACCTCATCATTGAGAGCCATATCTCCTTGAAAAAAACCTGCTTTTGTTTCTGGGTCACTTTCATTGTCTTTAAGTAACCACGCACCTGAATAAAACTGCCTACCTGATCATTGAGAGCCATATCTCCTTGAAAAAGTCCTGCTTTTGTTTCTGGGACACTTTCATTGTCTTGAAGAGCCACGCGCCTGAATAAAACTGCCTACCTCATCATTGAGAGCCATATCTCCTTGAAAAAGTCCTGCTTTTGTTTCTGGGACACTTTCATTGTCTTGAAGAGCCACGCTCCTGAATAAAACTGCTTACCTCATCATTGAGAGCCATATCTCCTTGAAAAAGTCCTGCTTTTGTTTCTGGGTGGGTCACTTTCATTGTCTTGGAGTAACCACGCGCCTGAATAAAACTGCCTGCCTCATCATTGAGAGCCATATCTCCTTGAAAAAGTCCTGCTTTTGTTTCTGGGTCTCTTTCATTGCCTTGAAGTAGCCACGCGCCTGAATAAAACTGCTTACCTCATCATTGAGAGCCATATCTCCTTGAAAAAGTCCTGCTTTTGTTTCTGGGTCATTTTCATTGTCTTGAATTAACGATAGATTTTCTTCACTCATTTGAACTGAAACAAAAGACCGGTGTTTATATTATATTAATGAAAAGTGAAAAGGAAAGAGCATTCCTGTAGCATTTTTTTTCTGCTACCCTGCGGATAGGAGACTTAAAAAGAGTACTTCCAACTTCCAAGGCACTCAAGTCCATGCTGGTCGTAAAAGGCGACACTAAAGAAAGGGTCGAAAACGATATGTTTTACATTACCCATGCAGAAAGCAAGGAGAAGCTACTGCATTATTAAGTAACAACAACTCATGGCGAGTCGTTGCAAACCAACCCCATGGCTGTTAACCCATGATGATAAACATATTTTTTTATTTAATTTGAGAGCCATCGTCTATGGCACGTTGAATATACCAGTTCCCGTTGGATCACTGAAGTTAAGCAACGTCTAGCGAGGTTGTACCATGTGGATGTCCACATGAGTTCGCGCCCTCGTGATGCTGGCTATTTTTCCGGCCCAACCCAGGCTAAGTGAAGTCAATGTGGGTAGCTGGTACCCACATTGACCTCATCCAGCCTGGGTTGGGCCGGAAAAATGGCAAGCATCACAAAGGCGCGAACCCAAGTGGACACCCCCCATAGAACAACCTCGCTGTACGTTACTGAACTTCAGTGATCTAACGGGAATTGATGTATTCAACGTGCCATAGATGCTGGTTGGAGAGCAACTCTTAGATAAGTTGTAGTCTATCGCTAAAGTTTTTAATTGTCCTCATACATCAGTTCTTGGAGGCTGATAATTGACATTGGCCCCTTTGAATATTGAAAATACGAAAAAAAAAATCTGTTTGAAATTTTATGATATCAAAAGAAACATGTATTGGTGATCTCCATGAATGCGTCAAAGTTTAAATTCAACGTCCATCCTTAAAGGTAACAAAGATTTATTTAGTACTTCGCAAAAAAAAAATCAAAAACAATAAATAATAAAGCAGTCCAACTGGTCTAGTGGGTATCACGCTGACATTGCACTCGGGGTACCCGGGTTCAATCCCTGACGGGGCCGCATGCTTATGATTTCGGGGTACACTCAAACTCGTAAGGTCGATTGAGTAGCTAATATAATGTGAGTAGTGACCAGTGAAGGCATTACCGGAGTAAAAAGATTAGAAGATTGAAGGGAGAAGAGTGCAGGAGGCTCTTAGTAATGCTGTGATACCCACAGAAAAGCTGTTGGGCCTTACCACAAAAAAAAAATCTTCATTTACATTTTTTGTTACACGAATTAATAAATTAATATCACGGAGCCACGCGATCAGTGCGACGGCTCCGTGATAACTCTACCATGAACATTTTCTGGGGTTACTGCAAATAAATTTGACTTACGTGTTTCTGGTAATACTGGTTTTACCACATCGGGTATGTTCGGTAAATTCAAAATATTTCTAGAATTTGAAAGCCGTATGGTTGTCGACCATAACACAAAATAATAAAATAAATAATTGATCGCTGTGTGTCGCTTGACGTCATTCGCCATCGAATTTCTGTAAAATATGAAATAATATTGTCATTAGATTTTGCATGCATCGTTAGGGTGCCCGCAGACAGCTGCATATTTACTTATCGCATAGCATATATGTTCGCATATATGCAAGGAAAAAAAATACAGTGGTTTATATGCTAATTGCTCGATTAGTGGACATAAGAACATGTGTATTTGTTTTTTTAATATGTGATATGCCATAAGATAAGTAAGTAAGCGGCTGTCTGAGAACACATTTAGGATCCGTAGAGGTATGCATAACCGTTTAGTTAATTGTGAACGTTAGTGAACTCCACTTTTGACTCCCATATACATCCCGAAATGCACTTGTCTATGCGTATGTATGTTACGCGATGCAAGACACAATTTTCATCCGAGTTTGACGAAATTTGGTATACATGTTTAGGGTATGAAGGAAATTTTCTGTATAGTTTTTGGGGGCCCTGCCCCCCCCGGGGCGAAAGGGGGCCCAATGTTGTGTTTTTTGAAAATTATTTTTATCTTTTTAGCGGTTTGTTGCAGAAACGTAAAATTTTGATATGTGATGGCTGGTGTTAAGGGTTTTTCCATTTTGAACATTGTGGGGGGCAACCAATATTTTGTTTTTTGAAAATGATTTTAATTTTTTAGCGGTTTTTTGCAGAAACCTAAAATTTTGATATGTGATGGCTGGGGTTAAGGACTTTCCGATTGTGAACATTTTGGGGGTCCTCCCCGGGGGGAGGGCCCCAATATTTTGTTTTTTGAAAATGGGTTTTCTCCTTTTAGTGGTTTGTTATAGAAACGTAAATTTTGATATGTGATGGCTGGTGTTAATAGGGATTCTCGATTTTGAAAAACGTGAACACCTGATCATATTGATCCACTAGTATTATCTAAATTGTATCTTACCTTTACGCGGATTTAAACACATAGGTTCGTATTACCTACTTTCGGTGTCCATCCCTCGTAGCGTTGGTTGTAGAAAGGTTGGGTAGCATATTACGCTACTCTGAGGTCGCCGGACTAGATGTTATTAATCTCAGCCCCTTCCATGTCCTCCAATAGTGGTAAACATCTTAAATTCATGAGGATAAAATTCCATGGGGGTTTGAACCCACGCCGTATCGTTTACCAGTCAGAGCGTATGTTAACATTTCTCAACTTTTAATTCAAATTGAATATTCTTAACTTTTTATTTAATTTTTTTCTAATTTTACTTACAACCTACAATGCTGGCACCGGATCGCTATGCGCATTTATCTCCATAGCTACTCATTGTCCTCACGAGGCTGAGTGGGCCCCGAAAACATCGAAACCACATCAGTGACAAATGTTTGCCCCGCCAGGATTCGAATCTGGTCTCCCGATTGCAAGACTAGTGCAGTGACCACTGAGCCATGGGAGCTGGCTATTTTTTTTTTTAAATGTAGCCATTGTCGAGCTACGTCAGTTATTTGTTATTTATAAGTAGATATATGTAGATGCGTTAGCATTTTAATTTTTTGCTTGTGTTGATTTATTATTCTCAATAATGAACCTTTGGAATCGTCACGAAAAAAATATCCCACTCTGAAATTATTCATTTCAAACTATGTAGAATCCAAAATTCGAATAAATAATCCGTTTGTCCGTAGCACACTGTCCGCCGTGATATCCTTTCCATCACTCATGCAGAAAGCAAGGAAAAGCTATTGAATATCCTTTGTATGTTCCTGTGGATAAGGGGATTTAAAAAGAATACTTCCATGGCACCCAAGTCCATGCCAGTCGTAAGTACTACTTAACAAATTTCATGAAAATCGATCAACTCTAAGGGTCAAAGTCTAGCATTTTTGTTATTCGATTTTTAGATTCTACGTTCCTTGAAATGTAAAATATCAAATGTGGGGTTAGCGGTACAATAATAATAAGATGTCATATTTGCAGATTTTTATTCTCTTTTCTTTCTTCTATCCATAGCTTTTGCCCTACCTTTTCCTTATTTTCACAAAATCCTATAAAAATTCCTGCATTTTCTCAACATAGGTATATGTCTTTTTTTCTATATCTCCTTAGTTATTCTTATTTCTAACTGGATTTCACATTTTTTATTTTTATTTTGCTTTCACACCTCGGAAGTGATGGAATCTTTGTATGCATGCCAGATTTTCTTCCTCTATCTTCATTCGTTCTATTTTAATTTTCTCATTCTCTATTTTTCATTCACATCGATTACTTGTATTTAATGTAAAACTAAAATTGAAATATTTTTCATATTTCCCAATACATTCTCTGTGCGGATAGATCAGTCTATAATCTCCACAATATTTGGATTCGTTTTCAATTTGATGTTGAATACTCATTAAGGTGTTTGCCATATCATCAACATTTCCATCTTTCCTGTTTTCATCGTTTGTATTAGATGTTTGCCTTTGAAAGCCATCCAAATCATTTTTTAGTTGATTAATTATTTTTGTTGAATCAGTTACTGTTTTCATTTCTTTGTTGTCATTTTCATTACGTTTAGAATTATCAATTTGTTTTTTATTATCATTTTCATTTTCTTCAATCGTATTCAATTGATTTAAAATAACTTTTACGTCATCTAAATAAATCTTTGCTTGTGCATTTTCTTTATTTTTTTCAATTTGCATTTTTTTGTAAATATTATTTGATCGTGATTTTTCGTCAATTTCATTTACAATTGTTCGTACTTTTCTACCGTTATCATTCGTATTTGTCCGTGACTTTTCGTCATTTTCATTTACATTTGTTCGTACTTTTCCATCGATATCATTCGTATTTGCTCGTGCATTTTCATTTCTTTTATTATTATTCCATTTTTTCTCGTCATTATCTATTAGTCTGTTTAGACTCATTATTTTAAATGTGTCTCTTATTAAATTCGTTTTGACTTTGTTGTCAATGTAACTATTAATATTAAAACTTGGTGATCGATTGACTTCTAATAAGTATGGTTTTAAATTATTATTGATTATTATATCAAAGCCTAATATTTCAAAACATGCATTTATATTATTGATATAGTGATCGTAAAATAGTTGTTCATATTTTTCATTTATAATTGGATATATTGAGATAATTGTTTTTATAATAATGTCGTCAATATCATCCCATAATTTTATTTTATTGATTTTATTATCAATTAACCTATGGATATGTTTTTATATAATTATAAAGGAGAGAGAAGAAAGTGAGGAAACTCATGGAGTTACAAGGGGACAGGCGATTGGGACCGTTCACAGCAACCAATGAAATAATTATTATTAGATTATTGCCCACGTTTAAATTACAGTATGTGTACAATTGGGTACGAATTTTTTTTCTATCGTTAATGTTCCACGATAACAATTTTGGTGTTCTCACTCAATCAGCCGATATGCCGATAGTATATATGGGTCTGACAGCCGGGAGATGTGGAGAGATGGAGAGGCAAAACCAGTTTTAACCCAATTAGAGAGGTTAGGAAACGTTTTTTACGGCTATGTCTCTATTGCGTATGTACAACCTCCAACATGGACCCATGACGGCCAATAAAAAGCGAGTTTAAAAAAATATTCTTATTTTTTTTTTAAAAAAAGTTTTTTTTAAAATATTTATCTAATCATGACGATGAGTTTATCTTTTATCTAATCACGAGAAAAAAATATTTATTTAATCATGAAGACGAGTTTTTTTTTTTTTTTTTTAAAAAAAAAAAACACTTATCTCTCCACATCTCCCCGGAGCGGCGTAGGACCTCGAATATATCTACTTTTACTATACTAGCGCTAGAGTTTCACCGTCCTCCATTTTAGTGACTTTCAATAATTATTATTTTTAAAAAAATCAGCAGATTTGACAATAAAACTCTACGAGTTGATAGATCCTATTTTCAAAATTTCACCCCGTATAACGCAAAAAACTGTTCATAAGTCGAAATTTCGACCTTTGGTGCATTGACTTTTTTATCTACATCTTAAAAACTACCTGTCTACCTCTCACCCAATTTTGAGCGAATTCGACCGAAAGCCCATTTCCTTTTTTTTATTTTTTTTAATGAAATTCATTGTCAACTAAACAGTAAAAAAAAAACAAATATGGTCAATTTTACATTTTTTTAGCCGTTTTTCAGATCTATTGTGAGCAGAATATGGCCTCCAATGACATATCTTCTGTCCCAATCAATAGAATCCGCCTGAAGTAGAGGTTTTAAGAAAAAGCAAATAACAAAATAAAACGGACTGTGGGGGGGGGGCAAGGTTGGTAGGCTTTTGGTCAGTGGGAATCTGACATCCCGGTTCTGAAGGGGCTATTTCCACGACATTATCGGTGGAATGCCCCCTCCTTATCATAAAAAAAAAAAAAAAACTGTGGAAGCAATAAATACCATTGATTAAAATATTGAAGATCTCTCTTAGTTCCATTAATGTTATGGTCATACTCATTTGAGTGTTTATTGATTGAATAATTAGTTAGATGCATATATTGATTTTTAATATTATCAAACTTTGGTGTGTCATATTTACAAGTAGCAAGACGGATTAATCCATTATTGTACATGTGTATTCGTAGTGGATTAATACATGATATTAATATGTATAATCGTAAATCAAATTTATATCCATCCATGAGTAATATATTTGATATGTATGTTTGGCATACTGACGATTGGTCTCTGTTGCTCATACTTAATTCTAGAGCTTCCTTAGCGTCTTTTATTAGTTTGATACCTGAAAATTGTAAAGGGTGATTCAGAAGTAACGCTGGAATTGAAAAGGTCGCCATTTATTGGGTTGGTGGTGTAGTTGGTATTTTAGTGTTGTTGTCATTATTATTCTTATTTAACTTCCCCTTCTCCTAATGGGTCGATCTGTATCATATAATAATTAGAGTATAGGGCACTCGTTTCGTGTTTTATTTTTCGATCTGAGTGGTGTACATCATTGCCACATTGTCTTAATCCTGGGTTCGGGATATCCACATCTTGAGAGTTCCACTCTCAACTGCTATGAAGGATTTCACTTCTGTGAGCACTAAGAAAAATCTGGTGTGAACATCACACGACTTTCTTTGTGTATAAAAAGCAGCCTTCAACCGCTAATTGCGGCCAACAATATATTAAACTTCTACTTAAGTTGTATTCTTCAATTTCTTGCATGAAATTGATATGAATAGTCACCAAATTTCAAGTTCTAACTCTTTCCATTATTTGGAAAGAGCTAGAACAAAATAGCTAGAAGAAGTTCTAGTTATTTTGTACAATGCTGGCACCGGGTCGCTATGCGCAAGTATCTTCATAGCTACTCATTATCCTCACGAGTCTGAGTGAGCCCCAAAATATCCAAACCACAGCGACAAATTGTTGCCCCTGTCGAGGATCAAACCCGGGTGCAAGACAATTGCAGTGACCACTGAGCCATGGGAGCTTATAATAAGTTGTTCAATACCTTTTCCTTCTGCTCCCCGCGTTGGTTTTATAATGAACGTTTCATTCAAAAATTTGTTATTTCTTTCATATTCGCTAATGTCTTTCAGTTGTTGTGGAAGAATCCAAGATTTTGGATAGAAATTATATTCCGTTGGAAACTTATCCAACATTTTATTCAAATGATAAGCCAAATATGATTTGGATTCCAGATTTGCTAATCCAGGGAAATGATTGATTTTCTGATTTAATTTCATATGTTTGGACATTATAGTTGTAATAGATGCATCTGACCAATAGATTTCCCAATCTAAATTATCCTTCTGTGTAATTTCCATATTGAAGTTCTTAGCCGTTTCATAGACAATAGTATAATAACAGCGACGAAGATTTATTATAGTTTTCTTTTGAATTGGATCATAGCCTTGTACAACTCCTACTTTAAGAGTTGTTTTAGTTTCATTGCAATTTTCTATGTTAGTTTGATTAATTTTTCTATATTGTTCAATTCTATTTAGAATGGAATTGTTATTTTCTGTTTCTTTGCAAAGATTTTCGCTTGCATTTTCTGTGTTTTTTCTTTTTACATTAATTTGTCTATTGGTATTTTCATTTAGAACGATATTATTGTATTTATGACGGTCTTTTTGCACATCATTTTCTATATCATATTGATTTTCTTTGGCTGTATTTATTTTATTTATTTCAAATTTCAATTGTTGCTTTTTTATTCCGATGTCTTTATTTTCGTTTGTTTTTGTATCTATTAAATTCCAGTCTCTTTGAGTTAGATCATTTGTGTTGTTTTGATTGTTTTCTCCAGATTTGATTATAGCTCTTTGAATTCTCATTTGATCCATTTGATTTTCTATTCCTCGCTTCTGTTTGTCTTTATTTTCATTGATCTTCATATCTATGAAGTTCCATTCTATTTGGTCTAGAATGTTTGCATCGTTATTTTTATATTCTTTATTATAATTTTCTCTTGATTTGTTTAAATATCTTTGGTTCGTTATTTGAACGATTTGATTTTCTATTTTTAGATTCTGTTTATCTTTATTTTCGCTTATTTTATTCTGTTTATCTTTATTTTCGCTTATATCTAAGAAGTTCCATTTTGTTTGATTTAAACCGTTAGCATTATTATTTTTATAATCATTTTCTCCTGATTTATTTATACTTATTTGGTTCTTTAATTGATCATCTTTATTTTCTATTTTTCGTTTCTGTTTACCTTTATTCTCGCTAATTTTCATATCTAAGAATTTCCATTTTGTTTGGTTTAGAACGTTTGCATTATTGTTTTTATTTTTACAAAATTCGCTTGATTTGTTTACATATCTTTGGTTCCTCAGTTGATCGATTTGATTCTCTATTTTTTTATTTCGTTTGCTTTTATTTTCCTTTAATTTTGTGTTCCAGATTGCTTGATGATTTAAATCTTTTGTGTTATCATTTTTATTTTCCTTATCACAATTTTGTTTAGAATTGTTCATAACTTTTTTGTTTCTTATTTGATCAAATTTAATTTCTGTTTTTGTTTTTTCATATCCAGTTTCATTATTGATTTTTAGAATTTGGTCTTCTTTCCATTGATAATATTTCGATTTATTTATATTCATTTTTCTTCTTGTTTTATCATTTTCATTGTCAATTTTATGATTGATAATTGTATTCTCGTTTTTCTTTTTTGAATTATTGTTTGTTATTTTAGAAATTTGACTTATTTCACCCTTCGGTTTATTATTTGTGCTTTCAATTTTCGTCGTTTTCCGTAAATAATCTAATTGTGTTTCATGTTTCCCATTTTTTTGTTGAATATTCTTTTGTAATTGTTTTTTATTTAAAGTTTCAGCTGAACATACAGTTTTAATATTTGTACGAATATTCTTTGGTAATATTGTTTGTTTTTTACTAGGATGGGTACTATTTCTTTTTTTCAACTCAATAGTTTGATTTAGACGATTCTGTTTATTAGGTTGAGTACTATATTTTTGACTAGAATCTCCATTCTTTTTTTCTGTATTTTTAGAGAATTGAATAGTTTTGTTATTATTAATATGTATATTCAGGTTTTGTAAATTGGTTTCTGTGTTTTGATTAAAACGTGTTTTTAGTTGACGGGTAATCGGTCGTATTTTATCATCTCTATTGAAATCTATCTTTTTATCTTCATCATTAAATTCAATTCTGAGTTGATTAGGATTTGATTTGGCGTTTCGTTTTTTGAAATCTATCTTTTTGTTATCATCAAGAAATTCGTTTCTAATTTGATTATCAGGAATGGATTTAGCGGTTCGTTTTTGATTTTTATTCATTTTTTTGTCATATTTGTATCCTGAACAATATTTTTTGCAATACCTACAATTTGAGATTGCAAATGAATGAACGTGATTAAGGTACTGTAATTTTTATTAAAACTAATCCATAAAGATTATATAAACATTCTTTGACATTCTAATAATTTATTGGTTTATAATATGTGGTTAGAAACACGGCTGAGTTTAGTTCAAGCGCAGGGTTTTTTTGGTTCATTATTTTCAATAATGAGCATTTGCAATTGACTACAAAAAAATATCCCTCTCAATACAAAGTGTTAGATATAATGGAATGAACTGGCTTGTAGTGTTTTTCTCAATAAAAGGCTTAGGACAAAGTTGTCGTATTTTGTCAAAATTCATAGTTATCATCATACATCTAATCTTAGAGGCTAATATTTGGCATGGGCCCCCTTGAACTGTGTCAAACACTGATGCAATATAATTACATCAGTAACACAAACATAATAAAGACCTAATATTGCAGAGTTGATTTCTCCGTTATTTTACACTACCCTCAAATAAAATCTTACAATCTCAATCATAACTTATTGTTCACAATCAGAAATTATACAAAATAATGTTTACTTTTTGAAACATTCAAACCTTGACCTCGAAATTTGTTTCTATCGTTCCTACCTTTGGGTAATTCGACACTAACAATAATAAAATAATTGGTATGACAATCACACCAATTTCCTTTTTTTCGATGTGAAGTTTTCAATGCCAAAACACGTTTTGTAGAAAAACCCGATAAAAAGCGGAAAGAAACCGCCACCAATAGATTTCATTAAAACCTAAAGTGACTTTGAGCATTCCATGCATAAAATTGATACATATAGGCTCCAGTTTTCAAGTTCCAGCTCTTACCGTTCTCCTTTTAGCAGGATTCGCGAAACGCGCTAAAATATGGGAAAACCGTCCATGGTATAAAACTGACATCAATAACAAATTTCATGTCTATAAGACTTGCCGCTTTTGTTGAGATATCTTGTTCACAATCTGGCAGACGGATACACACGGATCAATGGCTGAAACTTGAGATTTGGGCTCTGTGGACCTAAAAAAAGTATTTTGTCATTGAAAACCATTACAATACCCTTTTTTATAGGATAAAGAAAGAGTGCCCTTGAAGTAATGCGAAAGCAGTTCCGGGGTACATTTTTTTTTTATTATTTTTTAAAAAGGATAAAGGAAGTAATAAAGTATTACAGACGTTAGAAATAATTGTAGTGAATATGCATCACTTGATTATACCTACCTACTTGTACTCAATAGTTAGCTCAATTGAAATCCGTGAAAATGTCAAAACTCCATCAATATCTTCTTTTGCTATGTGATTGCAGAAAGTAAAACAATCTTGTCACAATCAAATCCATGCTTGCATTCAAACCATCAGTCTTCAGTCTACAAATTTGTATTATCTAGGAAACGTATGTATTTATTTTAGGAAAAAATCGTTTAATAACTAAGCCATTTCATAACTTTTCCGAAATAATCGATCGACAAATTTTTAATTGATTATTATTTTTTATATAATATTAGTGAAATGTTAGAAGTATATTTAGAAGTATTATTATAAGTATACCGTGTGGTTCAAAATAAAAATCAGCAAAGTTCAAGTTTAGGGTTCTCACATATCATCAACCTGAAAAATTCATGAAATTTTGAAAAATTATTCCAGAAGCGTCCTATTTTAATATTTTATCCCAGATTAATTAGTCCGTACCTACTTTCCTTTTTCACAAAGACCCATTTTGTTCAAATTTTGCAACAATTTTCCCAATTAACGTTCTCTCATTTGGTCGGTTACATTGTCCCCAATAGCAAGATAAGTATTTTTATCATTTGGGTAGTAAACATTTATTGCAGAATGTTGTTCATGTGTTAATCTTTCTGTAACAACAATGGTTAAAGGTTTAACTTTCTGAATCTGTAAAGAGAAGACAAAAATTGTTTAACATTAAAAAGTTTTACGTATTTAATATCGGTCCTTCTCGTACAAGTACCATTTAGTTTTCATTATTTAATGGAGTCTAAAAAAAAANTCAAATGTTGCAACAATTTTCCCAATTAACGTTCTCTCATTTCACGATATGGTCACTTTTTAAAATTATTTCAAATATTAAAATAAATTGTGCGTATTTTTGGACTACATGGTATACTATATGACTATAGAGAGAGATAGTATGGTCATAAAGAACAGGCGTTTATAAAATAAGGACTATGCAATTGGTAGGTAGGTACTTATGATAAAGGTGATTTGGAAAGATAAATTTCTTAGCATGCGTATTAAAAATTTAACCAAATCTAACCAGCCAGCCGTTTTAAAGTTATGAATGACTGTAAAAAAAACACGTTTGTGTATCCGCAGATAAACGTACTAAATCAAATTCAATGAAAATATTCTGGGACTACCCAAACCCGAGGACCTGTACGCTCAATATCCCACAAAAATTCATCAGGATGGGATAAACGGTATAAGATACCCTCACTATCCCACAGTTTGTCAGTATGGGGATAAACGGTATAAGATACCCCCACTATCCCATAAAAACTCATCAGGATGGGATAAACGGTATAAGATACCCTAACTATGCCAAAATTCATTAGAATGGGATAAACGGTATAAGATACCCTCACTATCACACAATTCATCAGTATGGGGATAAACGGTATAAGATACCACCACTATTCCACAAAAATTCATCAGGATAGGATAAACGGTAGGTATAAGATACCCTAACTATCCCACAATTCATCAGAATGGGATGGACGGTATAAGATACCCCCACTATCCTACAATTCATCAGAATGAGTTACATGGTATAAGATACCCCCCCCCCCCTATCCCATAATTCATCAGAATGGGATAAACGGTATAAGATACTCTCACTATCCCACAATTCATCCAAATGGGATACACGGTAGGTATAGAAATAAGAGTTGTTACCATTTCCCGACACCTTTTCCCAATTCTGTTTGGGGTTTGCGTTGCTTTCCTTAATTCTGCATGCTACAACCTTCTGTTGTGTGCCTAATGCCTACTTTCTTTAGCTGTACCATTGCCTGGCACCTTTTCCTAATTCTATTTGGGGTTTGCGTTGCTTTTCTTGATTCTACCATGCTACAACCTTTTGTTCTGTGCCTATGCCTACTTTCTTTAGCTGTACCATTTCCCGGCACCTTTTCCCAATTCTGTTTGGGGTTTGCGTTGCTTTCTTAATTCTACCATGCTACAACCTTTTGTTCTGTGCCTATGCCCACTTTCTTTAGCGATACCATTGCCTGGTACATTTTCCTAATTCTATTTGGGGTTTGCGTTGCTTTTCAAACATTTTCATAGCTTCCCCACTATATACAATGGTCTTACCTTCGCATCGATGTGTCTGACTAGTTTGAGAACACTTTGTTGAAAAGAAAGGAAGCATGCTTGCTTGATATCTTATCACTTTCTAATCGGATAGAATAGACAGTGGCGTATCCTATCAATTTAGTCTCAAGGGAGTGTCTCGTTCGGAGTAACGAAAGCTCAAGTTGAAATGGCATGATGCGTTTGTGGAACCATGCACAATTCTGTGAAAACAACTCAACATTATAGGTACACACTGAAAATTAAGTATAGACGCTGCGTGTTGCCCAAACATTTCCAACATAAATGTGGAACCTGTTTTTATATTTGTCATTATTTATGTTAAGATCACTCATAACTTCTAAACATTAATTTAATCTGTCACCATTCATATGAGGTCTTTTTGTTGTAAAAGCAATCATGAGCCAAAGAAGACTTAAAATCAATGATATTGGTATACATTTGTTTCACCACATCAAATAATCTCCATCAGAAAAAAAAAATGAGGGGGGTTCTCGTGACGATTCCAAATCTGGGCCGTAATTAGACCCTAAATTTTACATACCTACTAAATATGAAGTCTCTGGTTCTTACCATTCTCTTTTTAGACAGGATTAATGAAAACCGCTTTAAAGCGGTAAAAACAACCAGCTGTATATTTGATTGAACCCAAATGTTTCGGAGCTAACTGAAACCCCAAATATGACATACATACAAATTTTCAAATCTCTAGCTCTTACCATTCTCCTTTTAGAGAGCAATACTGAAAAACCGCTAAAAAGCGGCAAAAATCACCAAGGGTGTATTCGATTGCACCCAAAAGGTGCAATTCGGGGCACAATTAGATACCAGATGGGACCTATATA
>CM022876.1:28384687-28394741 GCA_012654025.1 Pachypsylla venusta | reverse complement strand
GACAAAATTACTAAATGATTGGCTTCTTTCATCAATATTGCAGATCCCTGTTGAAACGCAATTATCACCGCGACAAACTTACTAAATGATTGGCTTCTTTCATCAATATTGCAGATCTCTGTTGAAACGCAATTATTACCGCGACAAAATTACTAAATGATTGGCTTCTTTCATCAGTATTGCAAATCTCTGTTGAAACGCAATTATCACCGCGACGAACTTACTAAATGATTGGCTTCTTTCATCAATATTGCAGATCTCTGTTGAAACGCAATTATCACCGCGACAAAATTACTAAATGATTGGCTTCTTTCATCAATATTGCAGATCTCTGTTGAAACGCAATTATCACCGCGACCTTTATTTAGATCTATTGTAACCAGCGGCGGGAATGGAGTAAGATTCCAACCAACAGCCTCCTGGTTATGAATCCACCCCGCTACTGAGGCAGTTAAAACAATCATTGGCTTCTCTTTTCTTTTTTAGTTGCAAGTTGAATCATTTAATTCAAAGTCAGGTGGAAAATATCGAGGGATGTATCAGGCTTTGTCAACTGTTGTTACAGAAGAAGGCGTTGGTGCCTTATGGAAAGGACATGTTCCTGGACAAAGTCTATCAATACTTTATGGTGGTGTCCAAGTGAGTAAATATCGTTTGTTGGGTGTCAATTTTAAGCTGGACATATCTTAAACATCCGTAAATATCGGAAATAGACAACCCACTCCCTGCATTTAAGATTATTTCGTGTTCTAGGGTTAAATTTCTTTTTACCAAACATGACCGTAAAAATGTAATGTATCCTTATATTCGTACTTCTCTGCACAATCACACAGGTTATGAAACATTTTTAAGGTCACGCCTTACTAAAATAATTTTTAAAAAATATTTCTAATACAAAAGACGATTTTCCAGATATTAAGAAATATGGTAATTTGGGTTTATTATTTTCAATAATGAACCTTTTACACCTTCAAAATTTGATATTCTGTGTTTCAAGGCACGTAGAATTCAAAAAGCGAATAAGAAATACCGCGCCGCCCTTCGAACACCACACGAAAAAATACCGTTTGTATACGAATGATCCAAAAAAAATCCATTTTCCGCCGTACGCCGCGCCATGTCGTCGGCGTCATTATTGACACTTAGCATTGACCAATTTTGATGAAATTTGGTATGCAGGTTCCATTTGAGGTCTCATTGTACGTCGAAACTTTTCGTCACTGTCATTCGATTTTTGGATTCCACGTAAGTTGAAACGTATATTATCAGCATTAATATTTTTAGCAGGTAATGTAAAAAAAAAACAATGTGTCACATTAGCAGTTTTTTTTTATTATGCATTTCAAAGGTACAATATTGACCATCNTTTTTTTTTTTTAATTGTTTTCTGATTATATTCCTTTTCAGTTTTTTGCTCTCGAATTTGCATCCAAACAACTCTCCTTTTGGTATACATCAGCGAGTCAAATGCCACACACAGATTTTCTCTGTGGTGTCATAGGAAGTACGTCTGCAACTGAGATATCATCTCCATATTCCTTTTCAGTATTTTGCTATCGAATTTGCATCCAAACAACTCTCCTTTTGGTATCCATCAGCGAGTCAAATGCCACACACAGATTTTCTCTGTGGTGTCATAGGAAGTACGTCTGCAACTGTGATATCATTTGCATATTCCTTTCAGTTTTTTGCTATCAAATTCGTATCCAAACAACTCTCCTTTTGGTATCCATCAGCGAGTCAAATGCCGCACACAGATTTTCTCTGTGGTGTCATAGGAAGTACGTCTGCAACTGTGATATCATTTCCATATTCCTTTTCAGTTTTTTGCTATCGAATTCGTATCCAAACAACTCTCCTTTTGGTATCCATCAGCGAGTCAAATGCCACACACAGATTTCCTCTGTGGTGTCATAGGAAGTACGTCTTTTTTTCCAAATTTTGACCGATATCTTAAATTGTGTAGGGACAAGTTATCAACTCGAGAAAGTTTTAGACGGCTTATTAATCTTTAAGTTAGGACATAGTTCGGAAAATTATGACTAGCCATTCCAGAGTTACAAGTTCAAATCCGTGATCGGGTAAAATGAAATTTGGAAAATACTAATTGGTCAGCCAAAACGGCAAGAGATGTCAAAAAATGTATGTGAATGGATCCCCCTTAACCATAGGTTGAGACCCCAGAAAATTTATCAGCATTAAAAACAACCGTTTTCAAGTTACGGCCGATTGTCCTGTTTTGATTGTCCTATAGCTCGGGAACGGCCATGCCTCTAAAGATTCAAGCGATACGGGCGCAGCCTGCCTTTTTTTTTATCCGAGTTTGACCAATGCTAATGCACTTTTCAGGTCTATTCTGGCACCATCAACGCTTTCCTTCAAATTTTAAAAAAAGAAAATATTTTCACATTATTTCGAGGACTTACACCAACATTGGTTCAGGTTGCTCCACAAGGTGGTGTTCAACTAGCTGTGTACAACTTTTCATCACATTTATGTTCCTATTCTAGTAAGTTTGATAAAAAAAGATGTGTAAAGGCTTCGTCAGACAATGAGAGTTTCATCCTATAATGTTCCAATACTGTAAATGGCACTTTTCAACCTAGCGTTCATCGATTTTCTTTTTTGTAGCATATTTTGGAAATCACCTTATTTTTGAAATTATGTTAACTAAGCCATAATCTCCGTTGTCGTTGGCTGAAATTGCGAAGCTGATTGCAACTCGAGAAAACAACCACATGATACCCAAGCGAACTCCCATTCTAGAATTTTACATGGCTAACGTAGCTTAACTTTAACAATCCCAAGCTAGCCTTGATATAAATGATATTTAGTTTGTAGGTGTTTTTGGCTTTACGTTCCTTTCGACACGGGGACCCTTCATTTGCTGGAAACTTAGCTGCCCACAATAACATCAACCAGACTGGGTTGGGCGGAGGACGAGGATCTACGTGGTCGCCCACCAAGTAAAACCTCGCTGGACATTGGTTACTTTCGTGATCTAACGGGAACTGGTGTAGTCAACTTACCATTTACGACGGCTGGTATATATGTTTTATTTAATGTAGTAGTGAGCAAACCAGCTATATTAGGTCCGAAGACTAATTATTACAAAAAGTTGATATAGAGAACTTATGTCAAACTTCTTTTCTAAATATTTAACTTTTTGAAGTAATCACTATCGGGCAAACCAGCTACATTAGGTAACGGTCCGAAGACTAATTATTACAAAAAGTTGATATAGAGAAGTTATGTCAGACTTCTTTTCTAAATATTTAACTTTTTGAAGTAATCACTATCGGGCAAACCAGCCACATTAGGTCCGAAGACTAATTATTACAAAAAGGTGATATAGAGAACTTATGTCAGACTTCTTTTCTAAATATTTAACTTTTTGAAGTAATCACTATCTTCCCAGTGTTATATGTTTTGGGATTAAGTCTGACTTAATACAAAAATACCAAACTGGGGTAACACAATATTAATTGTTTGAAGGACATAACTATGACTTGTATCAAAAATATGAAAACACGATTTTTTGAAGCGCACTCCTTTCTATCTTTTAAATAACTCTTTATCAGTTTCGGTGAGACTTAAATTATTTGTACCATTGGAGAGAGAGCTTGTTTTTCTGAATCCAACGATATCCATATCAAAGAATGACATCGGTCATTTGTACCATTGGATAGAGCTTGTTTTTCTAAATCCAACGATATCCATATCAAAGAATGACATAGGCCATTTGTATCATTGGATAGAGCTTGTTTTTCTGAATCCAACGATACCCATATGGAAATCATTTGTATCATTGGATAGAGCTTGTTTTTCTGAATCCAACGATATCCATATCAAAGAATGACATAGGTCATTTGTACCATTGGATAGAGCTTGTTTTTCTGAATCCAACGATATCCATATCAAAGAATGACATAGGTCATTTGTACCATTGGATAGAGCTTGTTTTTCTGAATCCAACGATACCAATATCGAAAAATGACATTTGTTTACTTATCCCCTTTAGCCTTAAGATGCGAGAATTCTCAAATGAATAGATGGGGTACATCCTTTTTCATAGGAACACCAACTTCCCACACTAACAGAGTACTTCATCTTTTTATATTTCAGGTCATTTGTCTTATCAAGATAGTCAGGGATGTCATTTAAAATCAGGTGTTAGTCTGATTACAGGATCTGTCTCAGGTTTAGTTTCAAAAGCTTCTGTATATCCTTTGGATTTAGCTAAAAAACGAATTCAAATTCAAGGATTTGATGAGGCCAGAATAACTTTTGGAAAAGTATGTTGTTACGAAAGTTTATGGTTATGAAACATTCGCACGTGATCAGGCGTATGAAGCGAGTAACTAGTTTCGAATCTATTTTCTTACGCGAGTTTTTATGACGACTAACTACTCAATGCAATGTTCAGCAAAATAAATGCTCATGCTTAGCTACTGCAAGTGTTTCAAAAACATCTCCAAATATTTCTGTTTTTTAGCAGTCCTCTTGGTATAGTTGACAGCGAGGGGGCCCGGGATCATTTCCCGACGAGGTCGGAAATTTTGAGACTTTTTAGAAATGTAGAAACAATTATTTCATATTGTACTAGCTGTTTTCCCGTGCTTCGCTACGGTTACAAAATTCAACAACAATTTTGAGATCGCGAAATTAAATCTTCTCAATTTTATATTTTTGGTGGAACCGACCCCCAGAGCGAACACGGCTCCTGTTTAGAAAATTCAATATTTTACTCAAAGATATTACTTTTTACACTGCGGAACACCTTCGTATAAAATTTCAGTTTTCTCTCTCAAGCCGAAGTGGTACTTCTCAATTCCGATTTTTTGGTGGTGAAAACCGTCCATAAATCGGTGAGAAACCGGAAATTTTCAAATTTTATATTTTTTATGGGGTCCTTATATACTAATTTGGGGGGGGTCTATTCTCGGTCATTTTTCGTTATCTCTTTTAGTTTGCCCAGAAAAAAATTGCAAAAAGACCCGCTAAATAGCGTCATTTTTGGCGGTAACTTGCTCCCACTTGAACTTTAATTTTTTTCCTTTCTTATTACGCACCTACATACTAAAAGGGACCTGTGTACCAAGTTTCATGTCTCTACGTTTAGCCATCGTAGAGCTACGTTGATTATCAGTCAGTCAGTACGTCAGTCAGTATACCTACTGGGCTTTGCGTTTTATAAGAAAAGATAACAGTATATAGAAAAGGAGTTCCCTACATCCCTACCTAAGCTAGTAAGTCTAGCTTCCATGTTGATGATTCCAGGTTGCACTCAGCCTGGTAAGGACGATTGAGTGTCCACCTTAATGTGAAAAGCGACCAGTGGTGGCATTACCAGGGTGAAAAGTTTTGGTTTAAAAGAAAATAGAACAGAAGACTTTGAGCAATACTTATTTACTTTTACTGCATGAAATATTACTACAAAGAATACACACAAACAGTGTCAAAAAATACTATCAAATAAGGTTCTTGCTAACCGAAGTTGGCAAATCTGAAAAAATATTGCCCAGATCAACAAGAGCAACATTGTCACACCTTCGGTCCGGTTGGTGTAAACTTCTTCATAATTACAAGGCCAGAATAGATCCTACTATATCTTATCTATGTCCACTATGCCAAGTAGACACCCATGATGTACACCACCTGTTTGATTGTCCAGCGAAACCAACTGGACAAATCCCCATGAAACAGCAGTTTTTCTTGACCTAGAAACAGTCTGATTAATGACTTAGACGCGAACGCTAGCAACAACATGAACATCTAGTTCATCCTCAGAGTGGCATAATACAGGGTGCGGCAATTAGTTCTCCCACTGTTCAAAAAATCGTAGGAGGGGAAGTAATAGTGAGAGGAGCGTGAGGTTTGTGGTATTCAACACTAGATGAGATCTAGTTTTTAGGTGTCGTAATGGTTTGGTCGCGCAAGCATCGTGCGTTCGTTGTCAAGGTGTTTTTAAAAAAGTGAATCCATTATGGTCACTCAGAGGGGGTTCCGCACAAGGTATGGTTTGCACTCCGCAGATCCAGTTCCTGATCGAAAAAAATTTTGAGTTGGTTTCACAACTTTAGGACCATATCATCATCTTTTAGCTGTAGGGGCTACGGCCAATGTTCCCCGGTCACGTGATTTCCTTACGGCATGAAATTTTGTGGGCCCCTCGCTGGCCGGATTTGAGTCCCTCTGACTTCTTTCTGTGGGTTTACATCAAGGCTGAGGTCTTCAAACGTAGCCCTGGGACTTTTGAAGAGTTTGAGGAGGNGTAGGGGCTACGGCCAATGTTCCCCGGTCACGTGATTTCCTTACGGCATGAAATTTTGTGGGCCCCTCGCTGGCCGGATTTGAGTCCCTCTGACTTCTTTCTGTGGGTTTACCTCAAGGCTGAGGTCTTCAAACGTCGCCCTGGGACTTTTGAAGAGTTTGAGGAGGCAATTCTGGAAGAAATCATCAAATTGATGTTGGTATGCTGACGAGAGTCATGGAAAACTTCCGCGAAAGACTCCAAGTGAGCATCACTCGCCAAGGCCGTCATTTGGACATTATTTACAAAACGTAGATGAAAAAAAAACAAACTAGAATACACAAGCTTTCAGAATACAAAATAATTTTTCAAATATCTCATTTCGTTTTTATTTACCAGCTCTTTCAAATGTGGGAGAACTAATTGCCGCACCGCACCCTTCCACCACCATCACTTCTGTGATGGACATGGAATGTAAATATTTCGAACTAATTGCCGCACCCTTCCACCACCATCACTTCCGTAATGGACACGGAATGTAAATATTTCAGGTTTAGAAAATGATAGAAACAATTTGATATAAGGTTACTGAAAAAGTTTTGATGGACCCTAGCTGAAATTGTGTTAGTATACGTTCTAGCTCGTCCTAGTGAGTCTATTTCTTTAAAGTTCTGAAAATGGTTTCCTTTTTCATTGTTTCAGACATTCAAATGTAAAAACCTCATCGACTGTATAAGAAGAACTTATGAACAAGAATCTGTCCGAGGACTTTACAAAGGTTTGGCTCCTTCTCTTCTAAAGGCATCTCTGACGTCAGCCAGTTATTTTTTTGTTTATGAGAACACACTTTCATTGTTAAAATGAAGCATTTTTTGATAAATTCATTCATTATTGGCGGCCTATTTTTCATTTTTGAAAATTTTTATAATTCAGTATTTATCTGAATTAAAAAAAAACGTCAACTGTATAATCGATTACACCCAATAATTTCGGATCACAATTAGACCCCAAACGAAACAAAATTTCATCCGAATTGGTCAATGCTAAGTGGCAAAAGTGCCTATCACGGCGGACAAACGGATTTTTTTATTCGAATTTTAGATTACCTTGAAATGCAAAATATCAAATTTGAGAGGGGAGGGGGATTTTTTTTAGAGACGACTCCAAAGGTTCATTATTGAAAATAATAAACCAAAAGTGACTTAAAAATTAAGTCATAGAGAAGTGAGAGGAAAAAAGTGAATGAAATTCATTAAATAAAAAAGCTCTGCTTATGTGACGCATGAGTTTATTATTTTATTGGCTAAAAATACCTAAATACCCCCCCCCNTAAAAATACCTAAATACCCCCCCTCCCCCCCACCTAAATTTAAGATTTTCGTTTCAAAGTACGCAGAATCCAAAAATCCAATAAAATGTACTTTAGTATGGAACGCTATATATGTGATGGAAACCCCAAATGGGACTCAAATTCCCTTTTTAAACAGACCCCACATAGAACCTATATACAAAATTTCATTCAAATCGGTCAACGTGTCAAAAGTGGCCATCACGGCGTACGAACGGATTTTTTTTATTCGAGTTTTGGATTCTATGTACCGTGAAACATAAAATATCAAAATTTGAGGGGGGGGTCCTTATTTTTTTTCGTCACGATTCAATAGGTTCGTTATTGAGAATAATAGCCACTTTTGTTTTTTAATTTGATTTTTGGATTCTACCTTCTTCTTTTAAAATGTTATGCCCCGGAACCACTTTCGGATTACTTCAGGGAACTCCTTTTTACAGCCGATCAGAAAATGTTAGTTCCGGGCGAGTTCGAAGCCACAACCTCTGGACCAAGAGTCAATGCTCTCAACAACTCGGCCACGGAGATCGGCTAATTCGACCTAGGCACCTTGAAACGGTTCACTATAGAAAATAATAAGAACATTGTAATTGAAAAATATTTTAATTTATTCAATCAATAAATATCCTATGGTTCAAGCACGAGAACTTCTCTTCTCTTTTTCCGCATTGATATCTCATCTCGTCGTTAATAATTCTGCATTCTGACTGTATTTCTTCGACTCGATCATAAATCATATCCATACTGCCATTATCAAAATATCTTCCCTTATATACAAAAATATTACATTTTATTTCACATACGAGTGACGAATTTGCAAAAAATCATCTCGTTTTGCTTCTATCTTTTCAGTTATTCTTCCTAATTCCTGTTGTATCTCAGAGTCAGACAAATTTGGATTTGGGAAGTTTACAATATCTTCTCCCAAAGAGATCATAAATTGATCCAGAGTATTCTTTGTTTCTATTATCGTGTTAAAATTATTTACAATACGATTCATTAGATCTTGTTGGGCTAGTCCTCTTGCATCTGATTCTAAATAAGAAAAGAAAACAGTTATTACGGGTACGGAAGGCAGCTGGTTAGCTCTCGATAACTAATCCTCTTGCATTTGATTCTAAATAAGAAAACAGATATTACGGGTACGGAAGGTAGCTAGTTAGCCCTCGATAACTAACCTTATTGCATTTGATTCTAAATAAGAAAAGAAAACAGTTATTACGGGTACGGAAGGTAGCTAGATAGCCCTCGATAACTAACCCTATTGCATTTGATTTTAAATAAGAAAAGAAAACAGATATTATGTGTACGATAGGGAGCTAGACAGCCCTCGATAACTAACACTATTGCATTTGATTCTAAATAAGAAAAGAAAACAGATATTACGGGTATGATAGGGAGCTAGTTAGCCCTCGATAACTAACCCTATTGCATTTGATTCTAAATAAGAAAAGAAAACAGATATTACGGGTATGATAGGGAGCTAGATAGCCCTCGATAACTAATCCTATTGCATTTGATTCTAAATAAGAAAAGAAAACAGATATTACGGGTACGAAAGGGAGCTAGTTAGCCCTCGATAACTTTTTTTCACACCAATTTGGCTCCCTAGACAGCGTTTATGGTACGTGGAATACATCAGTTCCCGTTACATCACAGAAGTTAAGCAACGTTCAGCGAGGTTTTACCAAGTGGTTTGTCTTGTAGGTTCGCGCCCCCGTGATGCTAGCTATTTCCCGGCGCAACCCCGGCTCGGTGAGGTCAATTTTGATAGCTGGTTTGTAAACTTCCAGCGAGTGGAGGGTTAAACCCCCGAATGACCAAAAAGATGTTAAAGAGACGTTAAGTAAAAAAAAAAAAAAAAAATAGCTCCCAATTGTGTAAAGTTTCGAATCTGAGCTAGTATTATACATATAGATCTCGTTTATTAATTTTAGAAAATACTAATCGGCTAAACAATTAGTATTTTCTTAAATTTTTTTCCCCCGATCGAAATTGTAGTCTAGAAAGGGTAGTCATAATTTTGCAAACTATGTCCTAAATTAGGTCACCTAAAACTCTCGCTTTGAGTTGATATGCGACAAAATTTAAGATATCGGGCCGTGACTTGCTGAGTTTGTTCAAAAATCGGAAAATCTGTCGTAACGAAAATGTATTTATAATGCACCTAACCTTTCTCGTGCCTCACTATGCACTATGTCTATTGGTGAAAGCCGCATGAAAATTCTTTCAGTAATTTTTGAGTTGTTTGCGAACAGACAGACACGGCGAGGGACTTTGCTTTATAATATGTAAAATTACACGCATGTAAACACTGCTTACTCACCAAAGCTGCCATGAAACAATGTAAATAAAATTGTAGTGTTGAACCCATTTTAATTACTTATATAACTTTAACAAATCTGGAAAAGAAAATGTTGGAATAAAGTTAGTTCCCCCCCCCCCCCAAAAAA
>CM022876.1:28363549-28382321 GCA_012654025.1 Pachypsylla venusta | reverse complement strand
TTTGTGATTCTAACCCCCCCTCCCCTATTTAATGAAACAGGGTTGTTTGATGAAATTGCCCGGACGCCCCTCCTCCCCCCTAAAGTAAATTCCGGTTACGGCCCTGACGGTTATCGCACATCTGACTACATATTATAAAAATTGTCAAATTGAACCCCCCTCCAAAACAAAATACTGTGTGCGCAACATAAGTGTTGGTAGCGAGTGATCTTATTTTTCACAATAAGAACCTCCTATTTTTTCCATACCAAATCGGCTAAAAAAGATATGAAGCACAAGGATTTAAAACTGACAGAATTTTAATAGAAAAAAAAGATCAGATCTGTTCCCAAAAACACCAAAATGTCGTTCGAAATGGTTGCGGAGAATTGTTACTCTGGGGGGNCCGGTGTGAAAACGATTGTATACATTTTTCAGAGGAGTGTCTAATTTTACCATGGGCTTCTAAAAAATTTAAAGAAGAGGCATAGAATCAAGGGGGGAACCCCCGACCGCAATTATAATTTGAAAAAGTTTAAAGAAGAAGAGGCAGTGAACATAAGGTATTGGCCTTATAGAATCAAGGAAGGAACCCCCGACCTCAAATATAATTTGAAAAGGTTAAAGAAGAAGAGGCAGTCAAAATAAGGCTATGGCCTAATAGAATCAAGGGGGTACCCCCGATCCCAAATATAATTGAAAAAGTTTAAAGAAGAAGCATAGAATCAAGGGGGGAACCCCCGAACCCAAATATAATTTGAAAAAGTTAAAGAAGAAGAGGCAGTCAACATAAGGCCATATAGAATCAAGGAGGGAACCCCCGATACCAAATATCATTTCAAAAGGTTAAAGAAGAAGAGGCAGTGAACATAAGGCTATGGCCTTAGAGAATCAAGGAGGGAACCCCGACCCCAATAGTCAAATTGACCGAACAAAGAGAGGTCTAATCAATGAGGGAACCCCGACCCCAATAGTCAAATTGACCGAACAAAGAGAGGTCTGGTTTTGACTTCACGATTTTGATTTAAATGCCCAACTTTTTATCGCCTTGTCCGGTTTTGATAAAGCTTGGTATAGGCGGTATTGGCACTTAGTATAGGCAATATGTTCGTGAAATTAGCCGATGAAACATTCGGAGCCCAATATCAACCGATTTTATGAGTGAAGTTTACAGATCATAGAAAATGTTAAAGAAGAGGCAGTGGACAGAAGGTTATGACCTTATAGGATCAATAAGGGAAACCCCGAACCCAAATATAAATGAAAAAGGTTAGAGAATAATGTCAGACAATATTAATCCCTATCAAATACCAAAAGCTATTCTTTGTCGCTGCAAACATTAGAATCTGATGACTACAAGCTTGTTTTAATTGGGGATATAATGCAGTGAGTTTCTATTAGCAATGCCAAACCTGTCCTTAGTCGCTTTCTACGAACGGCATGCATTTATCACTACAACCTTTTTCATAAAATAATAAAATATTCAAGTTCTCCCTGTTCAGACAGAGTTTGCCATTCCTCTAAGTACATTTCCATATATCTGGTTGCTGCCTATAATCAATGAATACGCTTTCCAATGTTCTTTTTCGTACCACTCAAGAAACATAAAATAACTTTCAAACAGCTATAGATAGAGTATTAAATGTAGGTCAGATTCAGATTTATCGTATCAAAAATGCAGCCCAAACGTATTTCCTTAAATAGAAAAGTACGAACACCTAAAATCAGCTGATTCAAACTTATGAAATAAAATACGATGCTCCTAATGGTCAAAGCATTATATGCATAAAAGAATCCAATGTTCTCTATCGAGGATTAAAAAAAATCCACCCTAACCATCAGAGACCCATTTAATATTACAAGTCAATATTACTAGTTTCATACTTGTAATTTGTCGTTTCACCATAACGAATAGAGCAGAAAGTGTGGAATTAAATAACTTTTAAATGTCTGTACATAGAGTGCGCCACATCACACTTAGTCGAGATTAGGACTGTGCACACCAACAAGACACAATTATTATTACCTATGTTTAGATTACGGTATGCACACCAAGATAGAGTGCGCCACATCACACTTAGTCGAGATTAGGAATGTGCACACCAACAAGAGACAATTATTATTACCTATGTTTAGATTACGGTATGCATACCAAGATAGAGTGCGCCACATCACACTTAGTCGAGATTAGGAATGTGCACACCAACAAGAGACAATTATTATTACCTATGTTTAGATTACGGTATGCATACCAAGATAGAGTGCGCAACATCACAGTTAGGCGAGATTAGGACTGTGCACACCAACAAGAGACATAATTTTTATTACCTATGTTTAGATTACGGTATGCATATCAAGATAGAGTGCGCAACATCACAGTTAGGCGAGATTAGGACTGTGCACACCAACAAGACACATAATTATTATTACCTATGTTTAGATTACGGTATGCATACCAAGATAGAGTGCGCAACATCATAGTTAGGCGAGATTAGGACTGTGCACACCAACAAGAGACATAATTATTATTACCTATGTTTAGATTACGGTATGCATACCAAGATAGAGTGCGCAACATCACAGTTAGGCGAGATTAGGACTGTACACACCAACAAGAGACATAATTATTGGCCCCAAAGATGGTTGGTTCTCCGTACCGGGGTTACCCGTGCCCTCGGGCGCGACCAAAGACCATCTACACGGTTCCGACGACAACTCACTGTGGTTTTCCTCCGTTGGACCCAGCCGTGCTGCTCCAGATACTTCCTCAAAGAGTTGGTATATAAATCCTTGCTAAACCCTGAAGTATTTGATCGTTGTCGTCTATGTATGCTGGCTGCTCATGATGTAAATCATGAGCAGCCAGCAACTATCCATTATTCAACTATCCATCAAGCCCAACAAATCTAGAGCCGTCAGCATTATGAACAGATCCTGTTGGGGAGGCCGCCTTTCTTGGCCTGGAGACACAGTGAGAGTCGTTGAGAACGTTAACAACAACAACAACAACATAATTATTATTACCTATGTTTAGATTACAGTATGCATAACAAGTAGGATTTTATTTTATGGTGTTGGTGTGAACATTGAATCAGCTGATATGATGATATCATTATCAGGACCTGATTAACCATATGGCAAATGTGGCTACTGTCCAGAGTCTCGCGCTTATTAAACTTGGCGAAAAGGAAATAGGTACCTAATAAAAGTATAAACAAGGAGACAGATAGAAGTTTACGATGTGCATATGCGTAAGTAAGTACTTAATGTAGCTAAGCCCGTGTAAATAGGTTTCGTGATAGGAATGGAATCCAGCCTTTTAAAAAAATGCTTCAAACCAGGTATGAGAGGTCATTAGCAAAAAGCTAGTTTCTACCCAGATTCTATAGATACTGTGAGAAGCAAGCTAAGGATACTGTGCCAGGAAAGTGTTATAGCTAAAGAGAGTAGGCACCGAACAAAAGTGTGTGACATGGTAGAATTAAGGAAAGCATCACCGACTTCAAATAGAATTGGGAAAGGGTGAAGTTAAAGAAGATATACCTAAGTACCTACAAACCTTTTGTTTTGAGCTATACCTGGTTACGTTTTTTTTTCATACCCGACACACCAAAATTCTAAGCACTGTACTAGACTTCTGTTTTGATTTTTGGAAGAAGAAAGGGAAGGGGAGTACGGGAGAAATTAGGAAATTTAGTAGTTCGTTGACGCTAGTGTCTTTTGCCTAGGAAACATACATAATTATTTTTGGTACTCACCATATTTTACCAACTTAAACGGGTCTTGCGTTGTTAAAATGCCATGGGCCAAGCGGAAAGTTTATCCAGCCCTGATTATTATACCGACTCCAAATCTCTCTACTTTTAGTACACTATCGCTAGAGTTTATGCGAACCTCCGCGGTATGGGTTAAATTTTGTTCTATTCGTTATGATTTCGTTTTACAAATTACAAGTACAAGACTAGATTTACTAACTTGTAATTTATTGTGAAAAGGGTCCTAGTAACTGAATTCGAAACCCTTAGGCTTAAAAATAAAAAATAATGATAAGGTAATCGAAAATAAGTATCGGTATTATCAAAGGCACTTGCAGTTCTTTTAATAAATGGTTTTACAACAAGAAGAAAGGGCCGATGTTAAATGCATAGAAGTGAGTTAATCCTTAGACTTAGCCAGCGTCTATGGCACGTCTAATACACCAGTTCCCGTTAGATCACTGAAGTTAAGCAACGTCCAGCGAGGTTGTACGATGTGGATGTCCACGTGGGTTCGCGCCCTCGTGATGCTGGCTATTTTTCCGGCCCAACCCAGGCTGGGTGAGGTCAATGTGGGTAGCTGGTTTGCGAGCCCTTAGGCAATTTTAGTTATACAAAGATTAACACGTGAACAACGCGAGAAAATGTTTACAACGAAATTGTTGTGTGAATTCGGGATAATTTTGGACAATATAACTGAGCAATGGAAGAAGTTATTGGGAAAATTGTTACAAAAATCCATCTGTACAAGATGTGAGAATACCACTACTTGCTCGTAAATCCCATTCAGATTGAATTTGAGGGAGAATCCTGGCATCTCCATTCGACATTGAGCGCAAGAAATGCCGAAGGATTAACTATATCGATAGTAGGCTGCATTTTTACGCAATTTTCAAGTGTTAATCTTTCTATAACTAAAATTATAAATTTCAGTAATGTTTTCTGTATCAAATACAAAGAGATAGGTAAGTCACGAGCGCTTTCGTCTGTTACGACATTCTTAATGCAAAAAGAGACGAAAGCGCTCGTGACTCACCTGTCTATTTGCAGTTGATAAATATTCTTCAAATTTATTTTTCATACATCTCTAAACACCCTAAAACACTGTACTGTAAACATCCTAAATAGGTACCATGTCTAAATATAATTAAAATTTCAAAGGGTTAACTCACTGAATCTGAAAACATCAACGCTTCTTGTTGAAACATCCGAAATAACCTCCTTACAACCCAGTACAGGAGGTTTATCAGCTGATTTACCTGCTTTGCTCGCGCAAAGTGAATTTAATACTACTCCTAGGTTAGCCATATTTTGTGGGAATGGATATTATAAAATGCGTAAGTAACCCCAATTTCAGTTTGACTTAGAAGATGATGATGAACACGTCGAGAGTGTATCAACACTATCAGTTTTCCGTCTAGTGGACTCGACGTTGGATAACGATGATTTTTTTAAATCTGACGATATTCCACCTTGAGAGGACGACATCAAAGCTGCATTCGTAACACTTTTCCTTCTCAAATTATTACCACCACTATTCGTATTACTAGAATTATTCAAAGAATTTCGTGTACGATTTAATTTTTCATTTCGAGAAATCACTTTCCCATTGTTCGTATCTTTTGATACATTATCCGTATCTCCATCTACAATAACACGAACATTTGTTAAATTTTTAAGTTCGGGTGATGAAATACGTCTCTTTTTTTTAATCGATAAATTATTATCGTATTTTGAATTACTATCATCTAATGATGCAACGCGTTTACGTAAATTTTCCGATTTTTTTGGTTGCTGTATTTCATGATTTAATTTTGATCCACCACTGGTTTTCGAAGCATTTTGATTCAATTTTGATCCTGACTTTTGTACTTCGGAATTGACTTTGGACGTCGAAGATTTCTGATCTTGTGATGACTTGGTTGATCCCCCCATAGATGTTCTCTTCTGTCCATCCTGATTGGATTTGGTGGCTGAACTTTTTTCTTCTTTAGGTGTCATTAAGAGTCCATCATTGTTTAGTTTACCACTGGCAGTGTCGTTTGTTGATTTGTTCTTTTGGCTTTCTTCTACGGATGACTTTCTTTTACTGTCGGCTGGCTCCGAGGAAACCGACTTCTTTTTATCATTGTTTGCTGATGTGGAAGAAGGTAAGTTCGGAGAATGTGCTGAAGGGGAATAGTTACCTGAAGAAGAAAAAAATCAGAGTAAAAGAATTAACAATTAATCTGTGGCATCATTGTATGAGGCTGCCGGAAAATGAGCTGTTGACCCAGGGTCTTATACAGGTCTTCAGTTGAGGGGGGGGGATCAAGCGTTGACCTCAAATCTGATGTGATATTTAGTACTTATTAAAAATATTTTTTTAGGAAATAAGTCTATACAAGATGTTCAAGGAAAATAACTCGACTATTAACTAACAGACTTCGCAATTAGCCATATTCATTAATGAAATTGAATCTGTAATTTTTTAGTATGAATATTTCAAATGTGTAAAATGAAAGTTTATTTTTCTATTTCACATTTCTTCATATTAAGCTTATTGACTGTGTCAGGTTCTGACACATTTATCGATATTTATTGACAAATCACTCATTATTTATTATAACATTATTCTATATACTTGAAGAATATAATTTACAGATTTTGAGTTTGCTCTTAGGTTATTGAAAATAGAAATAACTTGTGGTATGATAATAATTCAACATATACGAATAAAGAAAACAAA
This sequence comes from Pachypsylla venusta, assembly GCA_012654025.1. Lineage (NCBI taxonomy): Eukaryota > Metazoa > Arthropoda > Insecta > Hemiptera > Aphalaridae > Pachypsylla > Pachypsylla venusta. The sequence goes on along the minus strand of CM022876.1, from coordinate 28,375,859 downwards.
ATCGCGAAATTGAAGCATGAATGCGTTTCTTTTAAACACAAATTTTCAAAGTCTGTTTTTGAGGGGCGTGGGGCTAAGTTGTATCCGATTCTGATTGTTGTATGCTCCATTTAACACCCTATAACACGCGGGGCTGATTTTTGTGTTCATATTTGATTTTTCGTTAATAACTTTTTTTAGGGAATTAGAATGAAGTCAATATACCAGGAATGTGTCATTGATATGAAAACACATAAAAATGACCTTCCCACTTAACTTTTAGGACCTATAGATTGCATAATATTAAGGCATTCAGATGACAGGTCGTGCCCAACAGCATTTTGTTGTATCTTTTTTATGTTTGTCTCATGTGGTGGATTTTGGTTGCCCCATAGGCAGATAAATTAGGATGGAGTAGAAGAGAAAATGGGTGTTCTCTCTTGAATCCAATAATTCCTTTTAGAGATTGCTTCAACACCTGACTGGATGGTAACCCTAAGTCTCCCTTACCTGGTTTTCGTCGCACCCCATCTCCTGTAGGACTTGACAAAGGCATACGGATTTCCAATAACTTGGGTGTTCTCTTACTTCCCTCTTGAATCCAATACTTTCTTTGTGCCTCGTACGATTGGGTCAACACCTGACTGTACTCGAGATTGTCATCTTCTTGAATCAGATCCTGGAATTTACCATCAATTGATTTATATAGAACTATCGGAATTCGCCCAATAGGTGCAACCGAGGCATGCCGCAATTAAAACATGATATGATCAAATTTAACGTTAAACATCGCAAATATTTTCGTGATTTGAAAACGACTGAATATTTTGGGAGAAAAATATTTTTTAGTTCAAAACGTTGTCACCTACGTGAAACCTTGCTAGACGTTACTTAATTTCAGTGATCTAAAGAGAACTGGGGCCTTTTCATAAAACTTAAAAATTGCATGTATTACTTAAAGGTAAATTTCAACATTTTACAAGTGTTTTGGTCTGTAATACAAGCCAGTCATAATACAAAACAGACATTTGTGATTTAAGTGAAAACACTTATATTATAGGAATTGTAGTACAACTTGTTGCAGTTACTTTGAAAACGGATACTTCCCGCATTCAACCATCCTAGAAGGCTTAGTTGGGGAAAAATTGTAGATAAATACGTATACTACGCATAAAGCTATAAGCTAAAGATTACCTGTAAACGTTGTATAGAAGTGTACATAGTAAGACCATTGATGAGTCCAAAATCAAACATATTACATAGATGCAATACAAAATTACGGTACAAGTTTCGTTTGAGAATCTCTTTGCCATTGTTTGCCACAAACAAAGAGCAAGCCAGAGGGATTTGACAGTCACCAACAAATCTGCAAACAGAAAAATATAGTTATTGTTATAAAATAAAATCAAAACTCTGCCAATGCGACGCATGGACTAAAAGAAAGTATTTAGTGGTACAAATATACAGCCCAATTTCTCTTTTTTTTCGTGACCATTCTAAAGGTTCATCTTTAAAAAATAATAAACCATAAAACTAAATGAATTATTTTGGTCAGAAGGTCAGAAGGAATTCTATAGCCAGGGAAAAAATATAGAGTAGGGGGTACACCTACACATAGTAATTATACAGTAGAGCGCCGGTTGTACGAAAGCCAGTAATCCAAAATGTCTCCTGATTGAAAGTAAAAAAAAAGTACGTCGCTTAATCGAAAGCTAAAAATAAGTGTAGAACTTTTTCTATTAACGATAGTTTTGTGCTGTTTGTATCACTAAAATTTTCATTAAAAAGTACCTGCACACATAATTACACATTTATAATCCAAGTGTTTCAATTGTGGCCCTCCCAATCNATATATATATTTTTCACGATATATTTTCTTCTGATGTATCGATATATTTTTCTGGATATATTGTTTCATATATCGATATATTTTTCACGATATATCGTTTCATATATCGATATATTTTCACGATATATCGTTTCATATATCGATATATTTTCACGATATATCGTTTATAATGTACATTAATTTAGGATAAAATTTGAAGTTATCAATTTTTTTTTTTTACTCGAAGTTGTCTATTTTCGGGGGATCCTACTTGTTCCTTTGAAACTGGTCATTGGTGGAAACTGTAAAGTAGGGAAGGGTCAGATTAGGAAAGTTCAGAGAGGGGACGACATTTTCACCAATTCACCTCGTAAAATTCAAATTATTAATAAACCGATATACTTTACTATCCTTTTCCTCTTCCTTCTAGTCTTAATCCTTCTCTCCCCCTGAAGGTAGCTTCTGCACGGATCATGGACGTGTGTTTGCGTGAGTGAATGAGTATTTTTTTAAATTCAATAGGTGGTTTTATTGCACTGTTTTGTTTCTCTCTTTTTAATATGTTTTTTTTTTAGAAAAAAAAAATCTTTGTATCATTTATTAATTTTTTCTAAAATATATAAGACCTCTATTTGGACTGTNAAATCTTTTTAAAAGAATGGTCAACATCAACAGAAAATAGAAATATAACAATAACTAAAATATATAACTAAAAGACTTAAAATTTTAGAAGAACAACATCTGCATTCGGTGGTAGTCTGATGGAATGATTAAGGAAGAGAAAGTCTAGTACGGTTTTCCGTACCATTTATTTTAGTTAATCGGAGATCTGTAATAGCAAAATACAATACGTGACGAACCGTCTACCTCCAACAGCAATCGCGTCGCATCGACTCGTCTAACCTCACCTTGAATATAAACACAATCCGCGCGCGCATGCTCAGAATACAATAATCGATTGTAAACAAACTTCCCCTCTAGCCTCTAGCAAAACGCTTATCACTTTAACACAAAGTGTGAGAAAGAGAGAAAACAAACGAACGCAAAAAAAATTCGCCTAGAAAATGATAGAGACAGAAGAAATATTATGGAATAAAATTTTCAGGGGGTTTTTGGGGAAGCTAAACTAGGAAAAACGGGTGGAATTTAATCTTCTCCAGCGACCTAGATCTATAGTTATCTTCACTTATCAGACTTCAATGCATCTTTAGTGGGATTGTATCGATAAGAAATAAAGGTTTCTTCAAAAACAAGGTAAGTGTTTTGCTTTTTTACATAGGTAATTCTCTCTTTAAAGTAAATCTTATTTACATTTTAAATTTAAATATAACAGTCTACCAGTAAAAATATCACTCATCGTGATAATGCAATTTTAACAATTTAATCCTCGAAACTAAATAATTAAAGATAAAAATAATATTTTTTGAAATCCAGAAATTAAAATGATAACACAAAAAAAAAGACAAATAGGGCCAATTGTCGTTATGTTTGATTATCAATTTTAGTCCGATTTTCTATCAACTCCAACTTGTTTTACTAAAAGTGTAAATTAATATAACACTAGGACTGAAATTTGCATCAAAATTAATTAATTTTAGATTTTAAAGATAAAGTTAAATTTGATCAGTTTACAGACCAATATGCGACGGTCATACTTCGTTGACATGATCACTGATCTATTTATGATATGGTTACGTTACGTTTATATGGCCATACCTCGAAGATATGAACAACAAGTTTGTTGAGTAGGACGTGATGGGAGTAGTATTGAGTTAGGTTACAAAAATATGCCTGTAGAAGTCTGCGCAATGTTAGAAACATATTAAATTTAACATAATTGCCATTTGAGACGGGAGTTTTTGGAAACTTAAAAAATAGCTACCCACATTGACCTCAACCAATCTGGGTTGGGCCAGCATTGCGAGGGCATGAAGCTACGTGGTCATCCACTAGGTCATCCACGAAAATGGCTCGATATTTTTGAATTCTAATAAATTTTCTGGGATCTCAGTCTAAGGTTTTTTGGGCTAAACAATTAGTAATTTCTTAATTTTATTTTGCCCAATACTGGTTTCAAACTTGTAAATCTAGAATTGCTAGTCTTATCTCTGTAAAACTCGTTTTTCAGCGATTTAATTACAAGCTCAAAACCTTAAAAGATATTAACTACTTTGATTCTTATCCCATCTATCACAGATTTTTCGAGGTTTGAAAATGAAAAAAAAAAATACTAAATTATCCTACAAAGTTACAGGCATCAGCGAGTTAATTTGTTTGAATGGTTGCATAACTACATATTATGATTTAAGTATGTTAAGGTTGAGAAGTTGTAATTATTAGAGACATGCGGTAGATTAATTATAAGATATTAAACTTGATTTGCAACCTTATAGTATGATTCAACATATTGCATAAAATATAAAATAATAACTTTATGGTGTTGGTGGTGTATTGTAAGATGATAATCAATCAGTAGGGCGTGAGTTCAAATCCAGCCAACCCATGGAATTTCCATCTTCATGAATTTGAGATATTTTCCACTATTTGAGGACATGTAGCGGGCCGGGATTATCAATATCTAGTCCGGCGTTCTCAGAGAAGCATAATATGCTACCCAAATATTCCACCACCATCCATTATGGACACGGAAAGTAAAATGGAAAAATGTAACATGGGTAAAAATCAAATATGTGTCAATACAAAGGCTATGGTCGGTATGAGAGTAGGTACGAGACTGAACGTTGAATGAAATATAAACGAGACGAGTAAAAGTAGAATATATAGGTTTATAGAAAAAAGTATAACTGTCCTATTGAATAGCCAGCTTTTAGCCGGTTCAGAATCTCATGTAAACCAAAACGGTCCCAGAGTCGTTATGTTACAAAACGGTCCCAAATGTAGTCCGATTTCCACCAAACTTGTTTTCATGTTTCTAAGAGTATAAATAGTTTAGGGTGGGTTTGCACCCAGACTAACCTTGTGCAGACTTCGACGCGCATTTTATTTTTACAACCTAACATGCAACCGAGACATGGCACCGAACCATATTATACATGAATCAGTAATTAATTATGTTGCTGAAGCATGTCCGTCAAATAACTTTTTCTTTAAAAAATCTAAAATTAATTAATTTGGAGATAAATTTTAGACCTAGGTGTTAATTTTCAACTCTTAGAAAATTTAGTTTGGTGAAAATCGGACTAAAATTGGTAAGCTAACATAAAGACTCCGTAACCGATTATAGCTGACAGCGAGAGGTTCAGCGATACTCAACTTTTTTTTTTTCACCGGGCCATATTTAAGNGAGTGACAGACTGAAAAAAAAAATCCCCTGAGCCGGCTCCAGAAGTCCAGACGATCGCAACGCAAACACTTTTCACATTTCATTTATGCTCCTGTTCAAAACACGCCCACACATGTTACGCTGGAATCGATGCTCGCGAACAATTGCACTCCTTACACATGAACAAGAAATATTTAATATTTCAACAGTTTATAAATAGATAGGACCGACGAATATATTTGTTGTGTGATCAAAAAGAGTTACATTTTATTTTTATTATTTTTTACCGGAGCAAGGAAAATTGCAAAATTGGGGTACAAAACCGCAGGCCACACAGTAGCTAACCTTATCCAGCGCCGGGCCGCTCGAAAAAGCTTGGCGGGCGGGCCGCAGGTTGAGTATCGCTGGATTAGTTGATATACAACCAGTGGAGGAGCGTCTCATCTTAAGAGGGCCTCAGTCACTCGAATTTTTCGGTCAAAAAGTGGGGTGTATATTTTGGAGATTCTATTCTCATTCCTACCTCTGTTGTCAGCAAATTTGATTAGTAAAAAGAACAATCTTTCTCTTTACGAGTTTGTAAACTGGAGAGTTGACTAGGGATGACAAAAAACCAAGGCTTTAGCAATAGGTATGATTATTTGTTTTGTTATCCTTCTGATACTAATACTTATAAAGTACTCGTACGAGGTCAACAATAGAGCCATTGCAGAAGGCCTAAAAATAACATTGGCTTTCTTTTTTTACAGGGTGAAAATACGAACTTGCAGAAAAAGAATCATCAGTCATATATTGGTAATTTCTTTTAAAAAATGTTCCTAATATCTTTCCTGCTGACTCATTTAGATGAAATCATTTAAATGATCTCATTAAAATAAAAACACTCACACACATTCAAGTAGTTTCCATTTTTAACATAAACTTTATATTTTAAAAACAAGGCCTAAGAAGAAAATAATGGCAGAATCTGAATTAAAACAACGTCATATTGAAAATTCTACTCCACAAGAAAATAACGGACAGGAAGAAAAAAGTCAACAATCAAAAATATCACCATCATCATCGGATCAAGACGATGAACTGGCGGCAACTCGCGTAGATCTCTCCAAACAAATAAAACAAGGAACAAACAAAGTTCCCGCGTTTATTGCAGCATATATACAAAATGAAGCGTATCAAAACGCTCTCATTCGAATAATATTTACAATCTTACTTCTTGCTATTTATATTACACTAATATACATAGGACACATTGCAATTATATTGTGCATTGTTGCCGTACAAATCATATGTTTTCGTGAAATAATGACAATTGGCAACACTGTCTACCAAGGCTATACTTTACCCTGGATGTCATTCATTTCATATCATTATTTATTTACGTATAATTATTTTCTTTATTCAACTCACGTTGTTCATTTTATTTTAAGTATATTAAAGAAGCCAGATAGTAAAATATTGCTTGTTCTAGTCCGTTATAATACATTTATTAGTTTTTGTTTCTACACAATTGGTTTCGTTACATTCGTTCTATCTTTGAAACCAAAATGTTATATGCGTCAATTTTCATTATTTGCTTGGACACATGTATCTTTACTAATCATAGTAACCCAGTGTCATTTTATGATACAAAATATCTACAATGGACTTATTTGGTTCATCTTACCGGTGTCAATGATTGTTATTAACGATTGTATGGCATACTTGTGCGGTTTTTATTTTGGTCGTACACCATTAATTAAATTATCTCCGAAAAAAACCTGGGAAGGTTTCATTGGTGGCGCTATTTTTACCATTCTACTAAGCATATTATTAAGTTGTTATTTAATTAAATTCGATTATTTTATTTGTCCCGTACAATATTCAAATGGTCGTTATGAACATGTATGTGAAGTTGCATATATTTACCGTCAACAATTATATAATATATTCAATAAAGAAATATACATATACCCTATTATAATACATACGGTATATTTAAGTATATTTGCATCTCTGATTGGTCCATTTGGAGGATTTTTTGCAAGTGGTTTTAAACGTGCATTTAATATAAAAGATTTTAGTGATATTATACCGGGTCACGGTGGATTAATTGATAGATTTGATTGTCAATTTTTAATGTCTACATTTGTATATGTTTATATATATACATTTATTTATCGAAATACTATACAAGGTTTGTTGGACAGTGTTTATACATTAAAACCAGATCAACAATTGCAACTATATTATAGTTTAAAACAATCCCTCATTGCGAGATCTATACTGACTTCCGGAGAAGAAGACTTTTAAAAAAAAGAAGAACAACCCCTAAATCCAGTAAGCACATGTAATGCAAGGCAAAATACATGTTCTGCGGAGTGGATGTTCGCAGACAGGCGCAAAAACGTCATCAGGATGGCCGGTTCTACGTACTGGAACCACCTGGAATGCACAGCATCACAGTTCCAGCCAAGGACCATCAAATATTTTTTCGGTAACCTCATGTCGACCTGTTTCTACCATTTTTTAAAAACATTAATTATAAATGGAATGAAAAACACCGCCAAAAACTTATCTTATTGCATAGCACACATATGCAAGTAAAAACAAATAAACATATTCTTATGGAAATCCGTAGATTGCTCGATCTGTGGACTCCCATTATAACATGTACTAATATTTGTTTTTCCTTACCTAATATATATGCAAAGATGTGTTCAATGCAATAAGATGTTTGTCTACGAGCATCCTGAGATGTTAGCTTTGGCACAAGTGTGAGAAAACCCTTATTCCTAGTCGTAAAGGAAAAATACATCATCTGCAGTCTGAGATTCAGCTCAATGTGGCCAAAATATACTTATTGGAAGGTGGGGTTAGAGTGACCCTTTTCTATCTTTTTTTTTCTAATTATCTTAGAAACATGTTGATCTACAAAATTTCAAATACATTTTTCAATCAAGATCTTTGGCGACTTCATTATTTCCAATGGTAGCCGGGACTTATGAGACTGTTACTCTTCTAAATAGCTGCTAAATTTTTCAATCAACATCTTAGGTGATTTTATCGTTTCCGATGGTAGCCAGATGTATGAGATATCTGCTATTAAGATATTGTTGTTTGTTTGCTAAAGTTTTTAATTGTTATCACACGTTGAAATTCCCAGATATTTATATTAGTTCATTTAAGTATTATTATAAGAGGTGACACCCAAGAAAACTATTTTAAAAGTGGTCAATCTTTACCAATGTTCTAATGAACCTTGAGTCCTATCCTCATTTAAATAGAAAATAAGTTTAATCCTTTTGAAGTCACCCCTAGAAAGTATTTGAATTTTTTAATGTTATACACATTTTTGGGGTCCTCAGATATCATTTAATGAGTCCTACCCCTCCCCATAAAAATTCAGGAATATGGGTATTTTTGCGATCATCATTTACTCTTTTTTATGAAGTTAGTAAACTTATTTTTAATTTGGCTGAATCAAGATACTATGTCATCAGAGTAAAACACCCTGCTGATGTACTCAGGAGAGTATGAAACTAGTCAGCTCTAATTAATATCTTTATAATTTTTATAGTCAAGTGAATATTATTGTATTATTAAACTTATTTTTATGAAGTTAGCAAAATTTTATTTCGACCCGATAAATCAACTCTTGAAACCAAAAAGTTAATTATAATATGGGAAGAAACACTTCTATGGACCAAAAAAGGTTTAAAATAAATTAAGAATGACTGATCTCGATACCAAAATTTTTGATCATTGATTTGAAAAATATTTCAGATCGATCTCAGTTAGACATTTCGAAAAAAAATAATCTGGAAATTTCAGGGGAGGAAAGTGCGATCTGTCGTGTTCGAGGAAGCATTTTTCGCTGGGGGAGCATTTGTATTCCCATGGCTATATTATTTGGACACTGACAAAATTCTAATTTGTAAAAGTAGATAGATTAGTTACATAAAAAAATGACTCTGGCAGTTTGCGCCATTATCATAAAATGAAGTCATAAAATATTTTATGAATTTATGAGGAAGCTAAAGGAAGTTTAATTTTCCTCGTGGAAGTGAATCCTCGTCATAAATAATGCTGGTGTCTTTTTTTTTTAAAAAAAAAAAATCGTACTCAAAGTATTCTGAATTTCATGAAACTTTCCCATTTTTTAAACCGATTTTGAATGCATTATCGGAATATGTTTGACCCGATAAATAACCTCTTAAATTTCTAGTCAGTAGTACTCAGAGTACCCGCTCTAAAAAATATATACGAATAGTTTTGCCATGGGTGGTACAAGCTGGTTTCATAGAAGGCATGTCATTTTTATACCACCATCGCGGCGGACAAGAGGTCCATTCCATTCCGGTCATCTATGGACACTACGAAGAACAACGTATCCACTGTAAAAGTATAACATATAACGTTCAAGGTGGATGATGTTCCACCAAATTAATTTGGACCGGTCGCTCGTAATAGCATGAGCTTGTAGTCGCGCGAAGTCCCTTTCAAAGAACGACCGTGGAAAGTGTTAATTCCTAGCATAGACCATAATATGGTAAAATCAGTCTGGCAAAAAATATATTTAAGTACTTAATTATTATATTACTTGTAATTATTATATTATATAAATGTATTGTAAAAAATGATTACCAAGATATGAAAATTATTTATTTATACCTCTATTATGTATGTACTGTAGAATATTTTCTCAAAATTAGAAAGATAAATTTAGTATAAGATCTCTTGAGTTTTCTGCAAGGACCATATTATAGACATCAAGTGTCCATTTTACAAGAAATTACAAACCAATATTACTAGTGATTTATCGTTTCATTTACAAGTACAAAACTTGTGATGTCCTGTAGTTTCACATACAAATCGGCCTCTGGTCACAAAGATGGCAGAGATTTTTGAACAAATTAAAAATACAATTTCGGTGTCCCTTCGAGCTATTTTCTGGACCCAGGTCAGTCAATAGACATGTTGATGTTATTGGGTCTCTATGACCACTTAAGACCAAGAGAGAGAGGACTTAGGTTGATAGTTTATATTACTGATATTTATGAAATATTATAGATTATAAATATTAATTGTTATTAATTAGATTAAATTATTTATTTTGTTTGTTAAATTTATAAATTAGTTTGTCATTTGTGGCCAACTTTACCATTTTCCATTTTATTTTATTTTTATATCTTTGTAGGATAGATGTCAAAATTTCTTGAACTTTAATCAGAGTGGCGTACACATTTTTGTCGTTCTCCATGATAGTGGATTCTCTGTAGTTTTGGTTTATTATTTTCAATAATGAACCTTTGGAATCGTCACGAAAAAAAAAACTTAAAATTTTCTGTTTTACGTTTCAAGGTATGTAAAATCCAATAAAAAAATCCGTTTGTGCGCCATGAACAGCTTGGCAATGATAGGTTTTTTTAGGGTTCTCATTTGTGATCTAATGGTGCCCTGAAACTTTTCGCCATTCTACCCACTAACCCTTAGTCAAATACTCAAATGAATGAGGAAAAAATCCTGATTCTGCTGGGGATTGAACCCACGCCCTCCTGTTTACCAGGCGAGCGTTTAAAACCACTGCGCTATCGAGACAGCTAAGCTAATGTAGTTTCCCTTGTTAATATTAAATCTCATGTTTGAGTTTGGACCAACAACCTCCCGGTTACCAATCTACCGCCTCTACCAACTGAGCTACTGAGGCTCTTAATTAATTTCATTAATTAGAATTGAAAGTTTAGTGGGGCCAACAATTGTTTTAATTTAAAAAATAAATATCTTCATCTTCTTTAACTTCACATTTTCTTAATCCTATTTGGGGTCAGCGTTCCCTTGCTTAAATTTAACATGCCACAATCTTTTGTTCTATACCTTCTCTTTTTAGCTGTATCCTTTCCTGGCATGGTAACCCTCGCTTTCCTCTATCAATGCATAGTAACTTATATCTGCTGATAACTTTCCATGTTTGGTTTAAAGCAGAGTTTTTTAAAGGCTGGGTGCCCTTCCTAACACCAAACCTTATTTACACGGGCGTAGAACCGTCACCTAATGAAGCTGGTTTGTTCTCCTCGCTGACTACATTTCTTAACACCAAACCTTCTGTATTTACACGGGCGTAGAACCGTCACCTAATGAAGCTGATTTGCTCTCCTCGCTGGCTACATTTCCCAACACCAAACCAGACATTTACACCGTTTACATGGGCGTAGTACCGTCACCTAATGAAGCTGGTTTGTTCTCCTCGCTGACTACATTTCCTAACACCAAACCTTCTGTATTTACACAGGCGTAGGACCGTCACCTAATTTGCTCCCCTCGGTGGCTACATTTCCTAACACCAAACCTTCTGTATTTACACAGGCGTAGGACCGTCACCTAATGAAGCTCCTCCCCTCGGTGGCTACATTTCCTAACACCAAACCTTCTGTATTTACATGGGCGTAGTACCGTCACCTAATGAAGCTGGTTTGTTCTCCTCGCTGACTACATTTCCTAACACCAAACCTTCTGTATTTACACAGGCGTAGGACCGTCACCTAATGAAGCTCCCCTCGGTGGCTAAATTTCCTAACACCAAACCTTCTGTATTTACACAGGCGTAGGACCGTCACCTAATGAAGCTCCCCTCGGTAGCTAAATTTCCTAACACCAAACCTTCTGTATTTACACGGGCGTAGGACCGTCATTTAATGAAGCTGACACGCTCCACTCGGTCGGTGACTACAGAATTAAATTTCTAAAATAATTTTGCATCGACTACAAGTTTGTATTATTGAGTCACGAACGCTTTCGTCTGTTATGTCTTCTAAATAATAAACCATTTGTGGTCTGCCATACTGCTGAAGGTAGTTAGGGAAGCTTTATAATAAATCATGTTTACTGTCAACACGCTAACATAGTGTGTTGCGTAAACAAAACAAAGTTCTTGCGTAAGGGAGCTCTCAGACAAACGTATGCATATTTCACAGCAAATATCTTCATAAATATATGCCAGGAAAAATATATACACATATAATTATAGGAGTTCACATTTCGGGCAATTTCCGGACTCCCATAAGAACATGTGTATTTGTTTTTCCTTGCATATATGCGAAGATGAGTGCTATGCAATAAGATAAGTATACGGCTGTCTGCGAACACGTTAAACTTTGAGGTACGGTCGATTTTAAGCATGAACTCTGGTCGTGACAAAAAAAAAGAAAAATTGTGGAGTTAAACCTAGAATTTCATTTCAT
>CM022876.1:28317151-28350929 GCA_012654025.1 Pachypsylla venusta | reverse complement strand
AAGAACCCAGAAAAGTTGATACGCACAGGAGAACATCTTGAGATAACGCGTATGGGCGTCATACGCATTGGTGAAGAACTCCCAAAAATCCATACGCATGGAACGTGTTTTAAAAAGAACGGTATGAACTAGACCTAGAAATGTGAAGTCTAAACATATCAATTCCTTACATAGATTACGAAACGTTTATTTTAAATCTATCGGCTTTTTGCCGATTTTAACGAATCACGACAGTAAACGAAGATATTAACTGGAGACTTGAGATTATGTATGTGTGTCTACTTTATACATAGAACCCGACAAATTAATATTACCGTTCTTGAGATATTTTGTGTAGATAGGTACATGGAAAAATTACCGAAACTCGAGATTTGGGTTCTGGGAACCTCAAAACGTGTTTTAGCATTGAAAATTCGACATTGAAAATTTCGGCGCATTACAATTTTTTTTTATATATATATAGATCAGGATAGTCGTGTGACTTTCATACCAGATTTTTGATTTCTGGGTCAATGTCATCTGCGTACAACCGGACCTGAGAATGTTGGACAGATATATATCTTCTTAAATGTCTATAATGGAATCAAAACGAGGGTTTACAATAGATTATTGTAAACCCTCGTTTACAATAATCTTTGGTATGGAAATGTATGGAAATCCATACACTTTACATAAAATGTAAAGTGCATGGATTTCCAATATGGGTCTGATTAAACTGATTCATGACACCGATGTTATGACTCACTTACGAAATGACACCGATCACACCGATGTTAGGACTCACTTACGAGTTGTATTGTCGCCCACGGTGGCTTGTTTATAAAGTGCATAGATTTCCAATAACTCTTCGTCTGTAGGGCGTTTGGTACAACTTCTGACTTCTACAATGGCTCTGTTGAAATCCTGAAACCAAACGGAAAAAAATAGATAAGGATTGGAAGAAATGACACCCTTGGAAACTAAATTTTTGCCCCCGCCAGGATTCGAACCCGGGTCTCCCGAGTGCAAGACTAGTGCAGTGACGGGAGCTGGCCCAATTAAATAAAATGTCAGATATTAAAAATGTGCAAATAAATTCAAATGAATCAAGTCATCAGGATGATCAATTAAACTATAAATATTTGATTGATTCGAATCAAATTCAAATTGATTTAAGTAGTTCAATTATTATACCGGATCTTCAAGTCATACCTGTTTTGAGTACACCAGTGTAATCCGATTTATCGGGAGGATTTTGACATAAAATGTCTCTTAAAAAATCAGATTTTTTTTGTTTACCATTTCATATTGAACTCACCCAGCCTGGGTTGGGCCGGAAAAAATGGCCAGCATCACGAGGGCGCGAACCCACTTGGACACCCCACATGGTGCAACCTCACTGGAAGTTGCTTAACTTCGATGATTAACGGGAACTGGTGTATTTAACGTGCCATAGATGCGGGCAGATCTAATAATCTTATGAATCTTCTACCAAACCATGTTTCTTACTCTCTTAATACCACAACTGTGGACAGATCTAATAATCTTATAAATCTTCTACCAAACAAAGTTTCTTACTCTCTTAATACCACAACTGTGGACAGATCTAATAATCTTATAAATCTTCTACCAAACCATGTTTCTTACTCTCTTAATACCACAACTGTGGACAGATCAAATAATTTTATAATTCTTCTACCAAACCATGTTTCTTACTCTCTTAATACCACAACTGTAGACAGATCTAATAATCTTATAATTCTTCTACCAAACCATGTTTCTTATTCTCTTAATACCACAACTGTGGACAGATCTAATAATCTTATAAATCTTCTAACAAACCATGTTTCTTACTTTCTTAATACCACAACTGTGGAGAGAACTAATAATCTTATAAATCTTCTACCAAACCATGTTTCTTACTCTCTTAATACCACAACTGTGGACAGATCAAAGAAGAATTATAAAATTAAGTTATAAAATTAATTTTATAAATTATAAAATTAAGAATTATAAAATTAAGTAAGAAACCATGTTTCTTACTCTCTTAATACCACAACTGTGGACAGATATAATAATCTTATAAATCTTCTACCAAACCATGTTTCTTACTCTCTTAAGATTTTTTAATATTCCAACTGGGGTGCCATCCGCGGAGGTAAAGGACGCACCCATCAAATATTATCAGCTTTTCATCACTGTTTCTCCGTACCGGTAAATTTCCGGTGGCTGAAATTTGGTATGTAGGTTTGCTTTATGTTGTAGATGTGCAATAAGAAAGGATTTCTTAATATTCCAACTGGGGCGCCAGCCGTGGGAGTAAAGGTAGCGTTCATCAATTATATTTTCGCTTTATTTTTTTGGGCAGTTAATTTATTTTTTAATCTGTTCTTCAGATTTGAACATTCATATTTATCCTCATTATTCTATCAGCTATTGTATCCCGTAGCGAAGCACGGGTAAAACAGCTAGTAATCTTATAAATCTTCTACCAAACCATGTTTCTTACTCTCTTAATACCACAACTGTTCACGATAGATTAGATTCTCACGAGGCTGAGTAGTCTGAGTACACCCCGAAATCATAAGCATTAAGTTGAAAAATTTCCTATCCCGCCGGGATAGGAAATTTCATCTTACCTCATCGAGCACCATCTTCTTGCTGATACCCGGGTCCCCCAAGTACAATGTACTTAGTATTACTTAAAACTTAGAATATATAAAATTTATTCAAGACTTTTATGATGCTAAAAATATACTCCATTATATTTTGTTGCTAAGAATAATTGCCTTATTTTATAAGGCAATTATTCTTAGCAACTCTTCTCGGACAACTTTTTTTTTTAATTTGGCTTAACGTCTCCTTTACATCTTTTGGTTCAAGACGGGGGTTTCACCCTCCATTCGCTGGAAACTTGCGAACCCAGCCTGGGCAAGGCCGGAAAAATATCCAGCATCACGAGAGCGCGAACCCACATGGTACTACCTCGCTGGACGTTGCTTAACTTCAGTGATCTAACGGGACTGGTGTATTTAACGGGCCATAGACGCTGGCAGCTCTGGGATAACTGGAAATTTGCAAAGTTGGGCCGGAAAAATAGCCTGCATCACGTGGGTGCGAATCCATGTGGACACCCACATGGTACAACCTCACTGGACGTTGCTTAACTTCAGAGATCTAACGGGGAACTGGTGTATTCAACGTGCTATAGACGCTGGCAACTCCGGGACAATTGACTTGAGTTTTCGCACTCTGGTCGAATTTCACGCGAGTGAATTGTGATTGGTTGAAATAATTGTGATCGGTTGAAATGTTTAAATCTTGAATGCTATAGGTCATCGGATTTTGCTGATTCACAATAATTATTGTTTAGAATTAACCGAGGTCTTTGACTTTTTGGAAATCTGATTATTATAATATCAACGCATTGAACTGACTCTGATAGAAATGCTGAGTTTTAGTTTTGAAAACCAGAGGCGAAGTCTCAAATTGTAACAATGTGCGGATCTTTTTTTTTTTAATATAAAAACATATGCCTCCGGACCAAGACTGTCAATGGTCTTGTCAATTCGGCTACGGAGATCGGCATTGTGTAGAGCTGGCAGAGAAGTTAGCGACGTTGGAGAGATATGCACACACATGGGGTGCAAAAATGTAAGGAAGTTTTCAAATTGAGGGGGCCCTTAATCGATGGATATGATGAATTGTGACTGGATATGTCTCATAAGTCCTAGCGGATGTCTTTACTTTTCAAAAGATAGGAATTTTTGATTTTGGTATAGCTCTAGGTATAAGAAAGTGGCTTCGGCCAAATGGTTATGGTGAAATCCGAGTTCGAACCCCGAAAGTGACTTTTTTTTGCCAAAAAGTGAAAATTGACCATAATTTGGGTAGAAATTTCATATTTTTATGGGCTACTATTTACATTCTCGGTTATTTTTCGTTACCTTCTTTATTTTCCCCTGTAAATCGGTAACTCGCTTCCAGCTCAAATTTTGAGTTTTTTCTTAAAAGGAATCTGTGTGTCAAATTTCAAGTCTATGTTTAGCCATCGTGGAGCTACTTTGATTATGAGTCAGTCAGTATGGCAACTGGACTTTACATTTTATAATACTTTAGTCTAATGGATCAATATGATCAGTTGTTCACGTTAGTGTTCTAGTCATTAATAGAAAAAAAAGTTCAAAAATGTTCAAAATCGAAAAGCCCTTAACACCATCCATCACATATCAAATTTTAACGTTTCTACAACAAACCGCTGAAAAGAGAAAAATTATTTTCAAAAAACAAAATATTGGAGGCCTTTCCCCGGGGGGGCCCTCACAATGTTCAAAATCGAAAAGCCCTTAACACCAGCCATCACATATCAAAATTTTACGTTTCTACAACAAACCGCTAAAAAGATAAAAATCATTTAAAAAAAATACAATATTGGGCCCCCTAGGCCCTACGGGGAGAGGGGGGGGGGAGCAGGGCCCCCAAAAACTATACAGCAAATTTCCAAATTTCCTTCATACCCTGAAAATGTATACCAAATTTCGTCAAAATTGGATGAAAATTGTGGCCTGCACGTGTAACAAACATACATACATTTTTTTTTTAGAAAAGTTATGCCCCGGAACCGTTTTTGCATTACTTCAGGGAACAGACAGAGGTACATACACATATACAAGTGCATTTAGGAATGTATACTGCGGTCAAAAGTAGAGTTCACTAACGTTCACAAAAAATAGTTTAGATGACTAACCAGGAAGTTGGAATCTGCTCATCTACCAAGTTCCTCTATCATTTCTTAATCAAATCAAGGTTTATGTAAATTACTAATTTTGAGTTGTGTCCAGATTATCTGTCAAATTTGTATAACTTTTATTTATGAACTTGGCACGGATCACGAGATAGGTATGTGATTGCAAGCAAAGAATTGATTTTAATAGTGGCGCACACGAGGGGGGAGGTTTGCGTTTGTACCTTCCCGAATGAAAAAAAAATATATATATGTCGCAGTAAACTTGTAGAATCAGTAATTTTATAAAATTCTTAGGGATTTAGTAAAATCACGGATAATAGACGAACGCAAGGATTTTCGACAAGTTTACTGAAATGCTTTAGGTATTTTATAAAAACCCGAAAAATAGGTTAAGTTAGGTTATAAAATCCCTAAAGCATTTCAGTAAACTTGTTGAAAATTCTCGCGTTCGTCTATTTTACTAAGTCCCTAGGAATTTTATAAAATTACTGATTCTACAGGTTTACTGTGACATATATACTAGCTGAGTACCCGAACTTCGTTTCGAGAAGATGAGGGGAATAGTAACGGGTTGTTCATCTGTGTAGAACGTATTGGGTTAGTTTCCAAAAAAAAAAAAAAAAAAATGCGTGTGGAAGCCTGCTGAGTTTAGGCTGGGTCGCAGACCCAAGGTTAACCTTGCGCAGACTTAAACACGCATTTTATTTTTTTTGGAACCTAACCCAATACTACTCCCAACACGTCCTACCCAACAAACTTGTTCAATTCTATTAAATTATAGATAAAAACCTATTTGCAGAGCTACCGAATGTGCATACAAAATTTCATTAAAATCGGTTCAGCCGTTTTGGGAGAGTATGGTAACAAACACTGTGACACGAGAATTTTATATATTACATATATCTGATGGTGACCAAAAATTTCGGGGCTCAATTAGATCCCAAAATGGGACCTATATACCAATTTTCATCAAAATCTGTCAATGCTAAGTGACAAAAAACATTTCACGGTGGAAGGTGTGCAGGGTATCTACGGGGGGCGGCGAACGGAGGTAGAACGAAATTTTTCCTTCGATTTTTGGGTTCTTCGTACGAGGGGGGTAACTTATTTTTAGCCAGTAAAATAAGTTAAATAAGTTTAAAAAATTTCAGGTAGAGATATTGAGCCACACGGTTTTAAAATTTTCCTTATACTGATGCGTATTATTAAGAAAGAAAAATTATGATTTCCGCGACTATTGCTGGAACCTTAAACGACATGATCACGACACCAAATACAGGAGAAACTCTTTATGTCTTCACTTTCTAGGGGGCGAGCTCAGAGGTCATACATTTCTTCCTTAATAATACATGTGATGGAACACTACATGTTGGAAACATATTAAAATTATTAAATGCATTTTTAAAAGCACCCTTAAAAAATACAATCAATAAAAAAAAAATACACTCAATAAAAAAAAAAAAAAAAAAAAAAATTCTTTATTTACAAAATGTTACCAAGAGGTTTTAGGAAAAAATGAATGAGTTTTAAATCGAAAATGAATTAATTACAAAACTTCCTCTTTGTCAGAATTTATAAATTTGAACCATTTTTTTTACACTACAGTTGAGAAATAATTTAATTCTCGTTAAACGAGTTTAAAAAACAATGGAAATTTCTGAGAGAAGAACCAGAACTCGTTCTACTGGTGAGGTACATGTGTATAGGTACTGGTGTGAGGTGCTTAACTTAAAGCACCTAAAAAATATGTAACCTTAACTTTGAACAATTTTGTGACCTTGACTCACTAATAATAGGTAAGCCTGTTTTCCGTTTGTTAAACTTAGTAAAAAAATATATGAATATTTTTTTACTTTCTCTATAACTCAATTCTCAGATTTGTTAGAATCTGTTAGAATTTAATCCATATTAAATGTTTTATTAAATGAATGGGACCAGGGCCGGGGGGGAGGGGGTCCGAAGCATTGACAGACAAGCCAGGACTAACACCTGAAAAGGATTATCATGGAAGGTGATGTCGTTATTGTTGTTGTTGCTGCTGTCGTTATTGTTGTTTCTGCTGCTCTTGTTGTTGCTCTTGTTTTTGTTGTTATTGCTGTTGTTGTTTTTGATGCTGCTGTTGTTGCTGTTTTTTTAATATTATAGTCACGTGCAAAGAAGAGTATTTTCATTAAAAAAAAAAAAAAAAAANAATTTCGGGGGGGGGGGGTCTGGACTCCCTGGGTAAGGCCTTGAATGGGGCACAATGCAAACCCAAATGGGGCCTACATACAAAATTTTATCAAACGTTAAGTGGCAAAAGTGCGCTAAAATAATAAATCCTTGTGTTGGTAGAGTTTATTTTAAAAATAATACTATTTTAAAACATGTAGGTAATGAATCAGGTTAGAAAATCTAAACTGATTTAAGAAGAAAATTGAATTGTTATTTAATTTTAATTATATTTTTACAAGGTGTTCAAGTCAAATGAAATGACACGACAAAAATAGTGCAAATACTCATATGAGATATGGGGATCGCTGCCGGCCGGTTTAAAACTTGTTTTTTTATTTATTATTTTTTCGTAAATTTTGATTCGCAATAATTATTTATTAAATTGCAAACTAGAACATACACTACTGTTCAAAATTATGCCCTTTCTACTTAATGTTTTTCCATACGATTGGACTCTAGTGGCAGTTTTCTAGTTACGCCCCGTTGAGTATCTTGTATTTCCCCCGATTTATCATCATGTCAATAGCAATATATTCGATGGAGAAGCAAAAGATGGATGTTCAAACAATATCCTCGACATCTTCATCGTCTTTGGCTACCTCTTCCTCACTTTCCAAGATAGGAGATACTGAAGTTCCTACAACACAAATAATTGAAAACAACATATTAGAGTTTGGAGGGGAGGCTCACCCCATTGTGGCCTACTAGCTAAATACAATGCTATAACTAGGGATGGGTTAGTCATCTACGAGTCGATCATGAGTCGACTCATCTTTTTGAAATGAGTCGACTCTTCAAAGAGTCGACTTACGAGTACCTTTTTTTTTTTCTTTTTTGAAAAAGCACAAAGAGATTGAGCTCTATGAGAGCTCGTGAGGTTTTCTTCTTTTGAAACGTCTATATAGGTTGCCAANATGACACCTATAAGATCAATAACAGACGTTCCAAATTTAAAAATTCTGGCATCTCTCGTTCTCGAGACAGGATTCTTGAAAACCGCCAACGTTATATCCGATTTTCTTTTGGTACATACTTTGGGCTCTGGGAACCTCAAAATGTGTTTTGGCATTCAAACTTGACATCGAAAATTTCAGCTTGGCTACAATACTTTCCTTTTTATAGGATAAGGAAAGTAAAAAAGGACTATTGAAAAGAGTAGAAGTTGTTCAGAATGTGAGGTTAGATTTTTTTTATTATCCCATCCATAAATACATAATATGTTTATGTTGTCAAATATTCAATTCAGTGAGGGGAAAAAATCTTGTCTTAGCTGGGGATTGATCGCTCTCTTGTTTACAACGCGAGCACTTTACCACTATTCTGCCCAGGCAGTTTTATATGCGTGTGCGTATTGCTTTCTGCAGGCCTGTCATAATTAAAATTTTCAAGTTTTTTTCTGAATAATAAAGAAATCAACTTAAAAATTTTGAAAAAATTTCAAACACACAAAATCACAAGTTTAGCGATAGTGGGCTAATATGGGACAATGGCTAATGCAGGACACTGATTTTAAAATATAGTGCGACCTTTCAGCTTGTACAGTAATCATAAATATTGGTATATTTCGTAAACATTAACATCTGATAATCGAATTATTTGTTGTCAAGAAGAAGCGTACACGCCTTTTCACATCAACTAAGTGAATTGCCTAATTTTACTTTTATTACTGTTCATACGATGATTTTAGATGAAAGAATAATGGAGGAGCCCGTAAATTTTTTCCCCCGGCTCGGATTTTCTGTAATAGTAAAGCTTGGGACATATTAGGTACGATATACTGTATAAATGCAAAGTAGATACACACTTGTAAAGCTACAAAACGACACATGACTAATCTGCTAGTGATACAAAAACACGGAGCAAATTGCATTTTTTTTAAAAAAAACTATCAATTTTCTGGTAAAAAATTCCGTGATAAGTTATTCTTATATTTTCTAATTTCCATCTACTTTATTTGATCTATTATTCTCACTGGCGGGAAGTGTTTGGACCGAACTTATAAAAACTATATCACCATCACCATGTAGATTAGGCATCGTTTATAGTATTATCAAAAAAGCAAGATAAAACTGATCAACTGGGGAATACATTGGGCAACAGGTAGAGATTGTGATCCCGAACAGTCTTGACAATACCGAAGTTTCGGGACTGGATTACAAAAAAATTGAGAAGTTTCCAAAAATCAAGTAGAAGTAGGTAGTTACTGTAATAAGTAGATAAAATAAAAAAATCAAGATTTAACTTGAGAGATGTGTGTAGAGTCCTTTTGTGGAATCACCAAGAGTTTTCAAAATAGCACCAATTTTTTAAGCATCACAGATATAAAACCGTCCATTTTAAGGTCAAACAACACAAAAAAAAAGATGTTAGAATATATTAGAACATTAAAAATTAAGTCTTTGCACACTTTTACAAGTCAGAAGATAAAAAGAAATGAAACAAGTGAAATACCGACTCCTTTGTTTTTACCAAAAGGCTATTAGGTATCTATTTTTGGATAATTCGCCTGAGTCATACAAACAACACATCGGTCATCGGTTCATTCGGTCTACACAAAGAAGAAAAGTATTTATAAAGGTCTTGCATTTTTTTATTGCATGGCAGAGGGTAACACATCGACTTTCATGTTACGTTCAAGGTTGATGTATTGGGGCCTCATTTGAAATTCAATAAAAAATTATGTTTTTTGTTCATTTTTATTATATCACTGTCAATCCCGAAAATCCCGGTATTGGATGTTGAATCCCGGGATCAAAATGTCAGTCATTTTCGGTCGGGATCCCGGAATCGTAATCTCTAGCAACAGGATTTATTTCGACAGAAAAATTACGACATTTAATTTTTGAAAAGAAAAGTTGCCATGATACTCTTAAAGCATTATTTTCGGAAAGAAAACACTGGAAAAATGACAGCAAAAAATTAAAGGGGGGTAAGATGCTTATATTTATTTCTAAAATGTGTCTAAAATTTCTAAGTTCACAACTTCAAAAATTTCCCATTAATCATAAATCTTAATTCCAGTTCATTTTTTTTTTCTCCTTCAAAATTGATTCCACATTTCGTGATGTAACTTCACTCTCCACCGCTTTTTGTGTTCTCGAAAAAAAAAATTGCTTGCTCAGTTCCTATTTTTCTTTTTTTTTTCAAAAAAAGAAATATCACATAACATCTCTCGTTGAGAACATACAAACAATCCAATTCCCAAATGCTTAACCTTTCTTTTGCTTGAAATGATGTAATTAATAGATATGTAGTAAAGTTTTGTGTTGAGAAACTTTTTTGTCGTCGTAAAGTATGTCGTGCTGAAGAATGGGAAGCGCCAAGAATAATAGTAAAGACTGAGCAGTTAGCCTGCATCTTGCACTCTGAATCGAAATAAATGTTTACCCTATAAGTTATTATAACTTCTTGTTGACTGGTATAATATTTGACCTTTCTTACTGAGCCCTGTGACGGATGGGTGATGACGTGCATCCTTCGGAAGGAACCATAAAACAGGGTCCACACTTATGTTGGAAATGTTGTACAACAATATTGTTCAACAAACAAACACGCAGCGTCTACACTTAATTTTTTGTGTGCACCTATAAAGTTGTGTTGTTTTCACATAGTTTCAATTCAGACCTTGCCAACGATCATACCACGTTGAATACACCAGTTCCCGTCAGATAACTGAAGTTAAGCAACGTCCGGGCGTGGTCANAATTTTGTCCTAGACATCGGTCTCGGGATCCATAGGCAATGAGTACGGAGATTTGAAAGTGTATGTAACTGTGTCGGAGAGCCAAAACGACCTGATTAATTTTGTCCTAGACATCGGTCTCGGGATCCATAGGCAATGAGTACTGAGATTTGAAAGTGTATGTAACTGGGCCGGAGAGCCAAAACAACTTGATTAATTTTGCCCGAGACATTGGTCCCGGGATTGATGCATTATTCAATCTCACAATGTCTGAATGTAAATCAATTTTGTTTGCTCACCTCTGAGTTGTTGACTGCTCAAATGATCAAACATTTGTTGCAAATTTTCTATTAATGTACTTTTATGTCGCGATGCAGGAAGTTGAAACTTCTCTTTTAATATATAATTTGTTAATTGAGTACATACTTGTGTCCATTCCTGAAAACAAAACAATAAAATGAAGCACCAAAAGTAAGTATTATTCCATGTCTGGAAGCTGGATTTTTTTTTATTATTCGAGGTCCGTGAACCTAATCTTTGTGCACAAATTCTGAAATGAGTGCCAATATTTAGTGCGAAATTTGTGCTTTCTGCTTTCAGCATCCGCAATCAAAAAAATTGTGCAGTTATCGTTTGAACCCAGGACACCCAGCCCTGCCGGCATGCGTAAACAATAAATGGTACGGAAAACCGTACTAGATTTTCTCTTCCTTTATCTAATATAATATGAAAACTTGAAAAGATTAAAAAATATATCTAATACCTATAATTCTCGGGTGACACAATATACCAAATTTTATCAAAATGAGACAACTTTTATATTTTTACATTTGTAGGCCCCTGCCTGGGACCCAACACCAAAATTTCTACAAAATACAAAAAATTATCCAATGGGTATAATTCTCGGGTGACTCAATATACCAAATTTTATCAAAATGATATGACTTTTATATTTGTGGCCCCCGCCGGGGCACCAAAGCCAAAATTTTTTCAAAATACTAAAAAAAAAGCTGTTCGGGGCCCTATTTAAAATCGTTAATATTGTCAGAGGGAAGATTGACTCCCTCTACCAGACAGATGAAGGTCGACAGCAGTATAAAGTCCTACTAGGAGATTTCCTAAGAGGAGTTCAGATCAGTTTTAGACATAGGAAGTGCACAAATTCCGAACGACCAAGACCAGCGCCTGATTCATCGCAGTTATAAGATCTGATCAAGTGTTATATCAAATTTCTTACTTCCGTATCTGCAGACAAAGGTCCTCTTAAAGACAACTCTCAAACCTCTCACAATCATCTCTCTATTATCTCACAATATTTGGTCTCCGACCTTGACCCATGATAATTAATTAAATTAACCCCTACTTGCGCATGATAGATGTAGAGTAAATTAACCCTTACCTGGCCATCACTATAATATTGACAAACATTTTGTAGTAATAATTTCATCACATCTATTACGTCATTATCATATTTATACGTCATCAATAAAATGATTAATAAAAATGTATATTTAATGTCTACAATTGATGACATCAAAGTTTGTTGCGCATGCGTGTACGTTTGTATTTTCTGTATAATTCGATCATAAGTAGCGTTTAGTAAAAATTGAATATTCGATAGATTGGAAATCGTTTTATCTTTAATTTTTGATAACAATCGTCGTTCTATAGCTCGATATTGATTTGATAGAATTGATAAATCGATCTGAAAATGTACATATAAACTCAAATAAAATGAGTAAAGAACAAGGTCGTACCAGGGGAGTGAGGGGCGTACATGGGGTCCCTTGAATATTGTAAGGTGTAACCCATCATCATCACCACCATCAACAACAGCAACAACATCATCAACAGTAACAATAATAATAACAATAACAACATCATCAACAGTAACAACAATAATAATAATGATAACAACAACAACATCATCATCATCAACAGTAACAACAATAATAATAATAACATCAACAACAGTAACAATAATAACAACAACATCATCATCAACAGTAACAATAATAACAACAACATCATCATCAACAGTAACAATAATAACAACAACATCATCATCAGCAGTAACAATAATAACAACAACAACAACATCATCATGAATAATAACAACAACATCAAGGCTTGGCTGTCAATACTTTTCAAGAATCAACAATCAACATGGGGGCTATACAAATTTGGCCGCCCCTAGCGACATCTATACAATTCGTCACTCTAGTTCAATTTTTTTGTGAATGAAATTATAACTTTATGATTTGTGCACTATTGTCAAAATTACATCATAAACCAACCCTTTCGTTAAGATTGCACAAGAAATAGTTTTTGGTTATATTTCTGAGCTCAAAAAGGTTCAATCATGTACTCAATAAAAGCTCAATCATATACTAGTGCAACTAATAAGATGGGGTCAGCACGAACCTTTTCGACTACCACGGCTGTCGCGCCGCGTTGGGCGTGGTAGCATGTTTTTGACGCAAAAACATCGGTCTCATTTTCCGCTCTAGACTGCAGCCTACTCAGCTTGCTGGTAAATCCGCCACTGGGCAGTCCACATGTAGCTGCAAAGGTTTCAACAGTTTCTACTCTAGAAGCTAGAAGCACAACTTCTCGTAAACTTACTTTTATTTTCTCCAGATTGATCGTTTTCTCTTCATACATCTTAATTAAACTAATTAATTGATTTAAAGGTAAATGTGAATTAATTAATGATAATCTTCCTTTGTATTTATTTAGAAAATGATTTAATATTAAATATACACAAGATATATTATTATAATAAAATTTAACTGTCTGATTTGATATTGTAACGGTTATTTGATTTGAATTTGTAACGTTACTTTTATCTTGATTATTTTCAAATGATAAACCTAAATTAGAATCCGTGCAATTATTTTCTGACCAAATAGTTTCGTTGTAAAGTTCTGAAAAAGTTGATAAATATGTAACTTTTAATTACTCGTCAAATATTAATACCCGAGGCCGACAAACAGCACCAGAAGATTTTACAGGCAATTGGTGAAACAAATAGGATTCCACAGGCGATTCGCAAAACAAATAAGATTTCTCAGGCGATTGGCGAAACAAATAGGATTTCACAGGCGATTGTCGAAACAAATAGGATTTCACAGGCGATTGTCGAAACAAATAGGATTTCACAGGCGATTGGCATTTTTTTTCCAACCAAAGTTCCGAAGATAGCATTGCCTTTTATTTTGACTATAGGTACATAGATAGCTGATATCAAACTTGGTTCAATTGACCGAATTACACATCACAACAAAACGAAGAATTGAATGCAGACTTAGAACATATAATAATATTCGAACCCAGCGGTGTCCGACCTTTTGTGAGCAGCGACCCCCCCCCCTAATTATATCGAAAAACAAACCGTGACATGACAGGCGGGATTCGGCGTAAGGCCCGAATGGGGACACGTTTGGGAACCACTATTGTAACATTACAGAGGATTTTCATTTAATTTTTAATGTTTAATATAAGTGTCAAGATGAACGTCCCCAAACCAGAGAGGAAACGTTTTGATCGGCCATGCCTCGATGATGAAATAATAGTGGCTCCCGTAAAAAGATGTCCTCATTCAAGCCTCGTCCCGCGTCCCACGAGGCCCGAATGGGGCAAAAAATTTTTCCGAATGGTACAAGATTTTTTAGGGTTAAACTTCGAGTTTTTACCAAAAAAACTACTTCATCATCGAGGTATGGCCGATCAAAACGTTTTCTAACCTCTCTGGTTTGGGGGACGTTCATCTTAACGCTCATTTGGGCTGTGGTATTGTAACAGACAATCCCTACAACATAGGTAAAAGTTGGATCCGGTAAAAACTTGCCCTCATTCAGGCCTTGTGCCGCGTCCGTGTCAGGCTGATCATAACAAATATAGAGAATAGGAATATAGGCAAGAGTGATTTTTTTTTAAAAAAAGAAATTTTTTTCATTGTTTTATCCCGCCATATTTCGAATATAAGACTTTTTTTCATGATTTGGCTTGGCTTACAAAATTCAACATCATATATTCATGCGCGGATATAGGGGAGGGGAGCGGTGTCTTTTATCCCATTCAGAGGGGGTCCCCTAAATAATTCCCAATCCTGAGACTAAATAGAAATACGTATATAAAAAATCGTCAAAAATTCTGTCATCCGTCATGGCACTTTTTTTTCGTCATCACGTTTATAAAATCACTTATCACCCTTATGAAAGGTATTTGTGGTAAGCTCTACAGCTTTTAACAAATTAGGTATATCAGCTCAGGTAGACTCGACTCTTGAGAATGCCTCTCTTATTAACTTCTCAAAATTTCAGCTGAATCTCTTCTTCCTCGGTAGCACCGTGGTTAAGCGCTCGTCTGGTAAACCAAAGGACGTGGCTTCAATCCAAGCTGAGGATTTTTCCTGAATAATTTGAAAACTTCACCACATAAAAATGGAGCTCTAAGCGTTAGGTTGTAGATATTGCTTCAGGTATTAACAACACCTAGTGGTTACCTTTAAGAGTTTTTTTTGGTATACATCATCTTAATGAAGATGTCGCCCTCAAATAACCTCTCACAATCTAATCTGAATCTTTTTCCAGAGGTTTTAGTTAGGGAGCAAATTAATATATCAGAGAGTTAGTATAATCTGGTTTTGGTAGCAAGTTGTAACCCAATACATAAAATNTGTGACAGTTGACTGAATTGATATTATTGTACAGTATGATAAGAGATATACTATCTTCTATGAGACACTGAGATCCATCTGCAACAGACAATGGAATTGTGATGACATGTTTAATAACATTGTGACAGTTGGCTGAAATGATATTATTGTACAGTATGATAAGAAATATACTATCTTCTATGAGACACTGAGATCCATCTGCAACAGACAATGGAATTGTGATGACATGTTTAATAACATTGTGACAAAAAGAATTGTGCATGTATTGTTTGGCCACGATTTCAATGGCCAATTTTCGCAAAATCGTGAATATAGCCCTGTCACTTTCTGTACTAAAGTTGTGATTAGTTCCAACATTCAGTGCTAATTTTGTGCTTTCAGGATCAGCAATTCAAAAAAAATTGTGCATGTATTGTTTGACCACGATTTCAATGGCCAATTTTCGCAAAGTCGTGATTCTAGCCCTGTCAGTTTCTGTACTAAATTTGTGATTAGTTCCAACATTTAGTGCTAATTTTGTGCTGGCAGAATCTGTAATCAAAAAAAAAAAAATTGTGAACGTATGGTTTGGCCACAATTTCAATGGCCAATTCTTGCGAAATCGTGAATCTAGCCCTGTCACTTGTTCCGATATAAATGTTTGAGTTGTCCAAATTTGGGGTTTTCAGGATCTAAAACCAATTTGGCAGGGTGTACCACAAATAAGTAAAAATACATCAGACATCACATAATTCTCCCTGTGAATTTACAGAATAATTGCTTTGAATTTGTATTAGTTTGTGTGGTATACATTATACAAAGCTTCCATACTGGGGAAGCAAATTTCTCAAAGAGAATTATTGTATGTACCACAGATAAGTAAAAACTCATCATATAACTCACCCTGAGAAATTACAGAATAATTGGTTTGAATTTGTATTGGTTTGTGTGCATCTTTGATATCCAACACAAATTGAGTTCTTTCAATTTGCACATGCTTAGAATCAGGCTGCAATCAATAAAACAGGAAAACAAAACGTTGATCTGAAATTCCTTAGAAAGATTAACGAGGTATATCACTACTAACCTGGCGTTTTCAAACTTTTACATCATGTTATCCCACGTTTGTCTGGTGCGGGAAATATTCCCACATTTAATAAATTGTTGATATTTAATTTTTGCATGCCCGTCGTATAGATCTTATTTTGTCAGTGCCTATGGCACGTTGAATACAGCAGTTCCCATTAGATCACTGAAGTTAAGCAACGTCCAGCAAGGTTTTACCAAGTGGTTGTCTACGTAGGTTCGCTCTCTCGTGATGCTGACTATTTTTCCGGCTCATCTCAGGCTAGGTGAGGTTAATGTGGGTAACTGATTTGTAAGTTTAAAGCCCCCATCTCAAATGACAAATAGATGTTAAAGAGACACGTTAAGCCAAAAAAAAAAAAAGATCTGTCTTTTTTAAAAGACATTTTATGTCAACATCCCCCTCCCCTCGATAGGCGATAAATCGGATTACAGTATTACACTAGTGTACTTACTTCGAGTATGACTTGAATATTCGGTATAATAATTGAACTACTTAAATCGATTTGAATTTGATTCGAATCAATCAAATATTTATAGTTCAATTGATCATCTTTCTGACTCGATTCATTTGAACTTATTTGCACATTTTTGATATCTGATATTTCAGTTTGTATTGATTTTAATTTATTCTGCATTTGGATTATTGAATTTGCTATTGATTGTTTATTTGACGAAGGTGGAATAAAAACGAGTGGTTCCATGCCTAAAAAGTTAATATCCAAAGATCCGTTGTTACTCAGCGTACAAATTAAACCTGAAATCAGATTTCATTTAAAAACATTAGAAGAAGAAGATCCTCGGTTTAGGGTACACAGAGGTCGTAGGCAGTAACTGGGTGCACCTAGATAACTCTTAACAAGCGGGTGCACTTTGTTGTTGTAGTAGCAGCAGGTTCAACTTGATCTTCCTATGCCGACTCATCACTCTCCATAGTTAGTTTCAGGAAGCTCGCCACCTGAAGAGGGTTGAGCCACAGGTCTTTCGGTGTTAGTTGTGTGGGGCTGACTAGACAGGTGAACAGGTGAAGCGTGTCGTGGGGGCTTCCTCCACACTCTGGGCATTTGTTGTCGATTGTAGAATCAATGCGGTTCATGTGTGCGTTAAGGTATTTAGACCAACCCGAGCGAAGTTGAGCTAGAACTGTCCTAGTGTAACGGGGAAGTTTTCGCTCATCTGGTGACACTTCAGGAGGTTTGGCACCTAGGACTCTATTGGGCTGGTATGTATTTAGTACGGTGCACTTTCCCGGGGGCTGGTAACAGTGCATGATGCATGTAAGTTATGTCAAGTGATTGCCATC
Organism: Pachypsylla venusta; assembly: GCA_012654025.1. Taxonomy (NCBI): domain Eukaryota; kingdom Metazoa; phylum Arthropoda; class Insecta; order Hemiptera; family Aphalaridae; genus Pachypsylla; species Pachypsylla venusta. The sequence goes on along the minus strand of CM022876.1, from coordinate 28,333,258 downwards.
ACTACTCGTAAGCAGGACCGTACCCAAGATTTTTTTTTGGGAAGTAGAGTATTTTCATTAAAAAAAAAAAAAAACGATTGAAATTTCAGACCCCCCTCCCCCCTGTTTTTTTTTTATTTTGTTTTTATCAACGTCAAGTGGCAAAAGTGATACGCGGAACAAACCAATTTTTTATTCGATTTTTATTTCCTAGTATCTACTTTGAAATTTATTATTTTTTTGTTTGTTGAGGGAGGTATTTTTTTCGTGAACGATTCCAAAGTTTTATTATTGAAAATAATGAACCAAATTATTTTACATACCTGGTAAATTTGGTGCATTATAAATTTTAATGCAAATTGGCATATTTATTAAACTTGCTGACCAGAGCAAAGTTAAGTGTTTGTCATAGATGAGAAGCACTTGTGTGTCCGAAACAGTCATTACTATAAAATTATCTTCGTCATCTGAAATCAGAAACAATTAAGATATGTTCACTAGTTTGATTTGGGTACCCCAACATTTTGAAAACTTAAAGTAAGGTTCTTCTGTTCAGAAGTTCAGTTCCAATTATGGCGTCGTGACGAATACAAAATGTATTCGTCACGACGCTATAATGACCGATTACCTCCCCCCCCCCAAAATTTTACATGGCCAATCAAATGGCGATTGCTCGAGAAATTTAAATGATTTAAATGCTCGAGAAATTTAAATTTTTTATTAAAATAAAATCCCAAATAAAATAAGAAATAAACTCTCCTTTTCCATTTTTTCAACAAAAAAAATAATCAGGGGCGGAGCTAGAGGACTTTTAATTTTGTTACACCCTGTATAACGGCCCCCTTTTCTGCTTTAATGTAAAAATTCACCGTGGTACCGGATTATTATAAGTATGAAAATATTTGGTTGAAAGTTTATGATTCGAAAAGCTAAACAAAAATCACCTATACTTACGTGGTACCGGATTATTATAAGCTAAAATCACCTATACTTACGTGATACCGGATTATTATAAGCTAAAATCACCTATACTTACGTGGTACCGGATTATTATAAGTATGAAAACATTTAGTTGAATATTGGATTCTTTTAGCAACTATAACAAAACCATTTTCATGTACTACACAAATTTTCCTTTCCCCAACACAAACCACGACACTAGACATTACTAATGCTACTTTCTCCAACTCCATGTTTGTTTCGCCCAAGTTTAAATACCAGGCTGGAGAGACTTTTTTTGAAATTAAATTCTGATATCTGAAAATAAAATAGAGAGGGACTAGGCGTGGATACAGGGCTTCAGTTGAGGAGGAGAAGGGGCCATCGAGGCTCCAAATTATAATCGACATGGAAGTCAGTAGTATTTATAAAATAGAGAGGGACTAGCAGGTAGGTGTGGATACAGGACTCCAGTTGAGGAGGAGGAGGAGTTGCCATCGGGGCTCCAAATAATAATCGACATGGAAGACAGTAGTATTTATAGAATAGAGAGGGACTAGCAGGTATACAGGACTCCAGTTGAGAAGGAGGAGGGGCCATCGAGGCTCCAAATTATAATCGACATGGAAGTCAGTAGTATTTATAAACACCAAATTTGAGAGAAGTATTTCGACGTTCAATTTCTTCCAATCAACTCCTTTGCCGCGCTTACTTGGTTCGGTTTCTTTTTTCTATGTGTGTATGCATTTTGATTAACTTCTAATTAAAACCATCAACTTCTGATTAAACAAAAATCGTCTGGGTCGCCTGATGTGTTAGTTCTTTAGCATTTTCCAGGGTACACCACGTGGAAGCGAAATAACATTGTACTCCAACACTAACCTGTAGCATGATAATAAACAATCATCCGTTTGTACAATAAAACTGTCGCAAGTCGAAACATATACAATGTTACATGGTAATATAATGTTTGGTAAACACACCCGAACAGTATACTCCAACACTAACCTGTAGCATGATAATAAACAATCATCCGTTTGTACAATAAAACTGTCGCAAGTCGAAACATATACAATGTTACATGGTAATATAATGTTTGGTAAACACACCCGAACAGTATACTCCAACACTAACCTGTAGCATGATAATAAACAATCATCCGTTTGTACAATAAAACTGTCGCAAGTCGAAACATATACAATGTTACATGGTAATATAATGTTTGGTAAACACACCCGAACAGTATACTCCAACACTAACCTGTAGCATGATAATAAACAATCATCCGTTTGTACAATAAAACTGTCGCAAGTCGAAACATATACAATGTTACATGGTAATATAATGTTTGGTAAACACACCCGAACAGTATACTCCAACACTAACCTGTAGCATGATAATAAACAATCATCCGTTTGTACAATAAAACTGTCGCAAGTCGAAACATATACAATGTTACATGGTAATATAATGTTTGGTAAACACACCCGAACAGTATACTCCAACACTAACCTGTAGCATGATAATAAACAATCATCCGTTTGTACAATAAAACTGTCGCAAGTCGAAACATATACAATGTTACATGGTAATATAATGTTTGGTAAACACACCCGAACAGTATACTCCAACACTAACCTGTAGCATGATAATAAACAATCATCCGTTTGTACAATAAAACTGTCGCAAGTCGAAACATATACAATGTTACATGGTAATATAATGTTTGGTAAACACACCCGAACAGTATACTCCAACACTAACCTGTAGCATGATAATAAACAATCATCCGTTTGTACAATAAAACTGTCGCAAGTCGAAACATATACAATGTTACATGGTAATATAATGTTTGGTAAACACACCCGAACAGTATACTCCAACACTAACCTGTAGCATGATAATAAACAATCATCCGTTTGTACAATAAAACTGTCGCAAGTCGAAACATATACAATGTTACATGGTAATATAATGTTTGGTAAACACACCCGAACAGTATACTCCAACACTAACCTGTAGCATGATAATAAACAATCATCCGTTTGTACAATAAAACTGTCGCAAGTCGAAACATATACAATGTTACATGGTAATATAATGTTTGGTAAACACACCCGAACAGTATACTCCAACACTAACCTGTAGCATGATAATAAACAATCATCCGTTTGTACAATAAAACTGTCGCAAGTCGAAACATATACAATGTTACATGGTAATATAATGTTTGGTAAACACACCCGAACAGTATACTCCAACACTAACCTGTAGCATGATAATAAACAATCATCCGTTTGTACAATAAAACTGTCGCAAGTCGAAACATATACAATGTTACATGGTAATATAATGTTTGGTAAACACACCCGAACAGTATACTCCAACACTAACCTGTAGCATGATAATAAACAATCATCCGTTTGTACAATAAAACTGTCGCAAGTCGAAACATATACAATGTTACATGGTAATATAATGTTTGGTAAACACACCCGAACAGTATACTCCAACACTAACCTGTAGCATGATAATAAACAATCATCCGTTTGTACAATAAAACTGTCGCAAGTCGAAACATATACAATGTTACATGGTAATATAATGTTTGGTAAACACACCCGAACAGTATACTCCAACACTAACCTGTAGCATGATAATAAACAATCATCCGTTTGTACAATAAAACTGTCGCAAGTCGAAACATATACAATGTTACATGGTAATATAATGTTTGGTAAACACACCCGAACAGTATACTCCAACACTAACCTGTAGCATGATAATAAACAATCATCCGTTTGTACAATAAAACTGTCGCAAGTCGAAACATATACAATGTTACATGGTAATATAATGTTTGGTAAACACACCCGAACAGTATACTCCAACACTAACCTGTAGCATGATAATAAACAATCATCCGTTTGTACAATAAAACTGTCGCAAGTCGAAACATATACAATGTTACATGGTAATATAATGTTTGGTAAACACACCCGAACAGTATACTCCAACACTAACCTGTAGCATGATAATAAACAATCATCCGTTTGTACAATAAAACTGTCGCAAGTCGAAACATATACAATGTTACATGGTAATATAATGTTTGGTAAACACACCCGAACAGTATACTCCAACACTAACCTGTAGCATGATAATAAACAATCATCCGTTTGTACAATAAAACTGTCGCAAGTCGAAACATATACAATGTTACATGGTAATATAATGTTTGGTAAACACACCCGAACAGTATACTCCAACACTAACCTGTAGCATGATAATAAACAATCATCCGTTTGTACAATAAAACTGTCGCAAGTCGAAACATATACAATGTTACATGGTAATATAATGTTTGGTAAACACACCCGAACAGTATACTCCAACACTAACCTGTAGCATGATAATAAACAATCATCCGTTTGTACAATAAAACTGTCGCAAGTCGAAACATATACAATGTTACATGGTAATATAATGTTTGGTAAACACACCCGAACAGTATACTCCAACACTAACCTGTAGCATGATAATAAACAATCATCCGTTTGTACAATAAAACTGTCGCAAGTCGAAACATATACAATGTTACATGGTAATATAATGTTTGGTAAACACACCCGAACAGTATACTCCAACACTAACCTGTAGCATGATAATAAACAATCATCCGTTTGTACAATAAAACTGTCGCAAGTCGAAACATATACAATGTTACATGGTAATATAATGTTTGGTAAACACACCCGAACAGTATACTCCAACACTAACCTGTAGCATGATAATAAACAATCATCCGTTTGTACAATAAAACTGTCGCAAGTCGAAACATATACAATGTTACATGGTAATATAATGTTTGGTAAACACACCCGAACAGTATACTCCAACACTAACCTGTAGCATGATAATAAACAATCATCCGTTTGTACAATAAAACTGTCGCAAGTCGAAACATATACAATGTTACATGGTAATATAATGTTTGGTAAACACACCCGAACAGTATACTCCAACACTAACCTGTAGCATGATAATAAACAATCATCCGTTTGTACAATAAAACTGTCGCAAGTCGAAACATATACAATGTTACATGGTAATATAATGTTTGGTAAACACACCCGAACAGTATACTCCAACACTAACCTGTAGCATGATAATAAACAATCATCCGTTTGTACAATAAAACTGTCGCAAGTCGAAACATATACAATGTTACATGGTAATATAATGTTTGGTAAACACACCCGAACAGTATACTCCAACACTAACCTGTAGCATGATAATAAACAATCATCCGTTTGTACAATAAAACTGTCGCAAGTCGAAACATATACAATGTTACATGGTAATATAATGTTTGGTAAACACACCCGAACAGTATACTCCAACACTAACCTGTAGCATGATAATAAACAATCATCCGTTTGTACAATAAAACTGTCGCAANTTTTTAATTTGGCTTAACGTCTCTTTAACATCTATTGGTCATTCAATTACTTTTTAATACCATCTCTAAATTTATTTGAAGTATCCAATTTAAATATTTAAATTCACACTCTCAGAAACATATAAGTATATCCAGCGTCTATGATACGTTGAATACATCAATTCCCGTTCAATCACTGAAGTTAAGTAACGTACAGCGAGGTTTTACCCTCGTGCTGCCTGCTGTTTCTGGCCGTACCCTGACTTGATAAGGTTAATGTGGGTGGCTGGTTTGTAAGTTTTCAGCGAATGGATAAAAAACTCATTACATAATTTTGATATATATATATATATTGAAAATATTCTTTAAGAGTGTAAATATCAAAATTATTAAAATACTGACAATCGACTAAAAAAACCTAACATTAACAACTTCCTAACTGGCTCTAGATTAATAAAGATTTATTTATTTTAAGTACCAAATGTAAATAGACCGCTAAACACACTAACTATGACACTGTTATAGTTCACACTGTTTGAGAAGGAACCTAATAATGTGGTAAGTTAACAAGTAGGTACTTGTTTTATAATCAGATTTATTGGTAGGTGCCCATTGGAAATCGGTTTCACAATGAAAAATTAAAGTAAAATGAGCATTGAAGATATACAGACGAACTCATTACAGAAAGTAATCTGATATAAAATACTTTTAATTCTTCATTTTGTTTTGTTGACATTCTCCTCGTTACCATGACAACTTACTAAGGATCTACTGCGAAACAGTGGACATTGGTCAGGCCTGGATTAATCATAATGGTCACTGCCTAGGACTTAGTGTTTCCTAAACCACCGGATAAAATGAGATAAGAGACAGAAACGGTTTTACGATTTATATATTAACATATTATAGGTAGTACCTAGGTACACATTTTGTATTGTTAAGAACTATACCTAGTAAAATATTACCTAGACTAGACTGACTAGAACTAGATGGCAGAAAGCTGGACCGGCGATCCATTTGATGTAAATTTTTTTCTTCTTTCTGTCTGCGTATTCGTCTCTGAAGGAGCCAGACGTTGAAAGTGGTCACATCAAACAGGTGGCAGCAGACACTTGGTAGATAGGTACCATCTTTTTTTATTTTACTCTTATTTTATACCTTCCCATGAGATATAATATGCATGAAAACGTCAATAAAAAGAAAAAAAATCACGTTGGCAACTTTCCCACTTTCCCTTCATCCAAATTCTGCTGTTGTCAATGCTTTTAAGCGCCATTTGCAAAAAATCTTATGATGTGAATGGATCTTTAATTCGGTTAATATCTGAAACCGGGGAGGAGTGTCTGGCAACCCTTTGAATTATTTTAAACCAATTTTAACCCAATTAGAGAAATTAGGAAACGTTTATACGGCCATGCCTCTATTTCGTATGTACTACCGTCCAACATGGAACCATGTCGGCCAATAAAAAAAGCGAGTTATATTTTTTTCTTCTTTAAAAATACAAGTTTTTTTGCCAGACACTCCTCCCCGGTTACAGATCCCAGGTATCTCCGATATTTGTTTGTGATGTGTTCGCGAGTCGCGAGTTGGTCTTGTTTTCTTTTTGGATTTTGTGTTTGTTGTGATATAAAAAGTTTAACTTTTAATTTGATTGTAATTATCAATGGCTTTATGATTTTATGTAGTTTTATTCTTTTCTAATTGATACATTATGTCCTTTTAATAAAACTTACTTTTGTTCTGTATATTTAATCTCAAGAAATATGCCGTCAAAGAAATCAAAAGAGACTGATGGCTTCCACAGCGTTCAACAGTCAGCGGATCATGAATTATTTTTACAAGCATTTGAAAGTAAGATCTTAATTATTTTATCATGGTTCTTATCAATAATCGGATCATTTGTTTTTGTACAAACTTTGCACATTTTTTGATAAAGCTCTGGGACATAATAGTAGATAATTTTTTATCAGTTTAGAATTCGGTGGGGTCTGGACTCTGGTCTAACCATAGTTTATTCATTATGAGAAGTCACTTTTTAGGGGTTTTCACTTATAGGGTAAATACGGAAACCCTANTCTTAATTATTTTATCATGGTTCTTATCAATAATTGGATCATTTGTTTTTGTACAAACTTTGCATATTTTTTGATAAAGCTCTGGGACATAATAGTAGATAATTTTTTATCAGTTTAGAATTCGGTGGGGTCTGGACTCTGGTCTAACCATAGTTTATTCATTATGAGAAGTCACTTTTTAGGGGTTTTCACTTATAGGGTAAATACGGAAACCCTATTATTAATCCTTCGCTGAACGTCCGTCTGTCATAGGGATCTATCTTATGAACTGTGAATGGTAGAAGTTTGAAGCTGTCCAAGGCTCGAACATTGGTTTTGTCTTTTTAGACAGGTAATTGTTGCTAAACCGGACCACATGTGATTATTTTGAATGCAATACAACAGCTGCGGTAGGCACCTTTCCAACTGAAATGGATCGACAGATGTATACCCCTTTATTTCTTCTCATTTATTTTCAAAAGATGGAGTCTTTGGCTACCCATGCTAATCGGTAGATCTATACAAAATGATATGAGAATATCACATAATTTTTTTGCTTAACGTCTCTAACAACTATGGTCTGAGACACAGTAGGGCCATGTTACAGGGACCATCTGGCGACCTTACTATCGAGATCCTTGCCCTCAGTCGCGAAAACATCAGATTAGCCACGGACCTGATCACTGGTCATTGTGGTCTGAGAAAACACCTACACACTATGGGCTTCCATCAAGACCGGGTTATGTGCAGACTCTGTGGGGAGGATGAGGAGATTGCTTCTCACGTTATTTTTGATTGTAACTCCCTACATGCGTGGAAACTAAGCATAAGACAGCTACATCACAGGCTTGACATTCACGAAAAACAGCTAGCCAAAAGGCTAATCAAGCCTGTGCATGACTTAGGTCTTAGCTGGGAAAATAGGCTACTTTCCAAGCACAAAAAGCCCAGCTGAGACTTAGGTGCAGAGGCTTATATAGCTCTGAAGAGGAATTTAGCTCACGAATGAACAAACATCTGTGGTCATTCGATACGCGGGGTTACTCTCCATTCGCCTGGAAACTTGCAAAATTGTGCTGGGAATAGCTAGAATCATGAGGGTTCAAACTTACGTGGTCACTCACCGAGTAGTACTTCTTTCAACGTTGCTTAACATTAGTGACCTTACAGAATCCGTAGTCTTCAACGTGTCATAGACAATGGCTGATATGAAATATTCGTTTTATTTCTCTTCATGGCAAATAAATCATTTGATCTTGTTTCCCTTACATGATTTTTTAATTTATAAATGGTATGAACTCAAGAATAAATTTCAAAGTATAAAAGGCATGCCTGCCGCATCCTCCAGGTATATGCTTCGGATTTTTTTTCGAGTCCCCCGTAAACGTAGGGACACTGAGCGTATAATTGAAATTTGCTCTTGGGTTTGCACCCAACCTAGAACCATCCCATATGATTTCTTCCATTTCTGGCTCAGTATGTCAGCAATTCTTTTCAAATAATTTTTATATTCGTAATGCATCACTCCCTCAACTGAACATATCAGTGGTGTAAAAGAGGCTCTTAAATCTTCAGCAGCTTTATCATATTTTTCGTGCTTTTCATGGGCATGGCGCTGTCTAGTTGGGGTCCAAATTTGGGAAGCATAGGAAGGTGCGTCGGCATTTACAATGCGATTATCAAAAAACGCAACTCTTCCAGCTTCTCAAACACCAACCGCTTGGAAATCGGCGTAAAGTCCTGGTACATTTCTAGCGGGATCGGGTTCTTGTAACTCTGGTTCTGTTCCTACGCCATTCCAGCACAATTTTGCCATTCCGGTACAATGATCCCTATGTTGGTCGTGGCCATGCTTGACTAGTCCACCTTTTTTAGAATTTAAAGCGTGATTCAATGTCATTGGTTCACCACACCCATCACATGAGCTAGGTAATCCTCGTATCTGATGACCATATCTGAGGGCTAAAGCATCTCGGAATTGCGCTGGATACAAATCAAAGTTATCCACAGTTGTAGGAATAACATTTAACCATTGACTAGCTGTATCTTGAGTGATGCGTGTTAGAGGCCGTTTCTGATGATTTGGCAACAATGATATGAGTTTTTCACATTCTTCTTTCTTTATTTGTTCTTTTCTAATTTTCGTTGTCATCATGTGCGTTACATGTTCAATCAGGTTCAACTATTCGTTAGTTCAATTTATAAGTTTTTTGATTTCAGAACCAACTCAAATCTATCGGTTCTTAAAAACAAGATTGAGTGAAAATGTAAGTATCTATCACAATTTATTACGAGATACAATTTGATCTAGTACTCTGAACTTCAGATCTCACTCAAATAATGGACCGCCATTATGCCCCGGCTGACCCAATGTGCCCCAAAAACTAATCAGCTTATTCCGTGGACATTAATGGATGGCCGTATTAAGATTAATCAAAACCGTATATTTTGGAGATAACTCGCTTCTGGGTTCCGTTATTATCAGACAGTCAGTATCAGTTGGTATATTGACCAAGTGTTAGATCATCTCCGTGGCAAGCACTCAGCTTGGTGCAAGCAGAGTGTGCATCACACTCTGCTTGCACCACGGAGTTACCGAGTTCGATTCCAGATCTGGTTGAAAATTTAAAAAAGATTATTTCGAATTTTCTATCATACGGTTCTGTTTGGGGGTTACTCAGCTTCTAGAGTCTACAGGATTGTTGTGTAGTTGTAGAAATTATGACAAGTGGTTGCATAATAAATGTAGCTTAAAGTAAGTGATATTGTTAAAATACCTTGTAATGTTATGATACCCACAAAAAATGTGACATAATAACACAAAGAGATTTACATTATATTAAAGGAAAAAGACGTCTTCGTTGCTCAGTGTGCATCCTATTTGGTTTGTAGCAGGGAGTACCGGGTTCGATTCCAGGTCGGGTCGAAAATTTGAAAAAGTTTTTTTTCGGATTTTCTATTTGGTTTGGTTGTGTTTGGAAGTAATTAAATTTCCTGAGGACAATTGAGTAGCTATGGTAATGTTGTTGTTGTTGTTGTTGTAGCGGCAGACAACGAGTTTATTCAGATTTCTTCCATGTTGAGCTCAAGGAAAGCTGCCATTTCCTTGGGTTTGAGCCATAGGTCTTGGACAGAGAGTGTAGTGGGTTTTTGTGGACAGTTGAATAGGTGGTGAACGTCATGTGGCAGAGGGGACATTCATTTTTTATGGTTGGATCTAATCTATTCATGTAGCAGTTGAGTATCCTGGACCATCCGGAACGAAGTTGAGCCAGTTTGGATCTGGCGTCTTTTGGCAATTGCTTTTCCTCCTCAGCAATAGGTGGCGGTTGACAGCCAAGTACTTTATTGGGTTGGTATTGTGCTGTCACATCCTCCACAGTACGGGTATGTATATCAGAGAGACACAGCTTGAGATGACTATGGTAATAGCGACAAGTAGTAGGATTATGAGGTTATTGTTAAGTATAGCTTAGTGTATTGAAGTAGGTAATTGTTAGAAAATACCTTGTAACTCTATGATGGCCACAAAATTGTGATATAATAACACATAGAAAAATACATTTACATTATTGTAAAGGAAAAAAAAGTCAGTCAGGAAAACGTCTTTTGAAAAGGATCTAGGTACCCTAAATTGTTTACTGATTTTTTTTTATTTTTTTTTACTTTATTCTTGTTCTTCAGCCGTTGTTTGTGAATCGAACTTTGTCCTACATGAAACATCGAATGTCGCGCTCCCATTCAGGAAGGAAGAACTTTTCGTTGTCCAGTATGTTGGATAAAGTCAAGAATAAAAGTCTGAGTCAAGTCAAATCGTCAAAAGAATTTATGAATGTTAGTTATATTGGATATTTTGACAAAAGTGGTAAGTAAACCAGTTGTCTCTATCTACAACAGATACGAGGGCGGCTGCAAAAGTTCGTGGCCCAACCTAAATGGAGAAGGAAAATAAAAACCCACTGTGTCTTATTTTTCAAACTAATCTCCTTTGATTCAATACATTATTTATATTTTTTGGGTATCATCTCTATGTCCGTCAATAAATAGCTAATGTCCTTACAGTCAAAAGACTTTAAAACAGCCAAAATGATCTCTTCATCACAGCCCATTTTTTCCACGCAACTCTTAGGTTTGAATTTAAATAATAGTCACTATTGAGCCAGGTCTGGACTGTAGGGTGTGTAAGGTATCTCAGTGAATCCACACTAACCTTTGACAGCCTTCGAAATGACGGCGGTGTGGACAGGGGCGTTGTCATGGAGAAGCCGAACACATCGTTAAAATGTACTCGGAACCTAAACAAAGATGACCTGTCAATATTCAACTGATGAAAATATTTGAAATTTTTTATCTCGTATTAGAATTAGACAGTGTAAGACATGTAAAGATATTATGAAAACTATGATATATTAAGCCTTTGTTGGTCGTGCCACACACTTTTGGAGCCACCATCCCAAAACTTCGAAACAAGAGAGTGAGGAATGAGCAATCCTACAGTATTACTATTGTCAAGGGTAGATTTGATTTGGAACTTCAGCCATTTTCTTGTATTCGTGTTATTGTTTACATTTGAATTTTATTTTATTAAATGTCGAACCGATGCGATGTGACTGTGATAATGTCTACGGCCTTGTTTTGACTGAAAGACAGATATTTTCAAATGTAAGACGACATAGAGAAAAAACTTTTTTTTATTTTCACTCAAATACAGGGTGTATCAAAAGGTTATGCAAAAAAAGAAACCACGTATAGTAGAGCTCAAATAAAGGCCACTTTGCTTAATAAACCCTTAAAAATTTAATAAAAAATGATTTCATGAGCCCTCCATAAATCTCCCCTGATCGGGGAAAAAATGCCAAATACTTACCAAAGAAGCATGATAATAATCAGAGACTTCATGCAAAAACTGAAGTCAATCGCAAAATAATTCGGTTTTTAATAATTATTTGGCGATTTTTAAGTGCCAACTTTGGGTGGCCCTAGCTATCTTGGGGTCCATTTCCGTATAGGGGTTTATTAAGCAAAGTGGGCTTTGTTTGAGCTCTACTATAAGTGGTTTCTTTTTTTGCATAACCTTTTGAAACACCCTGTATAGGGTCATTCAAAAGAATTGGGTGGATTTCAAAAAATCACAGGAGTTGAACAGAGCTGTTGGTGTAAAATAAAACAGAAATGAAAAAAAAAAAAAAAAAAGATTATTATGTTTGTGTTATTGATCTAATTATATTGCAGCAAATGACATGATTTTCGGGGCCAGGTCAAACATTACCCTGCAAGATTAGATGTATGATGACAATTAAAAACATAAACAGCACATAACAACTTCTTTAGAGCTACAGTTTCATACATTTGGGCTACCATCGGACACGATGATGCCACTATTTATCGATTGATTATTGTTTTGTTAAATTTCAGTTCAACAACATCAGATAAAGGTGGAACTAACGTTGTTGAAAATATGTTCCATGAAACGCAAAGATGTCAAGCGTTCAACTTTCACGGTAAGTTGTTGGGGATTGGCCTTGGGCCTGATGTACTGAGAAAATATATTCCAGTTCGATTTATAGTTTCACTATCTGTTTCACCCGTGCTGTGCCACGATTATTATTATAGAATAGAGGCGAAGGGGGTAGATCACGGATTCGCGTCCACCCTTAAGTTCTAGCCTATAAGTTATCCCGGAGGCGTTAGAGTCATTTCCGACGTTTGTTCTGCGTGGTTAGTATTTTCTAAATATTATTTTGCCTTATGCCGGTTTCGAACTCGTAACTCTGGAATGGCCGGTCATAATTTTGAAAACTATATCGTAAATTAAGAACTGAAAGGGTACATAAAACTTTCTCGCTTTGAGTTGATATGTTTTCGTAACCAAATTTAAGATATCAGACCGTGACTTGCCAATTTTGGTGAATTAATTTGAAATTTGGCCGTATCTTGAAAACGGTTTTACATTTTTTAATTCTGATTATTTTTCTGGGATCGTAGATTATGTTTGGGGGGAGGGGGCGCGCATTCTTATCAAATTTTCGCTATCTACTACCGTTTGGTCTGTGGCATTGGAATAGACAACCTCTACCACATACATTTCTGATTCATAACGTTAACTATTTAAAGTAAGAAAGTTGAGACACATGAGAGTTACGCCTTTTGAGGGTATGATTCCTGTCATTTATAGCAGATAAGGTAGGAACACATATAGTCGGATTTCCCATTCTTTTTATCTCTCTCTTCGGACAGCCTCAGTAGGTTGAGGTGGTGGATTTGTAACCCGGAGGCTGTTAGCTCGAATCTAAACCATCCCCGCCTTCTGGTCACAATAGATTTTAAATAATAAAGGTCGCAGTGATTATTGCAGTCTCAATTTAGATTTACAACCAGTTCAATAATTAATAATATCTCTCTCTTACAGTTGCGACTTATCCTCAAGAATATTATTGTGTTTTCAGGAACCTATAGGAACAAGTTACATCCCCATTAACCCGGATGAAGATAGCATTATACCCAAAGCATTAAACACAACGAGCATTAATGTCAACAAATTTAACGTGAATCCAAAATCCAAGATCAAATCATATTATTTGTTGATGTCGGTGATTAAAGAAGAAGCCTTAGTGGACACAGCAAGTGAGTCACCTTTGTGCTGCGAGTAATCATTGGCTAACGATTACTTGCTTTCTGTGTCCTTCATAGATCTTAACACGAAAATTAGAAAATATTTAAAACTAACTGATACCCGACGAACTATTATCGAGGTGCAACCGTTTAAACGCGATCAGAGCATACCACACATAGATTTCATATATTATTACCTACACATTTGTCTACGTAAAAAATGGGGAATGTAACGGGTTGTTAAGCTGCGTAGAACGTGTTGGGAGTAGTATTGGGTTAGGTTCCAAAAAAATTAAAATGCATGTTGAAGCCTGCGCAGCCTTAAACACGCATTTTAATTGTTTTGGAACCTAACCCAATACCATTGCTAACACGTTCTACCCAAAAAACTAGGTGGTGTTCAGGTCAGTTCTATGATTTTGAGTCAGGAACAACCACTTCAATACCATTATCATCGATTCATATTCTATTCTATTTGTTTGTTATATTGCCTTCATACTAATTTATTCCATTCGTTGTTATATTGCCTCCATATTGATTTATTCCATTTGCTTGTTATATTGCCTCCATATTAATTTAGTCCATTTGTTTGTTATATTGCCTCCATATAAATTTATTCCATTTGTTTGTTATATTGCCTCCATATTAATTTATTCCATTTGTTTATTATATTACCTCCATATTAATTGATTCCATTTGCTTGTTATATTGCCTCCATATAAATTTATTCCATTTGTTTGTTATATTGCCTCCATATTAATTTATTCCATTTGTTTGTTATATTACCTCCATATTAATTGATTCCATTTGCTTGTTATATTGCCTCCATATAAATTTATTCCATTTGTTTGTTATATTGCCTCCATATTAATTTATTCCATTTGTTTGTTATATTGCCTCCATATTAATCTATTCTATTTCTTTGTTATATTACCTCCATATTAATTGATTCCATTTACTTGTTATATTGCCTCCATATTAATTTATTCCATTTGTTTGTTATATTGCCTCCATATTAATTTATTCCATTTGTTTGTTATATTGCCTCGACATTAATTTATTCCATTTGTTTGTCGATTCCAGATAGTTTTACTTTGAACAACAACGGTCCTCCTCAAGTGTTACGACATTATTTGGGAACTGGTTTAGAAGTTTTTGAAAATCAAAAATTTCTTATCAAAGATGGTGAATATTCATTACCCATGGAACCATTTGGATCTCTTAATCAATTGTCAAGTTATACAGCCTGTTGGGAAACTCTTGACACAGTGGCTGATGTAAGTAAATTATTCATTGATTGCGAAAAAATTGAGCTCTAGTTTTGATTCTAGAAATTTTCTTTTACATGTATGAGACAGCATCAAATACGAAGGTTTCTCACCCGAGATAGACATAATAAATGACTTTTTTCGTCCACGGACCACAGGAAAGCAATTTTTTAGCGTACTTTTACTTAGGCCCCCACCCTCTTTTAAAGATTCTATTTCCAGTAGAACCTATGTGTGGGGATTGAAGTTGGGTTCGAACCAACAGCCTCCTGATTACGAATCCACTGCCTCTACCAACTGATCTACTGATTCTGTGTACTGGTTGAGTAAGATTACAAGTCTTAATAAAATGCCGTCTCATTTGTGTTAAACGGTATGGGCATGCCTCACGTTGTTGTAGCAGAGTACCTCTGAAAGGCAACTGTTCTCCCCATTTAATACAATTCATATAACTTAATATATCATTTGGGGGTGTATTTTCTTTCCACCCTTTAACTTAATTCTCTATACTCTCTTCATTCAGAAGCTAGCCACAGAGGGGAGCAAGCCAGCTTCACTAGGTGACGCTGCCAAGTCCTGATACATTTAATAAGAAATGTAAATACAGAAAGTTTGGTATTGGGAAGGGCATACAGCCTTTAAATAACTCTGCTTCAAACCAAAGGTGGAAAGTCATTAGCATTTCCTATACAGGGTGTCAATAAAGTCTCACACAACCCCCGTATCTCGAGAATGGCTGAAAATATAAGAAAACGCAAAAACACGTATCCCTTAGATATTAGGGGGATTAATTTTAGACTAAAAAATTTTT
>CM022876.1:28280095-28294526 GCA_012654025.1 Pachypsylla venusta | reverse complement strand
TTTTTTAAATTTAAATGGCTTGAGTGAGTTTCTAGTTTTAACATCGTGATTTTTCAACACATTTTTCAACACATACATACTAACCCTCCAAAATTTTAGACAACACGCATTGTCTAAAATTTTGGAGGGTTAGTATGGATCTGAATTTGATCGTCAGCCATTTCCTTGTATCAATTAATGTTTTATTTAAATTTGAATTCCAGTGTAGAATCAACGGTGATAAAACAGGATAATTTTTTTTTTTGTATTTGACTAGTTGATTAGAGAGAATTTCAAAACAAAACTGTGGAACAAATATTTGGTCGCTATTTTGTAACGAAATATCTCATAGGTTTCGTTGAATCTACGTTCCAAAGATTAATTTTCTTTCTTGTATGGTATGAGATCATTTTAAATCAGGTATAATTCGAAATGAGGTCCATATGATTGGAATATTGTTATTTGCTTGACTTCTTACTTCTTAGGTGCAAGCTCTGTCATCAGCATAATCTATCCACACGTTTAGGTCCACTCAGCAGTCTCGGGTCCCGCATTCTTTAGTTTGTCTGTCATCATCAGCATAATCTCTCCACACACTTGGGTCTCCTCTGCAGACATGGTTCCCACATTATTTATGTATAACATTTCAATTCGGCTACCAAACTGTCAATGATGTACTGTTTGAGACAATAATTTAGACTGGTCTCTGTTCTCAACCCCAGACAATAAATCTTTGTTAATTGATTTCTTGTATTGAGAACTTGGTTCAAACGATCTACTCGTCCGTCGCGTATAGAAAGATCAAAATAATTACAAGTTAGTAAATAGTCTGTGGGCTTGAAAATAATGGGTAAATCAGATGAATAACAAAACATACAGGGTAAAACCGGTTGTTCATTGCTAACGATTCCGCGTGGATTTGAAAATAATGTTAAATCACATGAATAACAATACATGCAGGGTAAAACCGGTTGTTCATTGTTAACGATTGCGCGTGGATATCAGGCTCTCACACAAGCGAGACAAGGCAAATTGCGACTTCAGGCGACAATAGAGCGAGCTTACTGCTTACAAAGGACGAACGGGATTTTCGTGGTTTACAGAATTTGCACCCAGAAGACTCGTATTCCATCTCTGGCGAGGTAGGAATTTTCATGATTTACAAAAAGGTGCACTCAGTCTTGTGGAGGACAATGGAGTGTCCAAAGTAACGGCAACAATAAATGTTAGATTTAAGCGGTAAAATTTGTATATGAGATGTTGTGTTAGGTATGTGAATGCATATTTCTTTGAGTTATTTTGTCTCAAATTTTGTGAACAGCATAGCATTTTACAAGGCATTATTAACAATTTCAAAAAATTCGAAAAACATTTTTTCAAGTTTTCAACCCGACCACGATAAGAATGCGGTACATCCCAGTCGCAAGCCGATTGTGATGCTCATTCTACCATTGAGTCGTTTGTTACTTGGGGGAAACTGAGAACGGTACGAGCTAGAGTTTGAAATTTTCATGGGCTAATAACGCGGAAAGCAACTCTGGAATATTATTATATAGTTTGTTTTGCTGATGTACTTATATTGCAGTAATTGACATTGTTCTTGGGCCCCATGCCATTTAAAGCCTCAAAAATTAGATATATGATGCAAGTTAAAAAATCTAGCGATTCTGCAATACCTTATTTGGAGTTGTATATAGTGTCATACATCTGGCTTCCATCTGACACGATGATGACACTATTGATTGATAGAGTTATATCTGGAAAAACAGAGACTACAATTTTCTCTAAAAAGGTCTTCAGTAACTACATGGTTTAACTTTTCGGTTCAAGACAGGTATTATTGATTTTTTTTGGAGCAAGTTACAAACTTAAAATGTGGTTTAATATAATCTTAAAAGTCTCTTTAAACGTTTTAGTTCAGGAAAATAAACTAATTCGCTTTAATTTTAATTTATTTTGAAAAAAAAAAAACTTTTTCTTCCGTATTTATTGGAGAATTTGAACATGTTGAACTAAGGTAGACATTTTTGTTTTGATTCTGCGACACAGTTGTACCAACATGAAAAAAGTTAGAAAGTTACTAGGTTTGAATGTCAAAAAGAGGAAAATTGAAAAGATCAAGAAACTTGCACCCCCACTCGAGCACTTGGGGCTTAGCGTAGTTGAGGCAGCCATACTGTCTGCTCCCAACTTTTCTTTTGTTTTTAAGCTTGAGCCACATTAATTCGAATGCTCTCAAGGGCAGCCCGTGTTAGGGTGTAATAGAACATCTTTATAGCCTCAGAATCAGGGATGGGTTCAGACCATCTGATAATAAATTCTTTTCTAAATTTATTCCTTCATTCTTATTTGTTACTAATGAACCTACCAGCCTTCTAATTTCTTCATTTGTTTTTTGATTGAATGTATTAATTTGATCGCATACAATATACATGGTGGAGCAGAAGACACATCACACTTGTATTTGAATTTCATGAAAGAGCACACGAAACAGCATTTGTGGCCTCAAATGTTGATATAACGTGCTTAGTTTTTCGATTTTTTCCCCCTTAAGGCGCTTTAACCGCTGTGTAAAACAGGTCGTTCGCGCCGTTTTCGAATTTTGTACACTGAATCATAATTAAGTTTTATACGAGTTTAGTTGTATACAATTCTGGAACGATTTTTGTTTGGTAAAAATTCATTCGCGCCATGATTCACACTCAAAAAAGATAGAGCCAAATGCTGTCGGAGACTGTTGGACACGACCTGTCACCTTAATATCCTGAATCTACATAATATATATACAGTGTGTTTGGCTATAAATGGGATCCCTGAATATGATGGGTAGTTGAGATCAAATGGAACATTTTTTATGAAACTTGTTAGTGAGCCAGATGAAACATAGCCGAGTTGCAGGGTGGAGAAGGTCATTTTTGGACAACTTTCAACGTCGCTTGTTGGGTTCTGTGTGAACGAACAAAAATAAGATGGACCCTAAATCCTAGTTTTTGAAAACGAAAGCAAAATGGGGGAAAACGTGAAAAGTGATCAATTTTTTTTGTCCCTTCTCGAATGTGATTCGACTTATGAAAAGAGCGTCTCTTTCCAAGAATTTTTGTGTAGAAAAAATTGGAAAAATCGAACAAAAAATTCAATTCCCATGTTAAGAGGGAACCACGAAAATGGTCCGATTTCGATATAATTTTAGAAATTTGTTCCAATTAAAGTCCTGGACACAACTGTCAAATTAGAATTTCGAAAAAAGCGCGTGATCCAAAATGGCAGTCTTCCAAAATCCAAGAAATGTTCAATTAAACGATTTTTCTCGTTTGATTTTTACTTTCACTTCTTATAGAAGTTAAAGTATTGTAATCGTGCAGAAAATTTATTCTTTTTTTCTCGTTATGACAGTACCTGAGTGTAACAAAGGTATGAGTTCACATTTTTAAAAAGGATATCATAAAAAAAAAGAAAAAAAAAATTGTGAATTTTCATATTACCTAGAATATTTTCTGATTAATTTTAACATGCTATTGTACTAGTTTAGAAGACTTTTTTTCCGATTTTTTTTTTCTTTCTTAATCTGAGTTCAGATTGCATTTTCCGTGCTCAGGTACTCTTAAAATCAATTTAAATGTGTTTTCAAACCAGGAAAAAAGAAATGTATTTAATCGAACATTTTCTGGACTTTCGGAAGGCTGCCATTTTGGTTCAAGCTCTTTTTTCGAAATTCTATAATGACAGCTGTGTTCAAGACTTTAATTGGAACTTATTTCTAGAACTTTATCGAAATCGGACCATTTTCGTGGTTTTCTCTTTACATGGGAATTGAATTTGAGAACAGACGAAAAAATTTGATCACTTTTCAGGTTTTCCCCTATTTTGTTTTTGTTTTTTAAATTTTTTGATGGCAAATTTGAAATCACTGCCATCAAAAACTAGGATTTAGGGTCCATCTTCTTTTTGTTTGGTCACACAGAACCCACTAAGCGATATTGAAAGTTGTCCAAAAATGACCTTCTCCACTCTGTAACTCGGCTATGCTTCATTTGGCTCACTAAAGAATTTCGTAAATATTCAGGGGTCCCATTTATAGTCAAACACCCTGTAGGTCCTAAAATTTAAATACGAAGGTTAAAATTGTTTTTATATCAATGACATTTTCGATTTTTTTTTCGACTCGTATCGAGTGACAATTTTCAAAAACGCCTTATTTGATCAGAAAGACATAATTAAACCAATTGCCAAAGGAGCATCTACCAAATAAACGTCCCCAACTTTGGGGAATACATTAATAAGACATCACAATCAATCGTCACCAGAATAAAAGAAATTTTCCTTCAGTAAACAACAAACACCCGGAAAAATATTTCTGCCTTTATTTTCTTAGCAGTCAACAAAAAAAAGCTACTCGTTAGTTGACTCTTTGAAGAGTCGACTCATTTCAAAAAGATGATTCGACTCGTGAGTGAGTCGAGTCGTGAGACGACTCGTGGATGACTAACCCATCCCTAAAAGAATGTAACATTTAAGTTTAGACACCCTGTACTTTCAATATAGGATTGAGTTGNTTTCAAAAAGATGATTCGACTCGTGAGTGAGTCGAGTCGTGAGTCGACTCGTGGATGAATAACCCATCCCTAAAAGAATGTAACATTTAAGTTGTGACACCCTGTACTTTCAATGTAGGATTGAGTTGTTTAGTGGCGTTCTGATTATCATGCCCAGCATCTCTATCATTTCTTTATTTTATTTATTTTTAAGAAATTCAATAAATAAGTAATTTATATTTAACATCTTTTCAATGTAGCTACATCTCAATTAGACTTCGTACATATACTTGTATACAGGGTGTTTCAATATAAATATGGCTAATATCTATTTTACAACATTCGTTAGTTAAGGTCGTATCACACTATTTGTCATGATTCCAAAATTTATGCACAATTTATTTGATATATATTTAATTTTTTGTTTGAGGAAAGATTTTAAATATTATAAATTTTCGTCGGATCGACTTTTTCAAATTTACGTAGAAATCATAATGAAAATGTATATTATATTTGTTGAGTTTTTGTGTTCGGTATATTGTGCCCCTATCAACTCCATTAAATTTGATGTTTTCAGACAAAATTATTTCTTTTCAAATTTTGTTTTGTTTTATACCATAGCAACCAGATATTTATCTATAATAAATATAATTTTGATATTTTCTATTTTTCCAATACGATTTCTGATCGAAAGTTAATTTAGTTATTCTTCACTTGTGTATTTTCGATAATTGAGGACTTGAGTGTCCACAGATGCCTCAAGAAATATTTTTTAAATGTAAGATTAATGTAATAGTTTTCAAAAATGTTCAAACATGACAAACGTGTTTGTCATGCGTTTAAACCCTATCAGACTATTTAGAGAAAAATTTGGTCACTTTTGTGTTTGATATCAAAGCAATCAAATAATGAATTTAATTAAATATATTTGCCGATCACACTATTTGTTATTGTTTGAAGTCGAAAAAAATTACAAAATTTGGAATCATGACAATTAGTGTGATACCACCTTTAGCCAAACAGCGTCAATAAAACTTTGAATACAAGAGTTCCCGTAAGATCATTGAACTTAAGCAACATTCACCGTTTTGATTACTAGGTGACGTCAATGTGGGTAGCTGCTTTGGACAATTCGGTCAGTAAAACCTCAGGAACCCTATAAATTTAAAATGACGGTCGAAATAATTCAATGGAGTATATATGTAGAAAATACTATCCGGAGATTGGCTCAGCACAATGTCTTCAATGGTATTCTATTTTTTCCTCACCATGATCCGAGCACTGATTATCATGTAACATTTAAGTTGTGTCACCCTGTACTTTCAATATAGGATTGAGTTGTTTAGTGGCGTTCTGATTATCATGTAACATTTAAGTTGTGTCACCCTGTACTTTCAATGTAGGATTGAGTTGTTTAGTGGCGTTCTGATTATGATGTAACATTTTAGTTGTGACACCCTGTACTTTCAATGTAGGATTGAGTTGTGTAGTGGCGTTCTGATTATCATGTAACATTTAAGTTATGACACCCTGTACTTTCAATGTAGGATTGAGTTGTTTAGTGGCGTTCTGATTATCATGTAACATTTAAGTTGTGTCACCCTGTACTTTCAATGTAGGATTGAGTTGTTTAGTGGCGTTCTGATTATCATGTAACATTTAAGTTGTGTCACCCTGTACTTTCAATGTAGGATTGAGTTGTTTAGTGGCGTTCTGATTATCATGTAACATTTAAGTTGTGTCACCCTGTACTTTCAATGTAGGATTGAGTTGTTTAGTGGCGTTCTGATTATCATGTAACATTTAAGTTGTGTCACCCTGTACTTTCAATGTAGGATTGAGTTGTTTAGTGGCGTTCTGATTATCATGTAACATTTAAGTTGTGTCACCCTGTACTTTCAATGTAGGATTGAGTTGTTTAGTGGCGTTCTGATTATCATGTAACATTTAAGTTGTGTCACCCTGTACTTTCAATGTAGGATTGAGTTGTTTAGTGGCGTTCTGATTATCATGTAACATTTAAGTTGTGTCACCCTGTACTTTCAATGTAGGATTGAGTTGTTTAGTGGCGTTCTGATTATCATGTAACATTTAAGTTGTGTCACCCTGTACTTTCAATGTAGGATTGAGTTGTTTAGTGGCGTTCTGATTATCATGTAACATTTAAGTTGTGTCACCCTGTACTTTCAATGTAGGATTGAGTTGTTTAGTGGCGTTCTGATTATCATGTAACATTTAAGTTGTGTCACCCTGTACTTTCAATGTAGGATTGAGTTGTTTAGTGGCGTTCTGATTATCATGTAACATTTAAGTTGTGTCACCCTGTACTTTCAATGTAGGATTGAGTTGTTTAGTGGCGTTCTGATTATCATGTAACATTTAAGTTGTGTCACCCTGTACTTTCAATGTAGGATTGAGTTGTTTAGTGGCGTTCTGATTATCATGTAACATTTAAGTTGTGTCACCCTGTACTTTCAATGTAGGATTGAGTTGTTTAGTGGCGTTCTGATTATCATGTAACATTTAAGTTGTGTCACCCTGTACTTTCAATGTAGGATTGAGTTGTTTAGTGGCGTTCTGATTATCATGTAACATTTAAGTTGTGTCACCCTGTACTTTCAATGTAGGATTGAGTTGTTTAGTGGNACAAAATCAGGGGTGTATTTTGGATACGTATGATATGAGCCGAATTAGATGTTACGAGTGTTTGTTGGAGACTAATAATTGTATCTTTAATGGTAAACATCGTCCGGTCATTATTACAAAATCAGGGGTGTATTTTGGATACGTATGATATGAGCCGAATTAGATGTTACGAGTGTTTGTTGGAGACTAATAATTGTATCTTTAATGGTAAACATTGTCGGGTCATTATTACAAAATCAGGGGTGTATTTTGGATAAGTATGATGTGAGCCGAATTAGATGTTACGAGTGTTTGTTGGGAACTAATAATTGTATCTTTAATGGTAAACATCGTCCGGTCATTTTGTATTTTTTGTAGTGTATTTTGGATACGTAATAGCCAATGGATTTCATGACATAAGTGGAACGGCGCGTTCACACTGACAGTTTTGGATTTTGATATATACAGGGTGTCCCAAATGTTCGAGATCACCTGAATATCTTTTGAATGGCTTTATGAGGATTTTTAAAATTAAACCACCTGATGGTGTGGCCAATTTTTCAGGGACGGGTCCTATGTGGCCCCCAGGGGGTTCAACTATTGCTTACTAATTACGAACCCCCATCTAGTGATACATTTTCTGAAAGACAATAGAATTAGAAGTACTTTGCAAAAAAATTTACACGTCTAGCGTGTTTGGTTTCGAAATGGCGGCCATTTGAAATTTCCAAGATATGGCTTCCGAGAGTGTACAACTAGCGAATTATTAGAGTGTATACACTCTTTTTTTTCAAATTTACCTATAATGTTATATATCCATAGCTATTCATTGGCCTGATTCGTAAAAGTTTGGAAAAAGACTTATAGAAAATTAGTTTATTTTTGTCCATGTGGCGGTTTTCTTCCAAAGTAACTCAGGAAAATCCTTCCAGATTTTAATTTTCAACTCGGACAAGTCCGAGTATCTTCGGACAAGGATATTGTGCAACGAATAAGCGTTAAACTTTTTATAATTTTTTTAAAAAAAAAAAAGTTATGCCCCGGAACTTGGAACCTTCAGGGCACTTCTTTTTACAGCCATGTCATTCCGGAATCGAGAAAATTCGATCAGAAAATTTTCGCTCCAGGCGGCGGGATTCGAACCCACAACCTTCGGACCATAAGTGTCAATGGTCTTAACAATTCCACCACAAAGATCGGCATATATTGGGCGTTCTGGTCAGCTCAGTATCAGCTAACCAGAACGCCCAATATATGCCGATCTGTGTGGTGGAATTGTTAAGACCATTGACACTCCTAATCCGAAGGTTGTGGGTTCGAATCCCGCCTGGAGCGAAAATTTTCTGATCGAATTTTGTGTTCAAGACTTTAACGTCCAGAAATTACTCTTTGGCCTCATTGTACATAACCTACCAGAGTGTTTAATTGTATATTTATGTTGAAATATTTATTTATTGAATTTGGACTGCGAGCACACGCCACCAAAATCTCCTGCGCGCACAATGCCATTATAAAAACAACCAGACCGTGAATGTGTCTGCTGGTGACTGGTCTCCTGTTAATCATTACTGTTTTTTTGTTTACAACTCCACACAGGACCAAAGTGTCCGATGGTACATGGTATATTGGGCAGGTTTAAATCTTCTTGTAAACTTACCACCGCCAATTTCACGGTCCCAATAAGTTGACCGAACATATTGGGACAAAGTAATGTATTTGTACCAAAGTTATTTTTTTACTTCAGATCAATGTAGTGTTGTTGATGTACATTCTGAAGGGGACTGCACATTTTTTCGGCAAATATTTTTTTATTTATCATCATGGGGACATTATCGTGTTCGATGGTGATTCGATCACAGCACACATGAGTTTGCAATTTTGTAAATTTCGAAATTGCAACCGCGCTCCTTAATTCTTTCCATTTGAACCCTGTAAATATCATGTGAAAAACAGAAGCATTAATTATGTTCTGTCGTCTCACATATTTAATACCAATTCACTTATTTTTCGGGGGGTTTTGTAAGGATTCAAATTGGTATCTGCAGCAGCTATGTTCTACTCATCTAAATATACGTCACCCGTTTGGTATGCTGTACTTCCTACTCTCTGTCATTTGATGATATTCAGCAATGGTAAGTTGGAATTTTATGAATGTATAATTAAAGGAGAGCATTCACACTACACAGTGAAAGTGCTCTCCGACGCCGTACCGTGATCTTCACAGGGTACGAACAGGAGATAGAGATAAAATGAGAAAGGAAGGATAAAGGAGCATTCACACTACACAGTGAAAGTGTCAGACATAAAAATATTTTACTGATGGCTGAGCACGGAAAAAACACTGACGGGTGTCATCAAAATCACTGTCAGATCACGGTCACTGACGAAATTGTCAATATAGTGTGTATGTTCCTGAATACAGATATTATTTACAGTGGGGATGCGCTAGTCATCCAAGATTCGACTCACGATCGACTCACTAATGAGTCGAATCATCTTTTTGAAATGAGTCGACTCTTCAAAGAGTCGACTTGCGAGTGGCTTTTTTTTGTTGACTGATAAAGATAATAAAAGGAGACATATTTTTCTGGGTGTTTGTTGTTTACTGAAGGAAAATGTTCTTTTATTCTGGTGGCGATTGATTGTGATGTCTTTTTAATGTATTCACTAAAGTTGGGGGCGTTTATTTGGTAGATGCCCCTTTTTTCAATTGGTTTTATTATATCTTTCTGATCAAATAAGGTGTTTTTGAAAATTGTCACTCGATGCGAGTCCAGATCAAGAGTCGACTCATGGAGTAGACTCATATTTGTGAGTCGAGTCGAGTCATGTCGACTCACCTACGTGAGTCGAAAATCCCATCCCTAGTTTTGTTTTTCAAGGACAATGGAAATTGGAGGGGGGTGGGGTATTGGTTTGTGCTCAGCCTGTATATTGCAACCTTTAAAACCCAACATTTAAACGTTTTGTCAGGTGCCTTAGAGGCAAGGCCATTCTGACTATTAGTATTTTCTAAATTTTATTTTACCCGTTCCCGGTTTCGAACCTGTAACTCGGGAATGGCTGGCCATACCTTTGCAGAAAATGTCCTAAAATAAGGACAAAATGGTCACCTAAAAATTTCTCGTGTTGAGTTGATATGTTGTCACGACAAATTTTAAGATATCGTGACTATCCGATTTTTTTGAAGAAATTATAAATTTTGCCGTAACTCGAAAACGGCTTGACATAATTTATTTCTGATAATTTTATTGGGGTCGTAGATCATGATTTTTTTTTTTTTTTTTTTTTTTTTTTTTTTTTTTTTNTTTTTTTTTTTTTTTTTTTTTTTTTTTTTTTTGGGCGGGATCCATTCCCATCAATTTTTTGCTATCTGCTACCGTTTGGACTGTGGTATTGTAACCTGATTTATATATTAACTAGCTGTTTTCCCGTGCTTCGCTACGGTTACAAAATCAACAACTCAATTTTAGATTTTCGGTTGAACCGACCCCCCGAGTGAACACGTCTCCTATTTAGATAACTGAAGCTCAGTGGTTAAGTGCTCGTCTGATAAACGGGAGGGCGTGGTTCAATCCCCAGCAGAGGCAGGATTTTTCCTCAATAATTTGAGTACTTGACCACATAAAAATAGAGCTCTAAGGTTTAGGTGGTAGAAAATGTCTCAGCATTAAGCTCGCCCAGTGGTAACCTTCCACTCAAAGAGTCTATTCTTTTAGGAATAATATGGATCGCTTTGTGATAACCATAGTGAGAGAGTAAAAAAACACCCATAAAAAATTCCGGGTAGTAAAAAATGAAAGAAAAAAATCAATTTTATGTTTGATATATACCCACAGCAGTCACAATATGATCGGCTCGCTGGTTAACCCAAAAATCGTTTTATTTCAAGAAACTGCCTGCACCCATTTATAATTTCATTGCGGCAAAATTATAAATGACTGTCTAACCCCCCAACTGTGATGTTGTTAGCCAGTTGCTTGCATGTCTGGGCCATCATCACAATGTCGTAAATTATATTTAGATTTGTTACTTGCCAACTGTGGGGAGACTCTTGCTTCTGTGAAAATGTACATTGTACAGGGTCGTTGCTTACTACAACCCCCTCCCTCCCTTCCATTCAATTCGTTGGTTTTGTTAACGAGTCGCTTGCATTTCAGAGCAATCATGATAACGTCAAATATCTTCTGACTTTAGGTTACGCTGGGTTGCAGCCATTACGCAAACTTCAACATGCATTCGTTTTACCCAACAAACGTGTTGATGTCATATTTACACTCTTAGAAACATATTAAAAAAGTTTGGCGAAAACTTTGTAACTTCAAAATATGACTACTCATGTCGTATTTTCTTTTTTGGACATTCTTTCTTCTTTAACTTCACCTTTTAACAATTCTATTTCGGGTGGTGTTGCCTTCCTTAATTCTACCATGCCACAAACTTCTGCTCGGTTTCCACTCTCTTAGCTGTAACTCTTTCCTGGCACGGTAACCCTAGCTTGCTTGACACAATATCAATAGAAACTTATTTTGAAGCAGAATTTTTTTTAAAGGCTGGATGCAATTCCTAACACTAAATCTTCTGTATATTTACATAGGCTTATAGAACCGTCACCTAATGAATCTGGCCTGCTCCCCCCCGGTGGCTACATTTTTTGGTCATTCCGAATATAATAAATCAGAGTCAATGCTTTAATACACTAGTTTCCTTCTAGATGACGGAAAGTTAACAAATTCCCGAGGTTTGACCACGTGTATTCTACCCCAACCGATGCTGACTATTCCGGCCCTTAAATTCAATGTGGGAAGCTGGTTTGTAAGCTCGAATAAGAATTTAAACAGAAATTGTTTCTATGCCAAGTTGAACACACCAGTTTCCGTTGGATCACTGAAGTTAAGCAACATCCAGCAAGGTAGCTTTCGTGATGCTGGCAATTTTTCGGCCCAACCCAGGATGGCTGAGGTCAATGTGGGTAGCTGATGGTTTGCAAGTTTCTAGCAAATGGAGGGTAAAACCCCCGTCTCGAATGACGAATAGATGTTAAAGAGACGTTAATCCAAAAAAAAAAAGAAGAAGATGTGTTTGGGCCCAATTGAGTAATTGAGCTACCCTAGGCTTCATGGTAGTCATTTTATCTGACTGATACAAAAATATGACTTCTCGCAATGAATTAAAAGATTCATTTCATAAATCTCATTTCTTGTGCGATCCGGGACCCCATGGTGGCCTTTTGTGTCATCCAGGGCCTCTTCTTGTCCATTTTAACTGAGTAAGTTCAAAATATGACTTCTCGCAATTAATCAAAGAACTAAAAGATTCATTTCTCAAATCTCGCCCAACAACATTTTCTTCCATTCAAACCAGTTGATCTGGTTGCATTGGTGCACTTGCACCATCAACAATACGTATAGATTATTTCTGCAGCTGCGTTCTGGTGCATTTTTTTCTTCTCCTTCAATATTTGAACTTTGGTACAATGTTAGGTACATGGTTTTTCCATTACACACTTGGTTAGTACATTCTATTATTGATTTATATTCTATGTGCTTATAATCTATACAGTATGTCCCATTGCAACATAACCTAGCTAATTGCAGGACATTTGCTAGAGTTTCTGGAATTCAAAAATTTGAACTCAAATAGGACACGAAAATGTATATGTAAAAATAATAAACCAAAACTCTGCCTATGTGCAAGGGTTTAAGACCATATTATAAAACTCCACTTGAGTGCGAGTTGGAGTGGTCACTACCACTTGAGTGTCTGTTTTGTATTTTAAAAAAATGTTCTGACCAGAAAAAAAATCAATGTAATGTTATTATAATATAAAAACAGAAATTCTAAAAGTGCGAGTGGCTACTTCGCTAATTTGTATAATCGGAGTGACAACTCACACTTAAGTGGAGTTTTATAATATGGCTCTTATTATGTTACTCGCTAAAAAAACAAGATTTTGATATTTTACGTTTCAAGGAAAGTAGAATCTAAGCATCGAAAAAAAATCTGTTTGTCCGCCGCACTCCGTTCGTTGTGAAGGACACTTTTAGGACGACCGATTTTGATATGTAGGGTCCATTTAAGGCTTTAGCACGTCCTAAAACTTTTGTTCAACGTCAGTCACATATATAGGGTTCCATGCTACCATTCCCTTTTGTTCTTGAAACGGAAAAATAATAATTTAAGAATTGCACCCGAAGCAGCTAGAATTTAATAAATAGAGGGGCATTCACACTAAGCAGTGACCGGCAAGTGATCCGCCCGGAAAAACTAAAAAATGTTCTTTTAGGTATAGTTGAAGGAACATGTTCATACTCGAATTAGACTGGCACGTGACATTGCATTACTGTGAGCCTGCACGATCAGCGGGAATCACTTGCCGGCACTGTCACTGCTTAGTGCGATTCTCAAATGTGTTGTCCGATCTTGATGAAACTCGCCATGAACATTTATTAACGTTCATAGAACTATTGCTAAAGTTATTTTATTACACCAAATTACTGTCAATTACACTTAAACATCACTTGCTGCTGTGATGGCATCATAATGAAAGATTATTTCTGTGGTAGACGCAGATAAGTATTATAATAGATAATGGATCGATCACAACTTTCCGTAATCATGACGGGTCTCTGTGGTTCCATAACAATTGAATCTGAGACAAGTGACTCCCAACTTAGGACTTGGATTGACCTGTGTGAAACATTTTAAAAATTTGGTCTTTGATTCCAAAGGATAAATATAATATTGGAAGTGTCTTGTGCATAGTACAAAAATCATTAAAAAAATGAGCATTTTTTTTGTACGAAACCCATTGTACTGTAACGCCTAAAAATTCTGGGGTCAAGTAGACCACAAATTTCAGTGGCCTACTTGACCTCCATTCGAATGGAACAATATTAAATAGTGAAAATTAAATTTCTGGAGGCCGGACGCATTTTTTATTCAATTTTTGGATTCTTCGTAACTTAATTGGCTTTATGTTTTCTCTTTCAGTCTTGTTTTATGAACCAACTGTTGAGAACCCCTGTTTCCTCGGCAAATACATTTTGCATATATTTATTCCGCCCATTATTAGTAAACTCAATTTCATTTGACAACCCCTGTATGTTTATTTTGCACGTATTTCCTTTATTCCATCCATTCTAAACCATTCTACTTAACATTTGACAACCCCTGTTTGTTTATTTTGCACGTATTTCCTTTATTCCATCCACTCTAAACCATTCTACTTAACATTTGACAACCCCTGTATGTTTATTTTGCACGTATTTCCTTTATTCCATCCATTCTAAACC
>CM022876.1:28242619-28272949 GCA_012654025.1 Pachypsylla venusta | reverse complement strand
TGGTGTCTGAAATTTCCGTAATACTAAAATCTAATCGCAAAAAACGTCTGCCAATAGTAACTGTTAAGGTTATACGCCTTATCTAAAACAAGATCTGTATTGTATACTTGGACGAGAATCTGAGAATGGTGTCTGAAATTTCCGTAATACTAAAATCTAATCGCAAAAAACGTCTGCCAATAGTAACTGTTAAGGTTATACGCCTTATCTAAAACAAGATCTGTATTGTATACTTTGACGAGAATCTGAGAATGGTGTCTGAAATTTCCGTAATACTAAAATCTAATCGCAAAAAACGTCTGCCATTAGTAACTGTTAAGGTTATACGCCTTATCTAAAACAAGATCTGTATTGTATACTTGGACGAGAATCTGAGAATGGTGTCTGACGAGTGGTCAATGGTCAGTCTTGCCTAGCAATAATAAATTATTGACAACAACAATATTGAAACACAAAGAAAATAAATAGAAATAGTGAATTTGCAAATATTGCTTCTCATGAATTTAATTTACCATGAAACTAGAAGGAAGTAGACATTCATTGATAAAGTTTTATTATTTGAGCTATTTTACAGGGTGATTCTAAACATTAATACATCAACAAGAGTAATATAATTATAGGGAATACTGTGAAATATCAGAAAAAATAATTAGTGTTAAGTTGGTTAAATTGGGTACTATATGTCAAGTAAAACCATAATGAAGGTTGAAAATTACTATATCTTAGTCAATTGAAGATATAGTAATGTATAGTTGAATAACATTCTGAAAAAAAAAATGTAAAAGAAACATCCAAAATTCTACTACCCATTCTGGCTACACTCCTGAGCCAAAAACGTTTCAGGATTTGATGTAAAATTTAATTCTAAATCAAAGAAAGTAAACCTTTAGGACACTTGTTAGAACTATCAAAGGCAAGAAATGAAAATGATAAAAAAAAAAACACTTGAATTCACGTTGTATTATCTTTTGTAAAACATAAAGTAAAGTGTTTTTTTAATCATTTTCATTTCTTGTATTTAATTCTACTTAAGTTTGATTAGAGTCCTTTTTTTCATAAATTGCATTGTTCAAGTGTTATAAGCCAAAAATTAAAATTTGCCGCTAACAATTTCGCTCATTTCAGAAATCGTCGCAAACGTATATTATGACGCAAATAATTTCCAGTTTTATGGGAATATATTCCAGGCACGTTTTTTTAGTCTCATTTGACTGGGATGATAGCAATTTTAAAATGTAGCCACCAAGGGTATCAAGCCAGCCTCAGTAGGTGACAGTCCCCAGACTGTGTAAATACAGATGGTTTGGTGTTATGAAGGGCAATCAATCTTTAAAAAAAACTGCTTGAAAAGTCATCAGCGAATTGCTGTTTCTACGCAGTTTCTATGGATACTTGTTGTCCAGCTGGGACCTTGTGATGCCCATTTTAAAATAAATGAGGTGATCAGTTCACGGAATGAATGCAATCACCCTGTTGCCTCTTTATAGGGTATATTATTTTGACACCCCAACCCAACTGTGTATCCCCCGCTTATGAAACAATATCTAGAAGATATTAAAACAATAGAAATGTTCGCGGATGATATGAACATCTTGACTGAGACACAGAGAGAAGGGAGACGGCAAAGTCAAGTGCCACTGGAGAGGATACCAATAATAGGTCTAAAGATTAGAATAAAGGATTTGTCAAGTTAAAGAGGATATACCATTCATCTCATCCTCGGATAGCAAATACAGGGTGACCATTGAGGATTATATTCACGCCACACTGATCTAAATCAAACACTCAAACGTGCCCTGAGTTCCTGTCATATTCCGTTTGTTCTTGAACCATCAACCATAGACTTAATGGTAAAAGACCAGACGGATTAACATTGTACCCCGGAAAAGAAGTCGCCAATCCATTTGAGACGTCTTTGCATGAAATCATTTGAGACGTCAGTAGGTGTTTCTTTAGAAAACCTCCATGACTATCCTCTTCGGATCTTTTGACCATGTGTATATACTTTTCAACTCTATCTCCAAAGCCTCGATCCTTGAGATATAAGATAGACGCGCGGAGTTGTAGTTCAGTTCATCCTGGGTTGTGTTGGAAAACTATCCAGGATAACGAAGGTGCAAACCTACATGGACACCCACTTGGTAAAACCTATAAAATAGATATTCAATTTGTCCAACCACCCTGTACATTGTTCTGGACTTTCAGCAAATCTATATATTTATACTGGTACATATGTATCCATAGAGTTTCACAAATAAGGTGTGGTGGAAGTAAATGTATCCGGAAAAGTGTACTTTTTTAGATTTTTCGAAATAATTTTGAAAATACGTGTTTACAAAATTTGTAGAGAAGTAAATTCCGCGTCCAAAAAGTACCCACATGGCACAATTTGCTTCAGCTTTAACTGCAATGCTTGATTAAATATGACCGGAAATCTGGAAAATTATTTTTCACGGGTTTCCTCTTTCTTTTGATATTATATAATAAATCAAAGAACTTTTCCAACCACTCTGTACGTCCTTTCGGCAAATCTACGAGTATATATTTATACTGCTGGATATTTGTGCATACAGTTTTACAGATAAGTGTAGTGGAGGTGGAGGTAAATGTATCCGGAAAAGAGTACTTTTTTAGATGTTTCGAAATAATTTTGAAAATCGGTCTTTACAATACGTATAGAGAAGTAAAAGCCGCGTCCAATAAGTACCCACATGGCACAATTTGCTTCAGCTTTAACTGCAATGCTTGGTTAAATATGACCGGAATCTGGAAAATTATATTTCATGGGATTTATCTTTATCTTTGATATTGTATAATCAATTAAAAATAACTTGCCCAACCATCCTGTACATTGCTCAGGACTTTCAGCAAATCTATATAGTTCTATTGCTACATATTTACCCATGCATCAGTTTGGATTCTTTTGTTTTATCTCGGCAGGATCGTGAGTGGTACGCTATCCTTATAGTATCTACGCACAATGACAAGGAAATACCAAAGAGTGTTCAAGTGGTCTTCTGAAATATAAAATTGCGTGAACAATCATTCTAACCCTTGCAAATCAATAGGCTGTCATGGCGAAGGCGTCTCCGCAGACAAAGCGATGCGGGGAACCCCAACGTGGCCTCGCAAAACGATAAAAATAAATGTTTTTTTCCATTTATCCCTCTTCATTAGAAAAAAGTCATTTTCTAATGAAGGACATTTATAATTAAATCCCAAGGAACATCTGTGGGCCTCAAAAGCGAATATAAGGGGGAGGGCGTTAGGGACGATCCCTCCCCCAGACCTGAAGAAGTTGAACGTCGAAACACGTTTCTCAAATTTGGTAATTAAAAAAAAAATGTAAGGGCTTTAATGTGAAATTTTACGATGGCCCGGACTGGCGCCGCCATTGTAAATAGGTACTCAATGATATTGCACAGCCCCATACATAATAGCATCCTCTATTTGTTTATCTTCTATGGCCCTTTTGAGTGTCGTGTTGACTGATCAGTCTTCTGAAAACGGTTACTATTTCCAAACACGTTTCTTGAATACTATTTCCATATCAATTAGAATTTCGATCCTCAATCGCCCCCCCCCCCTTCAACTAGAGATCCGTATTTAGGACTTTTCAGACTATATGCATGACTTAAAAATACGGGGTCGTAGTGTAATGCTTGTTTATACTGGGGGTGCCATATCCTCCGCCCCTAAGTTTGGGAGAGGGTATTTTTTGGGAAAAAATGTAAGGGTTTTAATGTGAAATTTTACGATGGCCCGGACTGGCGCCGCCATTGTAAATAGGTACTCAATGATATTGCACAGCCCCATACATAATAGCATCCCCTATTTGTTTATCTTCTATGGCCCTTTTGAGTGTCGTGTTGACTGATCAGTCTTCTGAAAACGGTTACAACATTATAGATTATAGTGAAGGAATGATGTAGTCAGCAGATGTTGGTCACATTGAATTCTGTTAGAATATTGAACAGAATCTTTAAGCACACCTTTCAGAGTTTTAAAGATTTCCATGGAAATGTGTCACTGAACCGATTAAAATTGAATTCAGTATTACTGACTTAGAAAACCTTTTAGTAGGATTTTTCCCCATTTTAGCCTTTACATTGCGCTCCAAATATTTTCTCTTCTGGTATCTCCTTGATTTTTCCTTCTATTTTTTCTTTTTCCATGTTCTCTTCCGCTAAGTCTTTAATTCCTTACTCCTATCAAGGTGTGAGAAGACTTTTTAAAACAATAACAATGTATTTTTGTGGGGAAAAAACGATTTAATTTTGTGTCAAAATGAGTAATCACAACGCTCAATCCATTTTGAGCGTTGTTCTTTTTTGTCCTGTGAACTGCAAATTTTACTCACAGTTTTTTCCAATTAGGTATACTCGTAGTTATCGTATATTGTAGAGGGCTTAAAGACAGGTAATCTATGAAATAACAAGAATGATGTAGTCAGCAATGTATCGATAGAGGTATGTGTGTTTACACTTTTTGGTTAGCCATAGAGATGTGGAAAATATATTGGGGATGGACCCCCCCCACACACACCAAAAAAAAATCAGGCCAAGAGAATTAGAATTCATCAATGATGAAAAAATTCCGGGAAAAAATTTTGTGCTTTTAAGCGCTTCAGTTATGGCCCAAAAACCATAGTCCAAATATAGGAGCCGTGCTCACTCTGGGGGCCGGTTCCACCAAAAATCCAAACTTGAGGATCTTCAATGTCGCATCTCGAAATTGTTGTTGAAGTACAGGCAAACAGCTAGTATTGTAGAAATTTAGAATCAATCGAATATAAATTTTGTAGGTCATTGAAGTCTGTCTCATTTAATCCTAATGTGATGACTTTGATTTAGTCGAAATTGCAATGAAATGTTTTGATCATACAATTTTACACGTATTTAAGGTGATAAAATTAACAATTGTCACCTCCATTTACTCAACAAGAAGAAAGAAGCTCTCACAGAAATGTCTAATGTTTCTAATAGTGTGTTGTATTGTATCAATAGGTAGGTAGTGAGTGGAATGAGGAGATAGAAGGCTATAATATAAAAAGTAACAAACAAGGATTTAATAAAATAAAAAGAAGAAAGAAGAGAAACAGATTAAGTGGTGGTCGAACACTAGAAGAAAAGTCAAACAGATTGAACAGCAAATTGAAAGAATAAGTCCATCAGTAATGACATACCTCTTTGATTATTGTCGATATTAATCTAATATCCCCTCAATCATCTATCTGGTGATTGGTCTCAAAGAATGTTTGAGGAAATAATTGAAGGTTCAACAATCAATCTGAATATAACAAAACCAATAATTGTGAGACACAATATTCATTCTGGTACGATAGCAGTTAGTAAGTCCTTTTTAACTTTTGAAATAACTCAAAAACATTTTAGAAGGAAAACAATGAGAGTAATATTCATAAGAAGATACTTTGATCTTCAAAGTATCTTCTTATCCAAGATGTAATGGGAGGTTTTGTATTGTTCATCCTTCAGCAGATGAAAGAATAAGTCCTTTCAGAAGGAAATGTGTGTGGAAAGTTAGGAGACTTTCAACAAAATAAATTAAGAAGTGGTCGAACACAAGGAAGAAAAGTCAAACAGATTGAACAGCAAATTGAAAGAATAAGTCCTTTCAGAAGGAAATGTGTGTGGAAAGTTAGAGGACTTTCAACAAAACAAATTAAGAAGTGGTCGAACACAAGGAAGAAAAGTCAAACAGATTGAACAGCAAATTGAAAGAATAAGTCCTTTGAGTAGGAAATGTGTGTGGAAAGTTAGGAGACTTTCAACAAAACAAATTAAGTAGTGGTCGAACACAAGAAAGAAAACGTCCCACAAGGGTTTGGAGGGGTCCATGTCCGGAATTGTAGAAAGTTAGGGGACTTTCCAAATATGTCTTTCTCAGTGTATAAATATTTAGAACACACTGTAGCTTATGAAGTCGTACATTTCGAAATTCAGAAAATAATTAAATATTTTAATCCAAAACATACTTTAAATATTTTTTTAAAGAAAATTTTTAACTTCGTACGGTGTATTCCTAATGATTTTTTTTATATCCTCGTAGCCTCAAGGAGCTTGGATGAGTGAAAACTGAGTGAGCTTTATCCAAGAAGTGATCCTTGAATAAGGCTAATTCCACTTTTCTGACAGTCTTTGGACGATTTTATTTCCATATATATTTCATATTCTGAGTGCATAACTCCGTCGCATGTTTTGATGAGTGCTAGAGCCCCTCAAAAATTGAGGGGCTCTAGCACCCTCAATTTTTGTTGTTATTTCTCAATAGTTTCATGAAAACTGTCCTGCGTGGTATAATAATATGGAGAAAAAAAAACAATAGAAATACCAATATATTAGTTTGTCCCGAACATTTTTCTCTGCGTACTTTAGTTTCTACTGAAAAAATTATACAAGTCTTTGAAAAAAGTCATTTTTGGCGCTAACTCGCCTTTTGTTATATCATACTTACATACTAAAAGGGGACTGTGTGCCAAATTTCAAGTCTGTAGCTTCAGCAGTCGTTGATTATGAGTCTATCAGTATACCAACTGGGCTTTGTAATTTATAAGTATATAGATTTCTAGAACACCCTGTTCTATGAAGATAGCAGAAGAAGTGTTAATTTGAAGGATTTAAAGTTCACAATTGGTAGGATTGTATTTAGGGTCAAAATTTAAGAGCTGGGCTATCAGCTCAGGAAGCTCAACAAAAAGTAAGGATAAATAGGGAGGGGAAGGAGGAAGGAGCTATTCTCGCCTTTCACTTTCTTTTGCAGAATGAATATGTTACAATTGTATCATACTGTTGTTGTGGTGGTAGCGGTGTTCCTCTTAAAATCAACTATTTTCTCCGTTTTTTAGTCCAGGCTTGAAATAATGGTAGAAAATGTTTGATATGAGGTAACCGAAAAGGGTTTGATGGTCCTTGGCTAGAGCTATGAGAAATGTCTCAAACTAAACTGCATTTGGAGGAAGGATTTCATATTTGTCATTCCCTTCTCAAAAGCAAGCTGAGTATGAGATACACTCTGCTCTGGAAATGTCTCAAACTAAACTGCATTTGGAGGAAGGATTTCACATTTTTCATTCCCTTCTCAAAAGCAAGCTGAGTGTGAGATACACTCTCCTCTGGAAATGTCTCAAACTAAACTGCATTTGGAGGAAGGATTTCATATTTTTCATTCCCTTCTCAAAAGCAAGCTGAGTATGAGATACACTCTGCTCTGGAAATAGCTGAGTATGAGATACACTCCGCTCTGGAAATGTCTCAAACTAAACTGCATCCTTCTCAAAAACTTCATTTGAAGTGTCAATAATATTCTCCCCCTTTGTTTCATACTTCACCACAGAGTCATATCCAGTTTAATTTCTTTTACCACACTTAACATAAATCTTGCTTTCGTAGGAGGGACATTGTGTCGTCTGCAGAGCTTCTAAAAAAACTATATTTATATAAAATTTTATACTTACTTCATGTATTATCTTTATGAAAGGCAAATACTTATTTGTTAAGCGAAACTTGGATAAAGCAGAATCCAATTCCTCTATTTATAGAGGATTCACCTAAAATCAGTTTCTTAAAAAAATGCTCTTGAGTGGAAGGTAACCACTAGGTGAGGTTAATACCTGGGTCATTTTCATTTTTTTTTTTTTTTTTAATTTCTAAGAGGTCCTTCTTCGAAAAAGTATTCGGAAAGAAAGCAATTGTCTGTAAAACATTTCCTGTTTTACAATTGGGCGTGAAGTTGAAGAAGAAGCACATTACTTTTTTCGGAATGTATTATTTTTTTAACACAATTTTTATGTTAAAAAAAAAATCTAATATTTTTCTCCTTATTTTGTTTGTTTTCAGGGATTCATTATTGTTGCGTCAAATGACTGATGGAAAAACATTTATACAATTAATCTACACAACAAATAATCAAATTAAAGATTGTGAATACATAAAATCAAAAAAATTAATCAAACAATTTCTCAGATCGTTTAAACATACAATTCATGCTCGAAAAAACACAACAATTGAAGCATTAGATGGTAAACCATTACCAAATTATTATGAAAAATGGTTTAGTATGCACAAGCTGAAACATAGATGTAATAAATTACATAAAAATATCAGGAAAAAAATGACCAAAAGAGTACCGAATATCTATAATAATATGATTGATCATTATGATTGGAAATATATCAATAGTAAAATGATTAAAAATAGAAATCATACTGTACCAGAATATCTTATTGGGTCCAAGAGTAAACCAGCGACTATTGAAACTCTTAGTAAATCAATGAAAAATAATAAAATTTTGAATAATCATGAGAGAAACCCCAAATTTCCTATTGAATCTTCGACAATAAAAACATTAACAGCGTATACTGATGAACATACCGGAAAAACTTTTGAAACATTGAAGAATATAAAAAATAATATTCATAAAAATTTGAAACATACAAACAAAGAAGAACTACCTACACATCTACCTAAAAACCATAAAAATCAAATAATTTTTAATCAATACAATAATACGACTCCATCAGAAACAGTTTCAAACAATAAGAATCAACTTCAAACAACATTTACTCAAAAGAACATAAATACCATAAACAAATCTAGAAAAAATAAAACATTAGAAAATAATCATAGTACGAACATATTAAATTATTCAATTAAAACGAATGGTAAACATATATTTTTAAATATAAGTAAACCAGAAATTGATCATCATGCTAGCAGAATTCATAAGATTCCAAAACACAAAAATAAAAATAAGATAGGAACAAATAATAGTTTTACTGATCATAACAATGTGTTTGAGAATCAGTTAAATACTTCAACA
Organism: Pachypsylla venusta; assembly: GCA_012654025.1. Taxonomy (NCBI): domain Eukaryota; kingdom Metazoa; phylum Arthropoda; class Insecta; order Hemiptera; family Aphalaridae; genus Pachypsylla; species Pachypsylla venusta. The sequence continues at coordinate 28,264,111 of CM022876.1, read as the reverse complement.
AAAACATTAAATAATATAAATGGAACTATCAATCTCGATGAGAAACATAAACCCTATTTAGAATCTCTACTAAATGTAGGAACTAATAGTGAAAAGATAATTAAAATAGGAAATAATATAGGGCAGAGAATAAACCATTTAAATACATCAATAAAAATAACAAACAATAAGGATGAGAAATATGAACCTTATTTGAAACCTCAAATGAATATACAAAATAAAAGTGATATAGTTATTCAAATTGAAAATGCTGAAAGAAATGGAATAAAAATTAGACACCGACATCACAAGGAAAATAGAAGATTTAAAAAGAAGCGAAAGAAAAATAAAAATAAGACTTTTGTAAATAATGTAGGAATCAATCTGAATGTAAATAAAACTTTTGAAATCAATGTAAATAGGAGTAATGAGTTATTAAGTGAAAATGTAAGCAATAGAAATAAAATAAGTGATCCTTCCGAAAATAATGTAAATAAGACCAGTGAAGAAATAAATAGAAATAATGTAATTAAAACAAGTGATACATTTGAAAATAATGTAAATAAGACTAATGAAATAATAAATAAAAACAGAAATAATGTAAATAAAACATGTGATACATTTGAAAATAATGTAAATAGGAATAAATTAGGAAGGCAAAATGTAAGCAATAGAAGTAAAAGCAGTCCGTTTGAAAATAATGTAAACAAGACTAATGAATCAATAAATAAAAATAGAAATAATACAAATAAAACAAGTATTACTTTTGAAAATAATATAAATAGGACCAATGAATTAATCAATGAAAATGGAAATAATGTAAAAGCAAACAATCCCTTTGAAAATAATGTATATAGGACTAAGGAATCAATGAGGAAATATATAAATAATGGAAATAAAACAAGCAATCCGTTTGAAAATAATCTAAATAAAACAAATGAAGCATTAAATAAAAACAGAACAACTAATAAGTTTGAAAGTAATGTAAATAGAACTTATGAATTAAGAAACAAAAATGTGAATAACGTAAAATCAAGTAATCAATATGTAAACACTACATTCAAGACTGATAATTTAAATAATATTGTAATTACAAATGTAAATAAATTCAATAAATCTGTTCCTGAGGATCTCGATACTGAGTTCAGCAATAATCTCAATGTAAATACAACATTTCCGACTTCAGTTCCTGTGAATAAATCTCATCATGAATCTATGCATGTATATAGAAATAAGACTGCTGAATCTTCTATGTCAACTTTGGATCGGTATGTTTTATAAATCTCATCATTAATCTATGCATGTGAATAAATCTCATCCACCCCTGAATACCCCAGAGACACCCTGAAAAATTACCATATCCATTTTAAGTTTAGCTTGTTGTAAATGGACAAATGGACAGTTACTGTACACTTTGTGAGACACCCTGAATAATGACCATATCCATTTTAAGTTTACCTTGTTATAAATGGCCAGTTACTGTAGACTTTGCAACTTTAAATTAATAAAATTATGAAATTAATTCAGCAAATAATAGCACATCACCGAATATGGACGGACCGGACCACCCAAAATTTCTAATATTGGAAGCACGTTAGGTAATTACTATTAAATTGGACCAAAATGAAATTAAAACAAAATTTCTATAGGGTGAGTCCAAATTTATGGAAAGAAAGGTGTATGACCTTAAAGTAACCAGTATCTATGGCAAGTTGAATACACCAGTTCCCGTGGGATCACAGAAGTTTAGCAACGGCCAGCGAGGTTGTATCATGTTGGTGTCCACGTGTTTTTGGGCCCTCATGATGTTGACTATTTAACCCTGTTTTTTAAGTTTTCAGCGTAAAATCACCGTCTCACATGACCAACAGATGTTAAAGAGACGTTAAGCCCAAAAATCGATACATTGAGTTTTATTATTATAGACTAAGACATGCAAAGCTACAACTTTCTAACTTAACAAGATCCCACAATACATGACAACCTTTGTCAAATTGGAAAGTTCTTAGTTCCAAAGAGAAGCAGTCTCCGTTAGTTCGGTCCACCCTGTATATCTCATCAGTTTGGATAGACTCTGTTTTACCTCAAGTATGTTACAATCACCAATCCGGCACCGTTCTCAATTTCTCAATGGAATATTATGTTTCGCATACAAAATGTTCGAAGGAACCCAAATTATAATAATTATTCACATTTTATGTTCGGACTAAATCATAAAACAGAATCTCTGCGTGACGTCTCACCCAGAAACAAAAACCAAAATGAGTCGATTTATTATTTTTAAGGTTCCTTATCGAAGTCATGATTACGGAACCCTATTATTAACCCGATGAGGTATGACAGTCTGTCACAGATATCTAGCTCAACAACAGTGAGATGGGCTCTATTGTTTGCGCATTGTTTTGGCCTTTTTCTCAATTTTTTCACTTTCCTTATTGAGCTAAAATTTCAAGTTTTGATTGCCAAATCTTCAGAGCTCAAATCTCGAGTTTCAGACATTAGTCTGTGTATGTGTCTGTCAATATTTCTTATTGACATTCATACCAAATTTCAATATTGTCTCACAATATCCAAATAGGAGCTTGAATATCAGACTTTTCGTACCTATCTGTAGTTTGCCCACAAAATTTAATATCTATACATCATAAATTTTGAAATTTTTCCAGGCAACCGCTTACCTAATGAAACCTAATAAACGCAGAAACCTAATAAATAGGTTAGGAAACGCTTATCCCACAATGACATGCTGAGAAATTTAATTTTTGCCCTTCTTTAAGGGAAACCCTTAAAACTTAATCACTTCTAATATTTCAGAAATATTATAACTGGATTAACCAGTTATAATATTTCTGAGTGACTGATCAACGTAGAACCAAAACTATTAATGCTACAGACTTGACAGAAATTTAGCAGAGACCTTCGTTGCACCATGTAAGTGTGCACTAAGAAAGGATTTTGCAAAATTTTAATTTTAAGGGGTAGAAATCGCAAAAAGTAAACAATCCCCAGGAGCGAGAGACATAGCATGATACATCATTTAAAATATGCGCGGGCGAAGCCGCGATCGGGCGATGCTAGTAAACTCATATGCCAATTCGTTTTTCTTACAGATTGAAAGTTGGTGTTTCCAATTTGATGTTAGTTCCTGGGACCAAATGGTGTGGCTATGGAAATGGTGCAACAAAATTTTCCGATCTTGGAAGTTTTACACAAACAGATTTGTGCTGTCGAAAACATGATTCGTGTCGAATGACGATTCCTGGCTTTTCAAGGAAATACAATTATTTCAATTTCAAGCCATTTACATTGAGCTACTGCGGATGTGACCACAGGTAGGTAACATTCTTCTTAAGCTCAAACTTTCTGTATGTATGTTTCTTTTTGTTATTATGTCACTAAAGAAATTTACGTTGAGTTCATCAGAGTTATATGTTCCTGAGATTNTTTTTTTTTTTTTTTTTTTTTCGTTTTAGGCGGAATTCGCGAAACCACTGAAAATTGAAAAAAGTTGATTCGATATAAACCAAAATTCTCCTTTGCAATAAATAGATACCAAATTTCAAATGTGCAGCAATCACCGTTCTATATATATTTTTTTCATGCACTGACCGACAGACACACGGACCAATGTCTGAAACTCTGGAGATTTGGGCTCTGGTGACCTGAAAACGTGTTTTACCATTGAAAACTCGACACGGAAAATTTCAGCCCATTACAATACTTTCCTTTTTATGGGATAAAGAAAGTAAAAATGGTAACGGATTTAAAAGGAAAGAATTGAGCCCATTTCAATAGTGTCTTTTTAATCATCATTATCATAGATCAACAGCCATGGGGCTGATTTACATATACACAATAACTCGTCATGTGTTGTTGATACTAAAGGAATCCTTACGGCAGTAGCTTCTTCTTGTTTTGTGCATGTGTAATGGAAAATGTTGTTTCCGACTGTACCTTTAAGTCGCCTTTTTAATAGAATAAGGAAAGTAAATAGGAGCAATGATAGTTTTATCAGATTTCAAAAGAGAAGAGAGCACTGCGCCTTGAAAATTTAACCACAAAATTTCTACAAATAAATCATCTCTATATAATTAGATATTAATTATATCCACACATAACATTGGAAGAGTCAGTTTTGAAACACCTGATGCTATTCTGTTAAGTAGTTTATTGGGCTTTGTATACTGTTGAATTGAAAACCGCTCTAGGGAGTGAAAGTGATTGTTGAAGGAGTGCGGTATCGGTATATACCTCACAGGATCACCTAATCGATATCAGGGTTCGTACAAGTATTTAACACTTTTCAACACTCATTAAACTTCAATTATTAAAAAAAAAAATATATATATATTTTAGTACGCCCACTTTCATTTTTCAAAACTATTTGAAATATTTGTAGTCTTCATATTGTAAATTATGAGACTACCACGCGAGGTCTCGAACCCAATTACTAAGGTTGTCCTTGGTCGTTCTTTGGAAGCGACTACGCGCTACCGGTGGGACTACTCGCTAAAAGCTTCAAAGCCTCCTGGAGTTGGATTTGCCGCTAGATGCTCGTAGTACGGGTGTAGTTTTGGGAACGACTAGCTGCCACCCGCACGACTACACGTTACAAGCTTTAAATCCTCCTGGAGTTGGATTTGCCACTTGATGTTCGTAGTACGGGTGTAGTTTTGGAAACGACTAGCTGCCACCGGCACGACTACACGATACAAGCTTTAAATCCTCCTGGAGTTGGATTTGCCGCTTGATGCTCGTAGTACGGGTGTAGTTTTGGGAACGACTAGCTGCCACCAGCACGACTACACGATACAAGCTTTAAATCCTCCTGGAGTTGGATTTGCCACTTGATGCTCGTAGTACGGGTGTAGTTTTGGGAACGACTAGCCGCCATCGGCGCGACTACAAGTTACAAGCTTTAAATCCTTCTGGAGTTGGATTTGCCACTTGATGCTCGTAGTACGGGTGTAGTTTTGGAAACGACTACGCGCCGCCGGTAGACTGGAGACATTGTCACATAACACTGGAGGCATAATTTTTCTGATGGTAGCCGAATATATTAGGATGCAGCTCTTAAGGGCCGCACACTTACTGATCATATTGCACAGCACATATATTGGAATATATGCAAGGAAAAACATATACACGGGTTCCTATGGGAGCATGCAAATTGCTCGAGTCACATATATGTACTTACCTTAATGCTATGCATTAAGGTAAGTAGATATGTGACTGTCTGAGAGCATTTATTCATTGTAGGATTATTTCATGTGGTTTCAATGGACAAAAAAAAACAATCACTCCCTAGATTTTTAGAGCACTGTTCGCCACTGATATATCCATAGGAGATGTGTTGTCAGTGAACGAGGACAACGTCACAAGATGTGCTTCTGTTAAGTTGACAAGATGACACATAACATATTGTCTGATTGGTGATTGGTAATTAAAATAGACAGCTACCACAACTAGATATAGCTATTCTATCAATATATTAATCGATATGTTTGATGGATCAAATTAAATAATTAGGAGCTATTCAATGACCTCTCTTCAGATGATAACGTCAGTCACTGGGCTAACTCTAGTACGATTTCGTCAATCACCGAGTTAATACTCCCAGTAAACCGCCGCTCTGAATTGACTCAGTGATTCAAAATCATAATTAGGGTATTAGCACTCGAGCTGCCGAATTATCCCAATTNATGACCTCTCTTCAGATGATAACGTCAGTCACTGGGCTAACTCTAGTACGATTTCGTCAATCACCGAGTTAATACTCCCAGTAAACCGCTCTGAATTGTTTACTCAGTGATTCAAAATCATAATTAGGGTATTAGCACTCGAGCTGCCGAATTATCCCTTTTTGAAAGAATCCCTTTTTGTCCAATGAAATGGAACTGGAGACGAGGACAGCGAATAATTAAAAGTTTGTGAAATTAAGTATGACGGCAGATAACTGAAGGCTGCACTTGATTTTAGAAAATTATTTTATAAATTAGTTTTTTTCAACAACAAAAAAATATGTATTGAATTTTATTTTAAGAATTATAAATTCAAAGGTATTTGCCCTAAGTTGATTATAGCTTGTAAGAATTTTGATATACAGTATCCTGTCTCTGAATTTTGATACCCTGTATCGATGGTGAGCTGATGTAAAAATAACAGACACCCTGTAGATTCATTTAAAGGATAGTCTCACAAGTAACCATTGAGTACTGACATTCAGGATACTTGATTCGTTCCACTGTGAACGCCTTTTGCGAAAGCAGATATCTTTTCTGATCCTACACTTTTCGAAAGAGGAAACAATGTGCTATTTACATGTGTTTAGATATTCCTAATTGTTATTGGTGGGTGGTGATGATAATGAAAGCATTGTACGAAAAATCAGCGTGACACCTCCTCAGCAATGTGGAGCACCCAACAACCTAACAGGAGACGACTGGATGAGGCGTTAGAGTGAATAGATTGGAGAAGGTGATCTGGCAGTGAACTGGCTCTCTGCCATACGATTGGGCTATTGCCCTGGTTCTCATGTTGTAATAAATCACGGCCTAGTACCCTGTTCCTATGTTGTTACTAATATATATATATATTAACGTCTCTTTAACATCTATTGGTCATTCGAGACAGGGATTTTATCCTCCATTCGCTAGAATCTTGAAAACCAGCTACCCACTTTGACCTCAGCCAGGCCTGAAAAATAGCCAGGATCACGAGGGAGCGAACCCACGCGCACACCCACATGGTACAACCTCGCTGGACGTTTCTTAACTTCAATGATCTAACGGGAACTGCTGTATTCAACGTGCCATAGACGCTGGCTGTTACTATTATTGAAGCTCAAAAAAATTAACTGAGAACACCATTGTAGAATTTTCCCACAATATCTGTCATTATCCAATTACTTTCAATTTTTCAAATTCTGGCTGCCAACAGTTCTCTATGTTCATCTCCAATAGCTACTCATTGTGCTCTCGAGGCTGAGTGAGCCCCAAAACATCCAAACCACAGAGCCTCATATGAGCCCCTGCCAGGACCCGTTTTTTTTTAGTTTGAGACTAGTAATTGCAGTAACCACTGGGCCGGTACGTTCATTGTGCTTCCAAGTCTTCTGATTATCATTGAATTTGAGTGTCGAATAATACTTCTGATCAAAAGTATCTTCAATTCTATCTTCGCAATGTAGATATTTGATCACCTTATTTATGTTAAAATTGTCTGAATACAGTAAGAATGTCAATTTTAGTAATGTGAATTCTAGTAATACCATTCTTCGTCCCCTGTGGATAGGGGGACTTAAAAAGAATACTTCCAAGGCACCCAAGTCCATGCCAGTCGTAAAAGGCGACTAAGGGCTGGGTCGGAATATCTCTTTCATTCCCATGCAGAAAGAAAGGAGAAGCTACAGCATTATTCGTAAGAATTCTCGTAAGATTCTTAAGAAGTATTAACAACTCATGGCGAGCTGTTGCAAATCACCCCCACTCCCACGGTTGTTAACCTATGATGATGATTCAGTAATACTGTGAGAGACTAGTGAGATGTTTGAGAGATTGCTTTAAAATATTTGAGACGTCTTATAGAGGACCTTTGTCTGCTGAATACGCTGGCAGGAAGTTTGATGTAACACTTGATCAGATCTTATAATAGTGGTCAAACAGGCGCTGGTCTTGGTCGTCCGGAGTTTGTGCACTTCCTAAAACTGATCTGATCCCCTCTTAGGAAATCTCCTAGGACTTTATACTGCTGTCAACCTTCATCTCTCTGGCAATATGATTTCTCTTGTTTATGTTCCTTGCCATGTTCGAGATGACGTCGTACAGTACTTCCCTATCTTAGTTCGGCAGTGACTGGGTGTCTCTACTTTACTGATTATTGGGATCAAGTTTTGCTAAGGGAGCCAAGCTTCCCTCTAACAATACCTACCGAAATATATCCTTCTAATTCTCGTATCATTCATCCGGGATCAGCTCAACAATTTCAGCAGCAAATTGTTGCGGACCCTACCAGTTATAAGATGCAGATCCTAAAAATCGCCTATCTGATCTCAGGACAACTCATCTAAGATTTTGTCTAACAAGAACAAAAGAGTTGAACACATTATTGTGATTTCAATAAAAACCACAAAACATCCACACATGAAAATGAATCATAAAATAATGTCATAACAATAAAAATCAAGGAAATTGGTGAGAAGGGTGTTGATCAAATGTATACTGGGTGCGATATGAGGGAGACACATGGATGAACTACAGGAACGAGTGAGGAAGCAAATGAAAGGATTTTAGAAAAATATAGTAATAAATGTATTCTTGCTGCTTCTAACGAACCTGTGTTTCGTAGTATGAGCATATGTACCGATTTGTTTGTATACGTTTTTAATTTGGATAGCATCGGCTCAATGGGTTGAACAAATACTAAGAAGGTTGAATAATTGCCTAATCCGTTAAGCAGATGCTATGGCGTATGTTGGCTTTAACGTATGCAAAACAATCGGAGCATATGCCCATACTACGAAGTATTTGTTTCGTAGAATGAAATACAAAACGTACTTTGGCATTGAAAACTCGACATTTCAGCCCAAAAAGTAAAAATCGCCTATTGACAGGAAACCAAAAGAAACGTAGGATGAGACCAAACTGCCACTCTGATCGCCAAACATAAATAATTGCAAGAAAGGAAGAATAGATTACTCCAAACCACTTTCTGTTAGAAACGTACCTGGGAAACCCATAGCGTTTTTTTTTTTTTTTTTTTTTTTTTTTTTTTTTTTTNCAGAAAGTCCTCGATGTTTCATAAAATAATAAAAATACTAAGAAAATCGTCAAAATTTTCAGATAAGAAAATTCAACATGATCTTATTTGACGAAATCGATCAGACGAGATACTGATGTTCGATGGTAGCCAAATGTATGAGACTGCAGCTCTAAGTAAGTTGTATGTTGCTAAAATTTGGATTTTAATAAAAAAAAAAGTTCAACCATAAGAAGAGACACTTAAATTAAAGAAAAAACAATAAAAATTAGTATCCAAAATTGAATTGCATACCAATACGGTCCCTATTCATCCCTGTATAAATGAAATCCAATAAAGAGGGTGTTATAAAAATAGTTAAAAACTAGAGGAGAAGAGATTCCATGTTCGGGACCCCCTGATGATCCCATCAAGATAGAATAGATACCTAATGTGATAAACAACATAACACTATCGAAAATATTTTCGTGTTAGAGATACCACACGATAGCAAAGTCATTCAAATTATAAATTACTTCCTCTCTCTGGTTAATGGATAAAGAAACAGTTCTAAACAAAAGAGGTTTTAAATAAACCAGTTATGTTTCTAAACTTATCAATCAGTTGGGAAAATATATGAGTTGGCAGACAACGCAAGACTGAAAAAAGAGATTCCCTTTTCGGAGTCGAAGCTTTCGGATCATGTACTTTGGAGCTTTTCAACTCCATTTCCAAAGCCTTTGTTCTCATGCACGGATATAGGGGTGGGTCCAAGGGGCACGTACCCCGCAGTCTTTTAAAGCGGGCGGTGTCAATAGGCGATTTCATTACACCTAATCACGTAAAAAATAAAATCAAATGAATGGAGATCCGCTGTGTCTTTTATCCCATTGAGTGGGGGGAGGGGGACACGGGCCTCTAAATAATTCCCAATCCTGAGACTAAATAGAAATACCTACGTCCTACGTAAATAAAAAAATCGTCAAAAATTCTGTCATCCGTCATGGAGCTTTTTTTCGTCATCACGCTTATAAAATCGTCAAGATGGCAACACTGGATGAAGCATCGTTATTGAGAGAGAGTAGATAGAATGAGAGAGAGAGAGAGAGAGAGAGAGAGAGAGAGAGAGAGAGACGGAGAGAGTGAGAAATCGAAAGATCTCAGGGTAAACGTTCAACTGGGTGCTTTGATATTCCCTACAACCCGGAATGCATATTGTAGCTATGAAACGTATTTGTGGTAAGCTCTTCAGCTTTTAACAAATTAGACCTCGATAAACATTGCATTAAAAAGTACTGCCCAGGACTCGAAACCCCTCCCCCCTCCAAATTTTCTATTTGGTATATTGTGCGATTGTGCCCCCCTAAAACAAGAGGGCTATATCCGCGCATGTTTGTCTTTAAGATGAAGAATAGACGCTTTGGAAAGTACCTCAGGTAAAGAATTAGATGCGCTATTCAAAGGGAAAACGTATCCTCTGCTCTAAGAACACTACCTCAGGGAAGTGCCATGGATGAAGTATTTTAAATGTTGTAGGTTCTTATTGCAATACCTAGTACGTAGGGTGTGACAGTGTTCTGTTTCGAAAGTTCCCAGTAGAGGAAATACGGTCTGAGTGACATTTTTAACATTCCGAGATAAAAAGACTTCAATTTAAGCCGATGCCGATGGAGCTCGTATTATAAAATCTGGGCAAATAAAATGGAAGTTTTATCTTCATAGGCTTTTAGGAATATACATTAAATTTTTATTTTTTCCTTAGTTTAAATGACAAAAGGTTCCATATCATATCAGGCTAGGAAAGTCACTTTTCAATCGCTCGTGTCAAAGTTCGAAGACATTGAAAGAAAATACATTTACCAACCAGATTCAGACAATTTCTATGACATTGCAAGGCGATTTTTTTTAATATAAAAAAATGATTTGCCATATGACCTTGTACTATCGAGATCCTCGTCCTCAGTCGCTAGTACATCAGATTAGCCTTGGGGCCTGATCACTGGTCATTGTGGTCTGAGAAAACACCTATACACCATGAGCTTCCATCATCAGGACCAGATTAATATGTGTAAACTCTGTGGGGGGAGGATGAGGACACTGCTCTTATCATATCATTTTTGATTGCAACTCCCTAATCGCGTGGAGACCGCGCATAGGACAGCTACATCCCAGGCTTGTAGCCTTGGCTAGGCTAACAGGCTACATTTCAAGCACAAAATGCTCGTTTGTTGCTTAGGTGCCGGGGCTTTAACGCTTCAAAAAGGAATTGAGCTCACGAATATATACGAATGATCAAAGAAACAGCATCGAAAAATATTTTTTTATTCTAAGTAGAGTTCCATTTACTTCTTCTTCTTCTTCTTTCACTCACCTTTTCCCAATTTTATTTGGGGTCGGCGTTCTCTTCTCTAATTCTGCCCCGCCATAACTTCCTATCTAACGCTTCCTCCCGTCTCCAACCTTTTTCTCTCATATCTTCCTCGACCTTATCCTTCCATCTCAGCTTTGGTCTCCCTCTCTTTCTCTTCCCCTCTATACCCATTTTCTCTACCTTTTTGGCCACGTAACTCTCATCTCTCCTCTCAACATGCCCAAACCATCTCATTCTACTCTCTTGTATTTTCTTTCCCAATGGCCCCACTTTCACTGTTTCTCTGATTTTCTCATTTCTCACTCTGTCTCTCCTTGTTAATCCACACATCCATCTCAACATCCTCATCTCAGCTACCTCCAACTTTCTCTCTTGTGCTTTGGTTATAGCCCACGTCTCCGCACTATACATCAAAGCTGGTCTCACTACTGTTTTATAAAGTTTACCCTTCATTCTCCCACTAATTTTTCTATCACACAATACTCCACTCAATTTTCTCCAATTCATCCATCCACAATTTACTCTATGATTCACTTCACATCCTATATTCCCATTCTTTTCCAAAACTGATCCTAGGTATTTGAACTTGTCCACCGCAGGTAGAGTTCCATTTACTGTACCCCAATTAATTACTCCCCAAGAAAGGCTATAATAAAATGAACACTATTATATTTGAAGTATTACAAGTCATCTGAATCACAATGCATACATTTATGATGCAAATGCATTATTCCTCTGCATATAAAAAACACAGTTGTAAAAAAAGAAAATTAAACAGAATACAAAATAAATCAAAAAAGAACTCACAGAATTTGTAGTAAAATTAATATCAATAAAATGTATGAGACATTAGTAGAATTTATGTGTTGTATGAGAGACATTCAAACTGGGAGAACTTCATGGAATGTCCAAAAAAAAATGTCTGTAAAATATACAGGGTGTTACGTTTTGAAGTATTTTTGCTCCAAACTTAAAATTTCAAGGCCAAAAAAAGAATATGTTGTTCATGGTTTAGGTTCATGCACTCATGCCGAATCTTCCAACGACGTTTCATCCACGACGTTTGTTTCACCCACAAAACTATGCATTCCGAAACTACTTATCTGATTGCAATGAAATTTAGCACAGTTGATGGGTGCATTCCTGGGAAGATTTTTGTCCAGGTCCCATCCCTCTAATGTTAAGCTACACCGAGTAGGGAAAAACAATGGATGGGTGATAGCAAAAAAGTTCACGTTTTTTTACCTAAATGACATTTTTCTCGAAATTTGTCGCGACGACCTATCAACTCAAAGCGAGAAAGTTTTAGTTGACATCTTACACCTTCATTTAGGACATATTTTTCAAAATAATTGTGACTAGACATTCCAGGGTTACAGGTTCGAATCCGGGATCGACCAAAATAAAATTTAGACAATACTAATTGTTTTTATCTTCAAAAATTTCATTAGTGGCATCATTATTTCGGATGTTAGTAGGGTTTGCTGAATGAAGTTTTAAATTGTCTTCATATATGTGTAGCCTTGGAGAATAATGATTGTCATGGGCCGCCAGAACCATATCAATCACTGTAATATATTTACATTAGTAACAGGATAAGCTCAGATGGACTCGGTCCGTGGGGAGATCACCCTCAAGTAACTTCCCACAATCTCAAGTTTATTTACTGTATGGAAGTTAGTACGAGTAAGTCATAATTGGATTTGAAAAGTACACGCCTTTCCATGAAGATATGACGCCAAATTCTACATAGGATCGAAAGCAAGTAACGAAAAAAAAAAAAAAATTAAGTTCACCATAAACCTTCCCTCATATATTATTCCTATTCTATGAAATATTCCTCCACATATGTATTTAAACTAGTGGATCAAGATGATCACGTGTTGACGTTAGTGTTGGAGTCATTTATAGAAAAAAATATCTTAATCAAATTTTAAAAAATCATTTTCAAAAAGACAAAATATTGGGCCTCGTGGGGCCCCAAAAACTATACAGCAAATTTCCTTCATGTGCTAAACATGTATACCCAATTTCGTCAAAATCGGATGAAAATTGTGGCTTGTATCGCGTAACAAACAAACATACACATATACAAGTGCATTTCGGGATGTATATGNAGTTGGGGACCATCCCTCCCCGGGGGGGAAGCCCCCCAAATTTTTCAAAATCGAAAAGCCCCTAACACCATCCATCACATATCAAAATTTACGTTTCTATAACAAACTACTAAAAAGAGAAAAATCATTTTCAAAAAACAAAATAATGGGGGCCCAGGGCCCCCAAAAACTATACTTCAAATTTCCTTCGTACCCTAAACATGTATACCAAATTTCGTCAAAATCGGATGAAAATTGTGGCCTGTATCGCGTAACATACATACAAATATATACAATTACACATACACATATACAAGTGCATTTCGGGATGTATATGAGAGTCAAAAGTGAAGTTCACTAACGTTCACGAAAGTGCATGCGCGAACTCGCCAGAACCCGTAGTGATTGGTGCATATGACCGTAGCAGTTGAACGCACCACTATAAAATAATAAATTATATATAAAAAAAAACAACGTNTAAGACCAGCCATCACATATCAAAATTTACGTTTCTATAACAAACTACTAAAAAGAGAAAAATCATTTTCAAAAAACAAAATAATGGGGGCCCAGGGCCTCCGAAAACTATACTTCAAATTTCCTTCGTACCCTAAACATGTACACCAAATTTCGTCAAAATCGGATGAAAATTGTGGCCTGTATCGTGTAACATACATACAAATATACACATACACATATACAAGTGCATTTCGGGATGTATATTGGGAGTCAAAAGTGAAGTCCACTAACGTTCACAAAAATCGATTGCAATGGGTACACCCTGTTATTATTTTTTTTTTTTAAATAAAAGGGACCTACTGCGAAGATTATTTTACAAGTGTCATAGATAGTAATTTTCTTCCATTGATTTCTCTCCAAAGTGAAAAAGTCGAGAGACAAAAAATTAAAACTTCAAAAAAGTATCCAAATTAAAACTTCAAAAAAGTATTCAATTTCTTTATTAAAACAAAAACATATATTAAAATATTTAAGTGTTTTTCTTCTAATTAAAAAAATAGAAATTAGGGCAAAAATCTTATTGTAGGACATGTATGATAAAAACATGTCCAAATTATGAAGGTTTAATATTTGGACATGTTTTTATCATTCATCAACATTGAATGTTTATGTATGATAAAAACATGTCCAAATTATGAAGGTTCAATATTTGGACATGTTTTTATCAATCATCAACACTGAATGTTGGTGAATGATAAAAACATGTCCAAATAAATATTTAATAATTGGACATGTTTTTATCATTCAGTTCATTCACCAACAGTTAAAATTTGGCTGTATCTCTGGAACGGCAAGGTATAAGGTTGTGATGTTTGCCGTTATTGTCTTTTTCTTATGAAAGGCCTCGAATTACCTGAAGTCATTCTTTACAATTAGAATCACACCTTAATTATTCTATGTCGTACAACTTGTACAAAACTTATCTTGTACTAGACTAGACAAAAGAAAATCGTCCAATCAACACGAACCCCACTTTGTTCGGTCAATAGCGTAGACTTGAATGGGTTATTAAAATACATATATTATTATTATCATAAATTGATCTACGATCATATTGTTGTTTGAAGAGTCATTGTATCAGTTGCGTTGCGTGAAGAATTGAGCAGGTCATCGCTGCATGTGGCCGTAATTTGTTTGACTATACCTCAGACGGTTGTGCCGAAGAAAACGAATTTATGGACGCGAATGACACACCATAACGAATAGAACAGATAGTGGGGAAACTCATGCAGTTACATGTGAGTAGCCGCTAGAGGGCGTTTAATAACGATTTATTCCCAACAATCAATAGGCTGATTTCCTGATAACAAAACCTGAAGGATTTGGTACCGAGCAGGAGTAATGCGGCATGAATTTTTGTTATCCAATTTTAACCCAATCTATTGCGTGTGTGTATATAACCGTCCAACATGGACCAATGACTGCCAATAAAAAAAGCGAGTTTTAAAAAAAATGATTTTTTTTAAAAACTTGCCACATTTTTCCTGCCATACCCAATCCTGAACTGCTTCCATTCCGTTTGATAGCACTAGCGCTAGAAGATGCAACGTGAGGAATTGTTGGGTAGATGCAGTTTGAAGAGAAATGATCCCAACCTGAGAATGAATAGACACCACGCTACTGAAGATAAATATTTTCAAATAATGTAATTAGGTATCATCAGAAAGTCCTCGATGTACATCAAAACTATTGAAGATGTAACGTGAGGAATTGTTGGGTGGATGCAGTTTGAAGAGAAATGATCCCAACCTGAGAATTAATAGACACCACGCCACTGAAGATAAAGATTTCAAATAATGAAATTAGGTATCATCAGAAAGTCCTCGATGTACATCAAAACTATTGAAGATGTAACGTGAGGAATTGTTGGGTGGATGCAGTTTGCAGAGAAAGTGGCTCTGATTATCCTATCATACAACAAGATAATCGGATTTGTTCGGACCTTTGGTGAATCGTGAAGAAGATACCAAACAACTTAACGGATACAAACTTGAAATGATCTTCGATAATCGGATATGTTCGGACCTCTGGTGTGTCGTGATTCTATCAAACAACTTAACGGATACAAACTTGAAATGATCTTTGATAAACGGATATGTTCGGACTTTTGGTGTATCGTGAAGAAGATACCAAACAAATGAATGGATACAAACTTAAAATGATCTTTGATAATGGGATATGTTCGGACCTTTGGTGTGTCGAGATTTCATCAAACAACTTAACGCATACACACTTGAAATGATGTTTGATAAACGGATATGTTCGGACCTTTGGTGTCGTGATTTTATCAAACAACTTAACGGATACACACTTGAAATATTCGGACCTTTGGTGTATCGTGATTCTATCAAACAGCTTAACGGATACAAACTTGAAATGATCTTTGATAATCGGATATGTTCGGACCTTTGGTGTGTCGGATTCTATCAAACAACTGAACGGATACAAACTTGNGGACCTTTGGTGAATCGTGAAGAAGATACCAAACAACTTAACGGATACAAACTTGAAATGATCTTTGATAAACGGATTTGTTCGGACCTAGCGGTTTTCAGTATTGCTGTCTAAAAAGAAAATAGTAAGAGATTTGAAATTTTGTATGTATGTCGTATTTGTGGTCTCAGTTAGCTCGAGAGAATCCCCCCCTCCATTTTTGGGCCTCCAAAATATTTTTTTTGGGGGGGCCCAAAAATTTTTTATTAATTTTTGCCAGAAAAATAGTAAACCCATGTGACACATTGGGAGAGTTTTTTTTCTTTATCAACTCACTGGCAACATAAAGGACTTATCCCAAAATTCAGATCACAATTTGAAAGCAGATTTTATCAACTTAGAAAATAATATATGCATCGTGGTCATGCGAGTGTTTCTTTATTCTCTTTTTTTCAAATGAGCATTGTTCTCGATCATTTTGTTTAAATGCCTCAGGCACCATCTTAATGAAAAAGTCAATCAAAAGAGTTGCAAAAAATGTGTTCGAAGTATTTATTATAATTTATTCTGTAATCCAAGATCCTCTCTCTGTAATTACATTTAACTAATGAATAAATTATAACGTTTAATAATAATATCGGAGACAACCGTGTACTTATAGCATAGCACATATCTCTGCATATTGCTCGATCTGAGGTCTCTCATAAGAACATGAGGATTTGTTTTTACTTATAGCATAGCACACATCTTTGTATATTGCTCGATCTGAGGTCTCTCATAAGAACATGAGGATTTGTTTAAGGATCCCAACCTGAGAATGAATGGACGCCACGCCACTGAAGATAAATATTTCAAATAATGAAATTAGGTATCATCAGATAGTTCTCGATGTACATCAAAACTATTGAAGATACAACGTGAGGAATTGTTGGTTAGGTGCCGTTTGCTGAGAAAGGATCCCAACCTGAGAATGAATAGACACCACGCCACTGAAGATAAATATTTCAAATAATGTAATTAGGTATCATGAGAAAGCCTCGATGTACATCAAAACTATTGAAGATACAACGTGAGGAATTGTTGGGTACATGCAGTTTGAAGAGAAATTATCCCAACCTGAGAATGAATAGACACCACGCCACTGAGGATAAAGATTTCAAATAATGTAATTAGTTATCATCAGAAAGTCCTCGATGTACATCAAAACTATTGAAGATACAACGTGAGGAATTGTTGGGTAGGTGCGGTTTGCAGAGAAAGGATCCCAACCTGAGAATGAATAGACACCACGCCACTGAAGATAAATATTTCAAATAATGAAATTAGGTATCATCAGAAAGTTCTCGATGTACATCAAAACTATTGAAGATACAACGTGAGGAATTGTTGGGTAGGTGCAGTTTGCAGAGAAATGATCCCAACCTGAGAATGAATGGACGCNGTCCTAGGATAAATTAGATTATTCTAAAAAATAAAAAACAGTTTGATCCTAAAAAAAAAAAAAAAACACCTTGTCTTGTAACACCCATCAAATTTAATCAAAATGCTCTTTTAATGTTAAATTTTTTAAAGAAAGAAAAAAATAAAAGTATGATTTTTTCACGCAAAAACTTTTCACTCCCCATGCCTGTCCCCACCATTATAGTTTTCTGCAATTCAAAGATAATTTCGTATGTTGAGGCAGAAGAGTTATGAGCCGAAAAACTTAAATTTTCTGGTTAAGTAACCCTTTATCAGTTTTATTGGGACTTAAATCATTTGTACCGTTGTATAGAATTTTTTTTTTTTTTTTTAAATCAACGTTACCCAAATGGATTGGTCGTATATCCTTTTGCCCTAAGACGAGAGAAATACATATGGAGATTTTTTGGACGATAAAGTTCTGACTAAATATTTATCCAATTAAATTAATACTACTACCTATATTAGTTTTTATGATATAGGAACATACTTAAGCTCTCTGTTGGGTAAACATTAAAACACACCTGTATTAGAGATCTTGAATTGTCTCTAAGTTTTATTACACTCCTCCGTGGCTATCACAGTCAGATCCTAATCTCTTCTGATTAACTTGTAGAAGATAACTTTATCTTTTATGACTCCCCATTTCTCTAACGCCAAGATATCTAATTTTGACATTATTCTCTCATCAACTAATCAAAATATTTATATTCAATGTCTTCATTCCACATCAGGTTTTCATTTAAAATGACAGTTGTTTCCTCGTTAGATATACCAGTTCCTGTCACTGAAGTTAAGCAACATTGGGCGAGGTACATACGTAGATAGGAGATTGTACGGATAGTTTTGACATTATTCTCTCATCAGCTAATCAAAATATTTATATCCAATGTCTTCATTCCACACTAGGTTTTCATTTAAAATGACAGTTGTTTCCTCGTTAGATATACCAGTTCCTGTCACTGAAGTTAAGCAACATTGGGCGAGGTGCATACGTAGATAGGAGATTGTACGGATAGTTTCGACTTTATTTTCTCATCAACTAATCAAAATATTTATATTTAATGTCTTCATTCCACATCAGGTTTTCATTTAAAATGACAGTTGTTTCCAGTTTCCTCGTTAGATATACCAGTTCCTGTCACTGAAGTTAAGCAACTTTGGGCGAGGTACATACGTAGACAGGAGATTGTACGGATAGTTTTGACATTATTCTCTCATCAACTAATCAAAATATTTATATTCAATGTCTTCATTCCACATCAGGTTTTCATTTAAAATGACAGTTTTTTCCTCGTTAGATATACGAGTTCCTGTCACTGAAGTTAAGCAACATTAGGCGGAACATGTTCATAATAGACCGCCTCGTGACAGTGACAGTGCATCATTGTGAGCTCACGATCAGTGGGAATCCCTTGCCGGGCACTGTCAATGCTTAGTGTGAATGCTCCTTTAATAACTTTTCAAACTTATTCAATTAAGTACCATTACGAATTTTTGTTAGTAATATTTCTATTCTTCTTCTTACCATTTCTATTTGGGGTCGGCGTTGCTTTTCTTAATTCTACTTATTTCTATTTGGACTCGGCGTTGCTTTCCTTAATTCTACTTATTTCTATTTGGAGTCCCCGTTCCTTTCCTTAATTCTAATTGGAGTCGGCGTTACTTTCCTTAATTCTACTTATTTCTATTGGAGTCGGCGTTGCTTTCCTTAATTCTACTTATTTCTTTTATGAGTCGCCGTTGCTTTCCTTAATTCTATTTATTTCTATTTGGAGTCGGCGTTGCTTTCCTTAATTCTACTTATTTCTATTTGAGTTCGGAGTTGCTTTCCTTAATTCTACATATTTATTTTTGGGTACGGCGTTGCTGTTCTTAATTCTACTTTTTTCTGTTTAGAGTCGGCGTTGCTTTTCTTAATTCTACTTATTTCTATTTGGACTCGGCGTTGCTTTCCGTAATTCTACTTATTTCTATTTGGTTTTAAAGTTGCTTTTCTTAATTCTATACTTATTTTTGTTTAGAGTCGGCGTTGATTTCCTTAATGCTACTTATTTCTATTTCATCTTAGAAGTAACCCTTACTTGCTTCTCATACTATCAATGCGTAGAAACTGCATTTTGTTGATGATTTTCCATATTTGGTTTGAGCAGAGTTTTTGGGGATAGGCATCATTCCATATTTCCGTGAAAAAATCATAATCTCTCTTTTTTTCCCTTTAAAAAAATTAACATAAAAATTATAATTTAGAATTGCGAGTATAAGTACCAATAAATACTCAGACTGTATTTATTGTTAGTTATACTCGCAGTTTATTATTAATATTACTAATTATAATTTAGAATTGCGAGTATAACTAACAATAAATAATCAAACTGTATTTATTGTTAGTTATACTCGCAGTTTATCGTTCAATTTGTGAGGATACGAACTGAAGTACCAATTTTAGATCTTTCTCTTAGATGTAAAACCAATTAGTTAACAAGCGACCCAAGCTACAACATTTGCAAATAAATTAAACTTTTGTATTGTGAATGAAAATGCCAAAGCTGCAACTTCTGCATTATTTAAATTCCTGAGTTGATTATTTACCAGACCAGATCTATCCGATGTGTAGTTCCAGAAGAACACATTCTCTGCACTTTAAGATTTATGGTCTGACATGGACTACCACCCACCTTATTCTGAACTAGCTAATCATAACAAACTATAAAACTCAGATATTGTTAGAGTGAGAACAAAAGAAGGAGTGTTTTGTCCGATAATTTCTTCATCTTCACCAATTTTGATATCTGCACTGATATTCTTGTCTCCACTTATTTTGTCATCTCCAATGATTTCCTCATCTTCACTAATTTTGTCATCTCCAATGATTTCGTCATATCCACTAATTTTGTCATTTTCACTCATTTTTCTGTCTCCGCTAATTTTGTAATCTCCACTAATTTTATTGTCTCTACTAATTTTGTCATCTCCACTAATTTTGTCATTTTCACTCATTTTGCTATCTCCCCTAATTTTGTCATCTCCAATAATTTCGTCATCTCCACTAATTTTCCTGTCTCCACTTTTTTTGTCATATCCACTGATTTTGCTGTCTCCCTTAATTTTGTCATCTCCAATGATTTCGTCATCTTCACTAATTTTTTCATCTCCAATGATTTCGTCATATCCACTAATTTTGTCATCTCCACTAATTTTGTTGTCTCCACTTATTTTGTCATATCCACTAATTTTGTCATCTCCACTAATATTGTCTTCTCCACTAATTTTGTCATATCCTCTAATTTTTTAACCCCCACGAATTTTGTCAGTCCCACAATACATATTTTCATTTCCATTAATTTTGTCGCCTCTTCTAATTTTGTCAGTATTGCCTCGAGTTTTTAACTCTCTTTTTTCTTCTTTAGCCTACTCAAATAATGAGCAGTCATGAGTTACTGCTCATTATTTGTGACTCTTATTTTACAAAAATCGGACAGATCGTTCTATTTTAAATAAAAATGTTAGCATTGAACAAGACCTCACTTTCAAAAATTTAACTGATTTTCAGGTTATGCCTTCTTTTATTTTTTGATGTTTGTAATAATGCCAGAAGCCTCTCTCATGCAAATTATTTTTTATTATTTCAGTTCTGAATTACTCTCAGAGTTAAGTGACTCTTATTTTACGAGTCACATAGTTGTTGTTTTTACCCCGGAACTGTATCGACATTATTCCGGAGGCCTATTTCACAATAAACTACAAATTATTATTTCTATTGTAGTTGAATCCTAGTCCTCGGTGGATAGCGGGACTTAAAATGAATATACTACCAAGGCACCCAAGTGGATAGGGGGACAGTCCCCTGTGGATGGGGGACAAATAAAATGGTACCAGACAGATAATGTTATTTTT
>CM022876.1:28193578-28215311 GCA_012654025.1 Pachypsylla venusta | reverse complement strand
ATACTTTTTTTTATATATATACCTACCCATTTAGCTCAGTTGATTAATCATGAGGGTTTCTTGTCGCGGGTCGGCGGTTCAAGCCCATCACAGGAACGACAAATTATTCTTAACTGAAAAATGATTATATCCAGGTTTCCTACATTAACACAAATATAATTCGTTATAATTATTTCTCTTTATATAGGATAAGGAAAGTAAAAATACGATCCGTGTTATAAACAATTAAATATTAAGTACATGAATAAATACATAGGACTAATATAGTAATAATACACAGAAGTAACAATAATACTAACTGGATTGCAATGAGTAAATACATAGGGCTAATATACTCGTAGTAATAATACATAGAATTAACAATAATACTAAATTGATTGCAATATAATAAGGAACTTTGATTTTTAAGTCAATCGTAAAAATGGCAACACATATTGATACACTCAGTCACCCTAACATAGCAAAGTTAAATAGTAAAATGCTAGGATGCCACTCCTATAATGTCGCGTAATTACGCTTTCAATTTTCTTCTGCACATGTGGAGCGAACCCGAACATTAAACATGATACATCTTCTCATCAAATTCATTCAGTTTTGTAGAACATTATTTTTTTTAATAAATCGAAAGAATTAAGTCTATAACTTTGTAACAATAATAATAAAAGATCAAAGCGGGTATAGTCTCTTGTTTCTGTCTTCTTTCGAACCTGAATCTTTAAACTGTTACCCAAATAACTGAATTTGGTGGTCCATCTCTCAGCGAATTCTTTGTTTGAATGGCGGTAATTGTCTTTCGTTTCTGCCCTCATTCGGACCTGCATCTCTGAACAGTTACTCCACCAACTGGGTTTGGTGGACCACGTCTCACTGAATCCTTGCAGTATATTCAATAAGGGTAATTGTCTCTGGCCTCTGCCCTCTTTCGGACCTGCATCTCTGAACAGTTACTCCACCAACTGGGTTTGGTGGACCACGTCTCACTGAATCCTTGCAGTATATTCAATAAGGGTAATTGTCTCTGGCCTCTGCCCTCTTTCGGACCTGCATCTTTAAACATTTTCCCCACCAACTGGTTTTGGTACAAATTTGTTCTGTTTTTAAAATAAAACATTTAGTTTGTACAATATTGAAAAATAATTTCCCGACTAGATTTGCTGCTCCTGAATCTGCCATTTTGAGACACGTGCGGAACCTGATAACAGACAAACAGACAGACGGACAAATTAATAACAAAATTAAATCAAAACAAATTTCAAAATATAAACCGAATTGTATATTCTTTTTAAGATGAGATTTTTGGTGTCTGGTATCAAACTCTTAGCCAGCGTCTATGGAACGTTGAATACAACAGTTCCCGTTGGATCACAGAATTTGAGCAACGTCCAGCGAGGTTTTACCAAGTGGGTGCACACGAAAGTTCGTGCTCTCGTGATGCTGGCTATTTTTCGGCCCAACCTAGGCTGGGCGAGGTCATTGTGGGATGGCTGGTTTGTAAGATTCCAGCGAATGGACGAATAGGCGTTAAGCAACAACAAAAAAAATGTTGCTAAATTGGTTATTTTAATCCCGGAAATTTGAATTGACAAACAAATTGCATAACTACTTAATAAAGTCCTGGCATTCACATGTTTTAAGTAAAAGTGAGAACTTACACATTTTTCTATTTTGGGAATGCAGTAATGAATGCATGTTCAGAATAAAATTGAAATTCGTTTCTTTCCGAAATCAAAGAGAAATGAAGGAGCACTCCTATAGCATTCTTATTGTTGAGTTTGATACTGATCTCGAACGTCGCCATTTTAGGTAATCAATGTCTTCAATACGAAAGTCAATTGATTTTACTTTTAGAAATGTGTCCTATAACAAGCAGTCCTCCCGGTCTAGTGGGTATCACACTGGCATTGCACTTGGGAGACCCGGGTTCATTGTTATATAGATTGTATAGAGAAGTCCTCCTGGTCTAGTGGGTATCACACTGGCATTGCANTATTAGAAACATATTTTACACATCTGAGAATGCACATCCGAAACATATTTTTCAATTCTAAGAATGCATTTCTGCATTTCCAGAAGGCAATTGATATATGTTTCTGCCAAAAATATTAGAAACAAGTTTTACACATCTGAGAATGCACATCCGAAACATATTTCACAATTTTGAGAATGCATTTCTGCATTTGCAGAAGGCAGTTGATATTTGTTTCTGCCAAAAATATTAGAAACATATTTTACACATCTGAGACTGCACATCCGAAACATATTTTTCAATTCTGAGAATGCATTTCTGCATTTCTAGAATGCAATTGATATTTGTTCCTGCCAAAATTATTAGAAACATATTTTACACATCTGAGAATGCACATCCGAAACATATTTTTCAATTCTGAGAATGCATTTCTGCATTTNTCATACTTTTAGAGTAGAACTTCTACTCTGAACATCGTAGAGTCAACATCGGCCTGACGATGATAGTCTGAGTGAAAGCTCGCCATCAATTAATTTTTTTGAATCGATATTGTCTTTATAAATAATTTATTAAAAAATATGATTTTTTGTGATTTAGAGGGGTATTTTTTGTGATTTAGAAGTTCATTATTGAAAATAATAAACCAATAGAGAAATACAAAATGGGAAATAAATTTAGCTAGTTCCACCTGTATGCGGCACCACTGATTGCACATCAGTGATGAGCGACTATTACCAACATACATATAATGTGTATATATGATAAAAATCAGGAAAAAAAAGGAAAGGATACGCCACAGAATTTTATTNGCACATCCGAAACATATTTTTCAATTCTGAGAATGCATTTCTGCATTTCCAGAATGCAATTGATATTTGTTCCTGCCAAGAACACAATTATTTCGATCATAAAATATTTCTCGTTTGTTTGTTTTATTGTGTCTTGATATGGTCTGAATTTTATGATAGCATGGGTGATCAAATCATAACTTATTATTATTTGTATTTTTATCATCAAATGAAATTTGTCCACTTTTATAGGAATCAGAATACAGATGTTTAAAGTCCACACCCAAGAGCATCAAATCGGTTTTTTTTATTGTTTTATTACTAAAAAATATTTTCCTTATAAATCTGAAGCATAATTATATTCGCGTGCAACATTTTTTAATTGCACGCAACGTACCAAGTATGTAAGATTTCTCAGGAATCTAGACTTTGTGAGCAGGAATGTTGTTTCTGCTGGACCTCTATAAGAAGGAATTTGTTAAAACTTTTTTTTTGATTTGGCTCTTTAACATCTATTGGTCGGGACGGAAATCGAAAGCAGCATCCACACTACACAGTGGAAGTGCCTGTGACAGTGATATCTCACGGTGAACACCCGTCAGTGTTTTCTCCGTGCTCAGCCGATGAAGATATTTTCATGTCAAATCACTGCTAAGATTACGGTACGGCGTCGGAGAGCACTGTCACTGACACTTTCACTGTGTAGTGTGAATGCTGCTTAGGCCCGATCGTAGGATCGGGCCTGTTTTCAGTGAGTTTCATCTAACACTGTGTCAACCTGTATTTTTCAGGTATAATTGTAATGTGTCAACAACCACAACGGTTGTTCAACGCAATAAACAAATAATAATAATAATTGAAAATAATAAACTAAATTACCAATTCCATGTAGGTACTTATGAAGAAAAATATTTCACACAGTAATTTCACAGGAAAATGAAAAAACATAGTTATTTCACAGGAAAATGAAAAACACAACTTTCCCCTTCCTGTTAATTTTAGAATCCTATATTTATAATTTTAGGGTTGGTGGGGGGGGGTTGAAACAATCTTTACTGAAAATAGTAATGAGGGTAAAAACAAATAATACATCTGGGGGTTGTTTGGAAGTCATATCAGTATTAAGAGTGACATATCGGTATCGTGGGGGGGGGGAGTTGAAACCAATTTATCAATCACTCCTTGATAAACAATTCCTTCTCATCAGTGCTGAAAGTTACAATTTACTCGTTCTCACGGCTGTCATGGAAATACTAGAATCCGTATAGGTTGTTGTGGTGGTGTAGTGGTAAGGCGGTCTGACTGGTAAACAGTAGGGCGTGAGTTCAAACCCAGACAACTCATGGAATTTCATCCTTATGAATCTGAGATATTTGAAGGCAATTGATATTTNATAGATTTCCAGTATACGGCACTGATAAACTTATCCATCGTCTCAAATGACCTATGTACCTATAGATTTCCAGTATACGGCACTGATAAACTTATCCATCGTCTCAAATGACCTATGTACCTATAGATTTCCAGTATACGGCACTGATAAACTTATCCATCGTCTCAAATGACCTATGTACCTATAGATTTCCAGTATACGGCACTGATAAACTTATCCATCGTCTCAAATGACCTATGTACCTATAGATTTCCAGTATACGGCACTGATAAACTTATCCATCGTCTCAAATGACCTATGTACCTATAGATTTCCAGTATACGGCACTGATAAACTTATCCATCGTCTCAAATGACCTATGTACCTATAGATTTCCAGTATACGGCACTGATAAACTTATCCATCGTCTCAAATGACCTATGTACCTATAGATTTCCAGTATACGGCACTGATAAACTTATCCATCGTCTCAAATGACCTATGTACCTATAGATTTCCAGTATACGGCACTGATAAACTTATCCATCGTCTCAAATGACCTATGTACCTATAGATTTCCAGTATACGGCACTGATAAACTTATCCATCGTCTCAAATGACCTATGTACCTATAGATTTCCAGTATACGGCACTGATAAACTTATCCATCGTCTCAAATGACCTATGTACCTATAGATTTCCAGTATACGGCACTGATAAACTTATCCATCGCCTCAAATGACGCTGTACAGATTTCCAATATACGGCACTGATAAACTTATCCATCGTCTCAAATGACCTATGTACCTATAGATTTACAGTATACGGCACTGATAAACTTATCCATCGTCTCAAATGACCTATGTATCTATAGATTTCCAGTATACGGCACTGATAAACTTATCCATTGTCTCAAATGACCTATGTACCTATATATTTCCAGTATACGGCACTGATAAACATATCCATTGTCTCAAATGACCTATGTACCTATAGATTTCCAGTATACGGTACTGATAAACTTATCCATCGCCACAAATGACTCTGTACAGATTTCCAGTATACGGCACTGATGAACTTATCCATTGTCTCAAATGACCAATGTACCTATAGATTTCCAGTATACGGTACTGATAAACTTATCCATCGCCTCAAATGACTCTGTACAGATTTCCAGTATATGGCACTGATGAACTTATCCATTGTCTCAAATGACCTATGTACCTATAGATCTCCAGTATACGCTACTGATAAACTTACCCATCGCCTCAAATGACTCTGTACAGATTTCCAGTATATGGCACTGATGAACTTATCCATTGTCTCAAATTTGCCTATGTACTTATAGATTTCCAGTATACGGCACTGATAAACTTATCCATCGTCTCAAATGACCTATGTACCTATAGATTTCCAGTATACGGCACTGATAAACTTATCCATCGTCTCAAATGACCTATGTACCTATAGATTTCCAGTATACGGCACTGATAAACTTATCCACCGTCTCAAATGACCTATGTACCTATAGATTTCCAGTATATGCCACTGATAAACTTATCGATCAAATTTTGTAGACATTTAATTTTTCTGTCAAAATCATAAAATCTTTTCAAACGTTTGTTTGAAATCGAAAGAAAAAGTTAAAAATGACATTTTCTGACCTTTTAATTGATATTGATTGGGAACCGAATGTTTCTCGTCTGTTAGACATTTTATTGGTAAAATACTACTAATTCCCAATCTGTCGCTTTTACCAGCTGAGTTACTGTGCATTGCTCGCGGAGGACACGGGTTCAATTCTCTGGGGAATCGGAAATATTTCGACTTGTGATTTCAGGGTGCTCTCAACCTCGTGAGGACGATTGCCTAGTAACAAAACAAATAGAATATTGCAGACTGTATTATTTCACATCACCTTAGGTGGATCTGGTCCAAGAGTCACCCTCAAGTAACATCTCATAATCTCAAATATGACTTACTACCTGTTTCGCCCGTGCTTCGCTACGATTCTTATATAATATCGGACAGTGAGTGTCCTATTTTGGTGAATAAACTATAAATTTGGCCATAACTCGAAAACGACTTGACATATTTTAGTTCTGATAATTTTCCTCATGATTTTGAAGATCATGATTTTGAGGGGGGTCTATTCCCATCAATTTTTCGCTATCTGCTACCGTTTGGGCTGTGGTATTGTAAGAGACAACCCCTCATACATAGGTACATGGTACATAGGTACGCACAAATTTCTGATTTATATATTAAGATCTTTCCCTTGAAATTAGTAAATCATAATTATTGTATTGGAAGAAATTATACAGGAGCATTCACACAAAGCAGTGACAGTGCCCGACAACTGATCGTGAGCTCACAGTGATGCAATGTCACGTGCCGGTCTAGTATGAACATGTTCCTTCAACTGCCTGGTTTTGTCGGCACTGTCACTGCTTTGTGTGACAGTGTATATTTATAGTTTTGCCGGTCGTTCACGGCACAGTCACTACTCCGTGTAAATGCTGCCTACGTCTTCGAAAATTTCGAGTGCGGAACCCTAAAGAAGAATGAATTTTTTATTATTTTTTTTTTTTAAAAAAAGATTTTTTTGTTTGTTTTCAAGTGTTTCTTTCCACTGAGGTCTAAAACCCAAAACCCAAACGCTTCGTATGTTATGTCGGTACAAATAATAGGGCTCCCCCCTAAAATGAACCTACTCTCTTTAATTATTCGCATTTTTCACGCATTGTGTTGTGTAGGACATTTTCTTTTATGAGAAAATCTGAAGGAGGAAATACGCAATTTCCATCTTAAGAAAGTTAGAGTCGGTTTAGGGGGCAGGGGGGATATGGGGTAGTAGAGGCGTTGGGGGGGGGNGGGGGGGGGGGGGAAGGTATTGTTAACTTGGGACATTAAATTATGTCTAAGTATTGTAATTTAATCTAATGCAGCCGCCTTTCATTGAATTTTATGTATTGAATGTAAGAGGGGACTAAAAGATAAATTTTATTTTTCTAATTTTGCAGTCAAACATGAATATCCAGCCAACGATCATACCACGTTGAATACACCAGTTCCCGTCAGATCACTGAAGTTAAGCAACGTCAGGCGTGGTCAGTACTTGGATGGATGACCGCTTGGGAACACCACGCATCGTTGGCTCATTTTTCCGGCCCAAACCAGGCTGAGTGAGGTCAATGTGGGTAGCTGGTTTGCAGTTTCCAGCGAATGGAGGGTAAAACACCCATCTTGAATGACCAAAGATGTTAAGCCAAATTAAAAAAAACGCCAAACACAAGAAAAACAACAACAACAAAAGCAAGAAAAACAACAACATCAAAGACAGAAGCAACAACAAGAACAACGCCAAACACAAGAAAAACAACAACATCAAAGACAGAAGCAACAACAAGAACAACACCAAACAAAAGAAAAACAACAACATCAAAGACAGAAGCAACAACAAGAACAACGCCAAACAAAAGAAAAACAACAACATCGAAGACAGAAGCAACATCAAAGACAAAAGCAACAACAAGAAAAACAACAACATCAAAGACAGAAGCAATATCAAGATTACCACCAACAACTGAGAAGCTAATTCTGTGATATAGAAGGACCTATACAACTATACATTATTTTAATCTTGCACTTCCAAAAGAATGCCATCCACAATAAAAAAAAAAAAAAAAAAAAAAAAAAAAAAACTGTTAACAGAAATATAAAATGTTAACTTTGATCCCCTTGTGCCAAAGAGTATTTGTATAACAATGATTTGTACAAAGAAGAGAACAAATCATTTGCAGCATTTTATGATGCAAAGGTCATTATAGTCACTTTCAATGTAATCTTTCCACTCAATTAATAATGAATGAGAAGAAGCAACGTTAAACAGAAATAATAATCTAAGCACAAAATGATCAAAAAATCGATGGAACCCATGTTAAATATTTGGTACCACTGTAAAACATATAATTCTAAGTTATAGAGTAGATATTGAAAACTTCACAGCATCAATGGTACATCAATGGCACCAAGAGACATCAATGGTACTCCTTTTTTAACGTCACCTTTTACCCATTCTATTTGGAGTCAGCGTTGCTTTCCTTAATTCTACCATGTCACAACCTTCTGTACTGTACTCCAGCTGTACCATTTCTTTTTTCTAACAGAATCAGTGCGCAATAACTGAAATGCAGTACGTAGTTACTGGAAGCAGAGCTTTTCTTAATACTTTTTTAGCAACTGAAAATTGCTGATGACTTTCCATCTTTGGTTGGAAGCAGAGCTTCTTTTAATACTGTTTTAGGAACTTTCGCTGATGACTTCTATGGTTGGAAGCAGAACTTCTCTTAATACTTTTTTAGCAACTGAAAATTGCTCATGACTTTCCATCTTTGGTTGGAAGCAGAGCTTCTCTTAATACTGTTTTAGCAACTTTCGCTTATGACTTCTATGGTTGGAAGCAGAGCTCATCTTAATACTTTTTTAGCAACTGTAAATTGCTGATGACTTTCCATCATGGTTGGAAGCAGAGCTTTTCTCAATACTGTTTTAACAACTTTCGCTGATGACTTCTATGGTTGGAAGCAGAGCTTTTCTCAATACTGTTTTAACAAATTTCGCTGATGACTTCTATGGTTGGAAGCAGAGCTTTTCTCAATACTGTTTTAACAACTTTCGCTGATGACTTCTATGGTTAGAAGCAGAGCTTTTCTCAATACTGTTTTAACAACTTTCGCTGATGACTTCTATGGTTGGAAGCAGAGCTTTTCTCAATACTGTTTTAACAACTTTCGCTGATGACTTCTATGGTTGGAAGCAGAGCTTCTCTTAATACTTTTTTAGCAACTGAAAATTGCTGATGACTTTCCATCTATGGTTGGAAGCAGAGCTTTTCTTAATACTGTTTTAACAACTTTCGCTGATGACTTTCCATCTTTGGTTGGAAGTAGAGCTTTTCTTAATACTGCTTTAACAACTTTCGCTGATGACTTTCCATCTTTTGTTGAAAGCAGAGCTTTTCTTAATACTGTTTTAACAACTTTCGCTGATGACTTTCCATCTTTTGTTGAAAGCAGAGCTTTTCTTAATACTGTTTTAACAACATTCGCTGATGACTTTCCATCTTTGGTTGGAAGCAGAGCTTTTCCTGATACAGTTTATCTTAATAGCTTTTCTTCCACAAATTATGCTGTGTAGAAGCAATCAACTACCTATACGTTAACAGCACCACTAATTTTATAAGTACTTTATTCTCTCTCCCTTCCTAACACCAAACCTTCTGTATTTACACGGGCTTAGGACCGTCACCTAATGAAGCTGACTTGCTCCCCTCGGTGGCCACATTACAGCATCAAAGGTACAAGAGTTGTCAATACGATATTGAAGGATACAGCAAGATAATCGGATTTGGTATTTGTTTGGTATTATATCAGACTGTCAAATATTTGCAAACAAGAACCACGGGAAAGAAACAACTTGCGGATCAACTAGATTAGATCCCTTGTTATTCTTTTTCCATTCTTTCATGAATATTTTTTATTGTAATACAAACACAAGAATATTAATATTAACTTGTAGTTTATTATGAAAAGGGCACCAGCTAGTAGTTTTAATATACAGGAAAAGGGTTACTGGTGAGTTTGACATTACATTAAAATAATTAATAAATTATTAATCAATTGTTTTATGAATTGGAATTAAATCCTCAGTCAGCTGACATTCTTGTTGCAAGACATGCTCGTCACTGACTCATACATTTATACAGGGTTATTATAATTTTGATCCATGGACAGATTTTTTAGTAACTTTAAAAACACTACCAACATAAATAACATTAGTGTTTTTGAAGTGAAAAACTCTGCCAATGTGACGCCTGGGTTTATTATTTTTCTGGCAAAAAATAATACATTTTTTTTGGGGGGGTTATCATGATGATTCCAAATCTAATTAGACCCTAAATTTGACATACTTACCAAATTTGAAGTCTCTGGCTCTTACCATTCTCTTTTTAGACAGGATTAATGAAAACCGCTTTAAAGCGGTAAAAACCGCCAGCGGTATATTTGATTGAACCCAAAAGTTTTGGAGATAGCTGAGACCCCAAATGTGACATACATATAAAATTTCAAATCTCTAGCTCTTACCATTCTCCTTTTAGACAGCGATACTGAGAACCGCTAAAAAGCGGCAAAAATCGCCAAGGGTGTATTCGATTGCACCCAAAAGTTTCGGGGCACAATTAGAGCCCAGATGGGACCTATACACCAAATTTCATCCAAATCGGTCAACGCTAAGTGGCAAAAGTGCCCATCACGGCGTACGGCGGACAAACGGATTTTTTTTTTATTCGATTTTTGGATTCTACGTACCTTGAAACGTATAATATCAAATTTAATATCGTATAATATCTCTCATATTTGAACGAAGGTCACATGGATTTCTACACACCCTGTTTACCCAATTTACTATACAGGGTGTAACAAAATTCATGCCTCAAATTGATAGGGCATATTCCTGAGACTAAATTAGGGTGAGTTTATCCTATGATTTTTTTTCTTCGAAAAGTGCTTCCTCTTTTTTCTAGGAGCTCTCAAAGTTTAAAATATGAAGTTATTGCAAAAACAAAGATTTTTATTTGAAAAAATTTGAAGATCCTAGAAGCACTTTTCGAAGAAAAAAATCATAAAGTAAACCCACAATAATTTAGGCTAGGTTCACATGACCGCGCAGTACCGCGCGGCAATAAAATCTATTTAAATAGTGCATATTGTTTACATGACCGCCCGGTACTAGTTCTACAAATTTGTATGTATCTGTTCATTGCTCCCGCGCGGTCATCTGAACGAAGCCTTAGTCTCAGGAACATGCCCCATCAATTTGATGCATGCATTTTGTTACACCCTGTATTCACTGATCATTTCTGTACAACTATTAAGGAATTAGACACACTTAATGAGCACCCTATACATATTATATGATAAATTTTAGATTAGACAAAAATTTAAAAGAAGAAAAAAAAAGGGCCAACCCCTTTATCTTCCGCAAAAGAGAGTAGCCTCTGTTTCAACCCCATTCCATTTAATAATCACCCCTCATCTTTATAAATATAGACCTCGCACTTGTTATTGAAAGTCTATAATTTTCATAAATTATTCATTTATTTCTTTTTGATCAACACGGCGAAGTCTGATTTGGTTACGACCAAATGCATTACCGCTTCCAAAATACAAGAGGTAATGCAGTTTTTTCATAAAGAAAAAAATGCATTTTTTTTCAAAAGTTTTAGTCATAATCACTTATATTCTTATTGGGGGAATAGTTGATTGAAATATTGTACTGACATCCTCCGTGTTATGGTACAAAGGGGGATCAAATATACTCTTTTTTTACTCAAAAGTCTGGTGTGAACATCATGCGACTTTTCTCATCTATAAAACAAGAAGAAAGTTATCCATGGGTTGACAAAAATTTTCATTGAAATAATTTCATTAGTGGACTGAAAGATTTCCATTTCAGTGCATTACACTGAAATTTTTGATGTCGAGTTTTAAATGTTAAAACAATTTTTTTCTTATTGTTTAAGGTTAATTCAAGAAAGAGTTAAATAATAATAACAGGGTGTCTACCAAATCGTCAAAGTGAAATTCCCTGACTTTTCCAGGTTTTTCAGTCTACTTTTCCAGATTTTCCAGTGTACTTTCTCAAGATTTTGTCTCCCCCATCTGACTTCAAAAAACACAATATTGGGGCCCAGGGTCCCTAAATACTATACAGCAAATTTCCTTCATACCCTAAACATGTATATCAAAATGTTTATTTTGGTATACATATTTTGGTATACATGATAATACATGTTTATTATCGTTTGCCGACGCTCGAACGATAATAAGCGCCCCAGGCGAAATGTTTCAGGAAAAGCATGTTCACGCATAAAATTGGCCATTGAGATAAAAAAAAAACTCAATTTGAAAAATTCCTTGACCCTTGGCGTTTTTTCCTAAATTCCCTGACATTTCCAGTCTCCTAAAATTCCCCGACAATTCCAGGATTTCCAGTCTGGTAGACACCCTGAATAAGAAAGAACTTTTGAGTGGAAGGTTACCACCACACGAAAGCTCTATTTTTATGTGCTCAGTTATGTAATGAAGCCACAACCGCCTGTTTACCCGGCGAGCGCATAACCACTATATGCTATAAGGCGGATTCTTTCTTGTGGTCAAACAAATATATTTAGTTCGTTACTTCCTTCTTTCTTTATAGATAAGTAAAGTCGCGTGACATTCACACCAGATTTTATTATTATAGAAAGTAAGCAAGTGAAATATTTACATTTTCGTGTGAAATTCACACCAGATTTTATTATTATAGAAAGTAAGCGTCATATTTACATTTTCGCGTGAATTTCACACCAGATTTTATTATTATAGAAAGTAAGCAATTGTAATATTTACATTTTCGTGTGACATTCACACCAGATTTTATTATTATAGAAAGTAAGCAAGTGTAATATTTACATTTTCGCGTGACATTCACACCAGATTTTATTATTATAGAAAGTAAGCAAGTGTAATATTTACATTTTCGTGTGACATTCACACCAGATTTTATTATTATAGAAAGTAAGCAAGTGTAATATTTACATTTTCGTGTGAAATTCACACCAGATTTTATTATTATAGAAAGTAAGCAAGTGTAATATTTACATTTTCGTGTGACAATCACACCAGATTTTATTATTATAGAAAGTAAGAAAGTGTAATGTTTACATTTTCGTGTGACATTCACACCAGATTTTATTATTATAGAAAGTAAGCAAGTGTAATATTTACATTTTCGTGTGGCATTCACACCAGATTTTATTATTATAGAAAGTAAGCAAGTGTAATATTATCGATGTAAATATGTAAAATATATACATGTAAATATGTATATTTCTTTGTGTCATTACATTTTCGTGTGACATTCACACCAGATTTTATTATTATAGAAAATAAGCAAGTGTAATATTTACATTTTCGCGTGACATTCACACCAGATTTTATTATTATAGAAAGTAAGCAAGTGTAATATTTACATTTTCACCCATGACAAACATTTTAGGGACCCCGGACTGCGTTTCTCTTATAATTGATTTTGTTTTATTGAATTCACATCTAACACTTAATCAATTAATCATTTTGTTTAATGAAAGCAACGCCCACATGACTGTCTCTGAGAATGTCAACAACATTTCAGGTATAAACTTACTCGCGTAATGACACTTCAACAACTTGAGTGTGCCAATGAGGTTTACATTCAAAGTTTAAATTTTGTGTGAAAAAATAACAATTCTGGTGTTGAAGTACAATCTGTATAAATAAGTAACCGAAGGTGTAATTTCTTCCAATCCATTTATGACTTGCTAACTTTCCATGAGGAAAAGTAAATCATACTTGAGATTGTAAGAAGTTACTTGAGGGTGACATCCTCACGGACTGAGATAACCTGAGCTGATGGTGTAAAATAACACGGAGAGCAACTCTGTAATATCATTATGTTTGTAACCAATTTTCTTGTGTTACCGACGTTATTATATGTAGTTCAGTAATTATCATGGTTCTGAGGGCCCATGTCAATTATCAGCCTGCATATGTATGTTGACAATTAAAAACTTTAGCAGCTGGGGCTACGGTCTCATACATTTGGCTACCATCGGACACGATGATGCCGCTATTGATTGATTCATAAATATGTATAAAGATAACGCATACTTGTAAATTGTGGATGGATGAATTGGAGAAAATTGAGTGGAGTATTGTGTGATAGAAAAATTAGTGGGAGAATGAAGGGTAAACTTTATAAAACAGTAGTGAGACCAGCTTTGATGTATAGTGCGGAGACGTGGGCTATAACCAAAGCACAAGAGAGAAAGTTGGANAAAAGTCAATTTCTCGCTAAATAAATTAAGTTAAAATCAAAACAATAATTAATTAATAATAATCTAAAAATTTCCAACTTCCTCCATACAATCTAAAACGACAAGAATGTCGTTTAGTGTTTTCAAAATATATTAACACTAATGACCTAATATATACAGAGTGGTCCATTTTAAGTGACGCAATCGATTTTCTCGGCCCCTGTAGGAGATACAAAAATTCTATTCTGAGATTATTTTTATAGCTCAAAGAGGGACATGAGTGATCTTTGCAAATCTGTCGAGGTTACCCTTCAAGGTTATTTTAAGGTCAACTTCATTTTCTTAAATACAATTTTTTTGAGGGGGGGTAATTTTTTATCGTGACGATTCCAAAGGTTCATTATTGAAAATAATAAACCAATATATTATATATATATATCGTTGAATCGTTAAGTTTTATCATTATAGATAAAGACGCAGGTTTTACACATGTTTATGGTAAATACATCTTTCCTTTACAACACTATCTGTTCTCAAACACAGGTAACGCTTCTAATGACCAATCGATGATTGCATGATATCACTGAATGATTTTCAAATATTATGTGAGTTGTGTAAGGGCACAATGGAACAAGATGGTGAATACGCGTTTCCTTAACAAGACAATCTTTCCCAAACACAGGTACCTAATGATCTACTTACCTTTAATGGCAGTTAAAAAATGAGAAATTTATCCTTTTTTTTAAAAAAAAAAAATTAAATCCTACAATTTTCTCTTTTTTTCTGGGGGGGNGGGGGGGTGGTGATGGAACAAATGAATTTTTTTACGAAGATTCTAGTCCTCTTTTTGAAACAAAAAAAAATCTTGATTTTAAATGTCCCAGCCCTTTTTTTGTACACAAAAATCTCGATTTTTTTTTTTTATGGGAATTTAAGAGGTTTTCCAGGACGAAAAAAAATTGATGTTCGGCAAGAACTTGGCTTTTCTTCCAGGAAGATGCAAGGCAAAACGACTTTTCAGAGAACGAAAATATCCCGGCTTTTATTATTAGAATTCAGACTATTTCCTGATTTGGGTAAACATACCAGTCATCCACATTCTGTCAAAAAAATTCTAATGTTTGGAATTCCAGGAGGAAAAAAATTCTTTTCTTTAAAAGAATTTCCGCTTTTTCATCTGGTAAAAACATGTACCTAGTCTGAATATAGTAATTTAAATATTCATGCTACAAAAGACGTCCGTCCAGGTCAAGAAAATATGTAGTATAAATGGACTGTGCCTGGAATTGAACAATTATAGTACCTCAGATGGTTGGTTTTACGTACTAAGGAAACCCAGGCACTCGAAAAGTGTTTGGCCAAGGACCATCAATACAGCAAGGCCAACCAAAAGAAGACCCATATCGTCTCACTGCAATTATACTCATTTTTTTACTTTCCTTATCCTATAAAAGTATGGTAATGGGCTGAAATTTTCGATGTCGATTTTTCAATACCAAACACATTTTGAGATCCCCAGAGCCCAAATTTCGAGTTTCAGCCATTCGTGCATGGGTCTGTACGTCTGTCTGTAAACAAGATATCTCTTGAACGGTAAAAGCTAGAGACTTAAACATTTTGTATCTATGTCAATTTTATGAATGACACATGAAACTTTTGGCTGAAATCGAATATACCGTTGGCGATTTTTTGCCGCTTTTGAGCGGTTTTCACGAATTCAGCATAAAATGAAAGCAAAAAGGGCTAGAGATTGAAACTTGGTGCCTATTCATATCAACTTTTTATGTGGAATACGCAAGGAAACTTGTTTGAATCTCGTCTATCGTTATCGAATTTTTGCCAATTTTAGGCTGCTGTTTTCACAAAGACTGCCTAAAAGGAAAACAGACTCAAAATTTTGCTGGAATGTCAATTATATGTATTTTCGCGAAACATTTAATTAGGTTGAATGTACCGTTGGCGTTTTTGTTAGTTGAACAGTCACTCAATATTTGGCCTGCAGGGATCTCAAAACGTATTTTTGCATTGAAAACTTGACATCAAAAATTAAGCCCATAACAATATTTTCATGTTCTTTTAATAGATAACGAAAGACGTGTATGTTCACATCCAGATTTTTTCCATAGTGATGATTTGCTGTGATGAAAGGTAATTTTACCAATATCATTCATTATAGTCTTCTTTCGCTCATGATTGCTGCTACAACCACAAAAGTCAATTTTACCAATATCATTGATTTTAGTCTCCATTGGCTCATGATTGCTACTACAACAACAAAAGTCAATTTTACCAATATCATTGATTTTAGTCTTCTTTGGCTCATGATTGCTGCTACAACAACAAAAGACAATTTTAAAAATACCATTGATTATAGTCTTCTTTGGCTCATGATTGCCACTACAACAACAAAAGTCAATTTTACCAGTATCATTGACTTTAGTCTTCATTAGCTCATGATTGCTACTACAACAACAAAACTCAATTTTACCAATATCATTGATTTTAGTCTTCATTGGCTCATGATTGCTACTACACCAACAAGACAATTTTACCAATATCATTGATTATAGTCTTCTTTGACTCATGATTGCTACTACAACAACAAAACACAATTTTACCAATATCATTGATTATAGTCTTCTTCGGCTCATGATTGCTGCTACAACCACAAAAGTCAATTTTACCAATATCATTGATTTTAGTCTTCTTTGGCTCATGATTGCTACTACAACAACAAAGACAATTTTACCAATATCATTGATTTTAGTCTTCTTTGGCTCATGATTGCTGCTACAACAACAGTTGTAAGAATGTACCTCTAGTAATTGTTCGTCAGACACTTTATTTACTTCATATNTCTATTGGTCATTCAAGACGGAGTTTTTACCCTCCATTCGCTGGAAACTTGCAAACCAGCTACCCACATTGACCGGGAAAATATCCAGCATCACGAAGGCGCAAACCCATGTGGATATCCACATGGTACAACCTCGCTGGACGTTGTTCAACTTCAGTGATCTAACGGGAACTGGTGTATTCAACCTGCCATATACGCTGGGTAGATTTATCTTAATTGACCGAACGAAGTTACGAGTTCTAGTTTTAACTCCACGATTTTTCTTTCCACGTTCCACGATAACTCTTGAACACCTTGTCCGATATTGATGAAACTTGGACATTTCTAAACAAGTTCGAAGTTCGCATGGAAAGTGGGCAGTCACTAGGGCTTCCAATCCCGCAAATGCGGGATCCCGCGATTTGCGGGATCCGCGCGTTTTTTGCGGGATTTGCAGTCTGCGGGATCCGCAAGCTCCAATCCCGCAAATCCTGTAATCCCGCAAATCCCGAAAAAACATGACCTTAGGTATTTATTTTATCATTTTTACTTTACTTATCCTATAAAAAGGAAAGTACTGTAATGGGCTGAAATTTTCGATATCGAATTTCAATGCCAAACATGTTTTGGGGTCCCCAGAGCAATATTTCCCCAGTTTCAGCCACTGGTCTGTGGGTGTGTCTGTCTGTTCGTCTGTCTGCGAACAAAATGTCTCAAGAACGGAAAGTGCTAGAGTTTTATGCCATGAACGGCAAAATAAGCTCTTGGTGGAAATCGAATCTACCGTTTTATGCCGCTTTTTAGTTGTTTTTGCATATCCTTAAAATGAGAACGGTAATAGCTAGAACTTTGAACTTGGTGCCTATTCATATCAATTTCATACAAGAAATTGAAAAATACAACTTGGGTTGAATTGTAATATATTGTTGACCGCTAATTAGACTTTGAAGGCCACTTTTTGGCGGTTCCGCCTAAAACCAGAATAGAAAGAGCTAGAATTTGAACTTTGGTGCCAGTTCATATCAATTTCATACAAGAAATTGAAATATACAACTTAGGTTCAATTGTAATATATGATGTGTAATATATAATTCTATTTCCGCTCTAGGGACTTCAAAATTTGTATTGTCATTGAAAACTCGACATCGAAATTTTCAGCTCATTACAATATTTTCTTCTTTTTTTATAGACAAGGAAAGTCGTGTGATGTTCACACCAGATTTTTATAAAACACTTTGTTGATTGTAGTCAAAGTGAGGATGATATATTGCCCTTGAGATCACAAAAATGATCAGGCAAATATATATAAAAGCAGTTACCCTAGATGGTGCCATGTATGAGGATATACCTACCTACTGAGAACTTTCTTCCTTATTTCCTAAAAAATGAGGGATCCCGCGGGATTAAGCTCAAATCCCTCATGCGGGATTCAAAATCAAACCCGCATGCGGGATTGGAAGCCCTAGCTGTCACCTATAAGTCGTTGCTCGCAGTATCTAATAAAAAGGTGATAAAAAAATAGACTCTTGAGTGGAATGTAGTCACTAGGCGTGGTTAATGCAGATAAAATACTATATCTTCACTTGACTGTAAAAACAGACAAGTAAAGATATAGTATTTTATCTCCTTAATTTGGTTTTACTTGACATACTCCTAGTATCCCAATTCAACCAAATTCGTGAGAGTTCTATTATTATATGGTTAAATACTCGAATAAATGAGGAGAAAAATCATGCCTCAGCTTAGGATTGAACCCACGCCCTTCTGTTTATCAGACGAGCGTGTAACCACTATGCTACCGAGGCAATTGATGAGCAGTAAAAATATAAAATCCACTTTTTCATGTTTCGTATATCAGCTATGACAGATTTGAGTTATTTTGGCCAAAAGGAATTTTTCATCCTCGGGCAAAAAACGCATACGAAGTTGACAATAAACTACAAGTTAATATATTACTAGGTGTGTCCGTGGACAAAAACGGGCGGAGCCATCCGTTTCACCTCGAATTTTCGGGCACCACATAAACTTTAGCATATTACTCCATTATTCCGTTAAAACAAGATTTTTTGAGAATACCGCAACACTCTTGATTGCATCATGCCGTTGAGTAGTAGGTTCTATTTAANACAAAAGTTTGTAGTTTGCAGGATGTATGAGGCTACGCTTCGCTCCGCCCAACAAGTCGTGTGCTGTGTATGCTAATCTACCTTGTTGTAGTAGTTTATTGTAAAAGAAAATATCTACTTGTATTGACCTCAAAATCAATCATTTTCAATAGTGAACCTTTGGCCTTTGGAATTAATCAGAAAAAATACCCCTCTCCCAATAATCAAATATTTTACTTTTCAAGGTACACAGATCTAAAAGCATGCTCTGAATAATGGGAAAGGGGTTTCGGGTCATATTTAAAAAAAAAAAAAAAATGATTTCGCCCACTGTAAAAGATAATTTTCCAAATGCGTAGACCGATTTTCATGAAATTTGGTATGGTCCCATTTTGGAGCTAGTTTCATTCGTTTTCTTATCGTTACTGCCATCTACTTTCTTCTACAATAATTTATATTGAAAGGATGTAAATCACCCGAGCCGCCCATTTCATAAAAAAATACTTGTTTATTATTTATTTAATTTAGCAAGCACGTACAAATTCACAGGTTAATTATTTTCGCAATTTTAATCAGGCTGAACCATGGTGAGGTGATCATAGCTTAATTTATTTAATTTAAATAAACTGTGGACATAATTATAAAGGGTGCAGTCAAACATATCGGACTAATATACAGCCAGCGTCTTTCACACGTTGAATACACCAGTTCCCGATGGATCACTGAAGTTCAGCAACGTCCAGCGAGGTTTAACTTGATCACGTATTCACATCCTAATGATGCCGACTATTCCCGGCCCAACCCAGGCTGTGTGAGGTCAATGTGGGTATTAGCTGGTTTGCAAGTATCCGGCGAATGTAATTCACCGCGGTGATCACCGCAGTTGCGGGTTTTTTCTCCATCACTAACAAGGATGTATGTCAATTAGTGAATATTATAAAATTAGAAAATGACAATTAATAAAATTTATATTAAATACACTCTTGAGTGGATGGTTACCAATAGGCGAGGTTGATGTCTGAGGCATTTTCTACCACCTAACCCTTAGAGTTCTATTTTGGTTTATTATTTTCAGTAATGAACCTTTGGAATCGTCACGAAAAAAAAAAATACCAAAAAAAAAAATAGATTTGAAATTTTGTACGTATGTCATATTTGGGATCTCAGTTAGCTCCGAAACTTTTGGGTTCAATCAAATATACCGCTAGTTTTTACCGCTTTAAAGCGGTTTTCATTAATTCTGTCTAAAAAGAGAATGGTAAGAGCAAGAGACATCAAATTGAGTAACTATACAAAATTTAGTAGGTATGTCAAATTTAGGGTCTAATTACGCCCCAAATTTGAAATCGTCACGAGAATCCCCCCCTCAATTTTTTTGCCCCCCATTTTTTTTGGGGGGGGGGCAAAAATATAATAAACTCATGTATCACATTGGCAGAGTTTTTTTATATGGTTAAGTACTCAAATTAATGAGTGAAAAAATTCCGCCTCTGCTGGGGATTAAACCCACGCCCCTGTTTACCAGGAAACCACTGATCTACCGAGACACATGGTTTCTGTATTGAGAAACCGTACAAGTACAACTATCATTTATTTTATGAAACTGGTTGCAAGTTATTGAGAAACTGTACAAGTGCAATTATTATTTATTTTATGAAATTGGTTGCAAGTCTGTATTGAGAAACTGTATAAGTGCAACTATTATTTATTTTATGAAACTGGTTGCAAGTCTCTATTGAGAAACCGTACAAGTACAACTATTATTTATTTTATGAAACTGGTTGCAAGTTATTGAAAAACTGTACAAGTGCAATTTTATTTATTTTATGAAACTGGTTG
Organism: Pachypsylla venusta; assembly: GCA_012654025.1. Lineage (NCBI taxonomy): Eukaryota > Metazoa > Arthropoda > Insecta > Hemiptera > Aphalaridae > Pachypsylla > Pachypsylla venusta. The sequence continues at coordinate 28,194,507 of CM022876.1, read as the reverse complement.
CAAGTCTCTATTGAGAAACCGTACAAGTACAACTATTATTTATTTTATGAAACTGGTTGCAAGTTATTGAGAAACTGTACAAGTGCAATTTTATTTATTTTATCAAACTGGTTGCAAGTCTGAATTAAGAAACTGTACAAGTGCAACTATTATTTATTTTATGAAACTGGTTGCAAGTGTCTATTGAATCTGTGATAGGCGGGGATGGAGTTAGATTCGAACTGCTGGTTACGACTTCACCGCCTCAACCAACTGATCTACTGAGGCTTCAACTCATCATCATAGGTTACCAGCCGTGGGGCTGGTTTGCAACAACTCGCCATGAGTTCTTGATACTTGAGAATCCTTACGGATAATGCATTATATTCTCCTTGTTTTCTGCATTGGAGATGGAAAAAATATCGTTTGCCTTAGTCGCCTTTTATGACCGGCATGGATTTGGGTGTCTTGGAAGTATTCTTATTAAGTCCCTCACAGGGGACATAGGAAGGATATAATGCAGTAGCTTTTCCTTATTGCTTTCTGCATGGGTAACGGAAAGAATATCGTTTCCGAACCTTATTTTAGTCACCTTTTACGACTGGGAGGTACTTGAGTGCCTTGGAAGTATTTTTTTTTATGTCCCCCTATCCATTTGGGTGTCTTGGAAGTATTTTATTGGGACCAGACATATACTGTTATTTTTTTTCTGAGCAACTAACCTAACTTAAAATATGATTAATTGAAAGTAGAAGGTTAATTTTCACGAATAAATGGTGGAAAATACGAGAAAACTCACTTTTAAATGTTTAGTTCACAATTTTATTGCTTGAAAATCGACGAAACTTTGGAGAAAGCGCAAGAGTTTTTAGGGAGCGACTTTATGGGAAGAACAAGTTTAATCGAGGCATGGCCGATCAAAACGTTTCCTAACCTCTCGGGGGGGGGGC
>CM022876.1:28150996-28179197 GCA_012654025.1 Pachypsylla venusta | reverse complement strand
GATAACAGTCCAAACGATATGACAAGGTTGCCACAGTTACATTTGATTGTTCACAGTAGGGCTGTTGGATTAGGGACAAAATGCGGCATTTATCGTATTTCGGTGCTTGATGACTTTTTTGCTTCCAAAAATCATTTTATCTAGTGTAAATTTAAGTTGCCCCTTCCGTACTGCATACTCTTGGGAATTTCTAGGGGGGGGCAGCTGCCCCCCTTCCTACGCCCATGCAGAAGGTTTGGTGTTCAGAAAGGCATCCAGCCTTTTTTTAAAAAAAATCTGCTTCAAACGAATGATCAAAGATCACCAGAAAAATGTGAGTTTCTACACACACAGTTTCTATGGATACTGTGAGAAGCAGGCCAGGTTTACCGTGCCAGGAAAGTGTTGCTGCTAGGAATTATCAAGAAGAAAATATTATCTAGAAGAAAACTTACGGTGTAAATTAACACGGTCAAATACTTCGATCACTATTTGATTCAATATTTTCTTTTCGGTTAAAATAGTAACCAGATTAACAAATATTTTAGAGATAAAATGGAATTGAAAAAATATAAGCAAAAAACCTTGAACAAACTCACAATTAAATATTTCTCAAATAAAAACAAATAAAACTGTTACTGACATGATGCACACTACATACGTAAACGTAACGTACACACTAACATTACTAACCTACAAGTAGAAGAAAAATAAACGTGATAAGAAGAAAGATAAAAAGTGATAACACGCAATCGTCAATTGTGATGCATGCGTACAAGAGAGAGAATATTACACGACAGGGTGGATCACCAATGTAGGTCACAAACAAAATTAAATTTTCGACATGATTTAGCCAACGATAATACCACGTTGAATACACCAGTTCCCGTCAGATCACTGAAGTTAAGCAACGTCGGGCGTAGTCAGTACTTGGATGGGTGACCGCCTGGGAACACCACGTATCGTTGGCTCTTTTTTCTGGCCCAACCCAGGCTGGGTGAGGTCAATGTTGGTAGCTGGTTTACAAGTTTCAAGCGAATGGAGGGTAAAACCCCCGTCTTGAATGACCAATAATGTTAAATTAAAAAGAAAAAAAAAAAAATCGAAAAAAAATTCCAAGTGATAGTAGTTATGATGAGCGAAGTATGACTCAGAAAATAATAAAATTCCTGGACCTGGAACTGGGGAGGAGTGTCTGGCAACAAAAACTTATGTTTTTTTTTCAACTCGTTTTTTTATTGGCCATCAGACTCATCAAACGCAATAGAGGCATGGCCGTACAAACGTTTCCTCTCTAATTGGTTAAAAAAAAATCAAAGTGTTGTCAGACACTCCTCCCCGGTTCCAGAACCAAAATTCCTTCAGTAGTTCCACTCTTGGTATGTTTATGTAGTTGACCCCTCTTTTTCCCCACCTAAGCCTTCGTAGGTGATTGAAAAGGAGTGTCCCCCTTTCAACCAGCCCTACCGGCATTCACCTGAATCCCCCATTCTGTTCTACATTCTTTTTCATGTTACATGTCTGTCTCCATTGATTAAACTTGATCACCAGATTCTGTATGGCCATTGTTCTTTTTTTATATTACAGTCAAGGAGTCCTCCGGCCAGCTGACCGAATCTCCCTTGAAAAACATTTCTCTTTGTTCACACTTATACAATTTTGTTTCTGTGGACAGGAGTGTCCACAAAGGCACATACACACAAATCACACTCACATTTACTAATTCTCTTCAAAGAATACCCCGCGCCCAGTCATAATTTCGCGTCCGTACTACCTGCTACTATCCGTGTCCATCACGGAAAGCGATTGTGTTGGAAGGTTTGGTTAGCACATTAACTGAGGACGCCAGACTAGATCTTGATAATCCCGGACCCTTCCATGTCCCCTCAACAGTGGTAAATATCTCAACTTCATGAGGCTGAAATTTTTGTAAACGGTAGACCTCACTCAGTGAAAATGGCCACCCCGGGTAGTTCAAAATTCTATGAATACAATGAATGTCCGCACAAAAATTTCAACAAAATCGTATAAGGCATTCCAGAGTTATTATGGTACAAAAAAAAAAAAAAATTTGTCATGTGAAATCAAGACCTCACTACACTCAGTCGATAATTTATTTTAATAGAAATAATCAATTTTGCGAGCCTGATCACTACAATTCTTCTTCTCTTTCTTGCGTATTATTTTGTTAAGCCCAAGTATAAGATAAAATTTATGGGGGATGAGGAATATACGTAGTAGTTTATTTACAATGTGATGTGTCAGAGGTTAGAAACCTCTGAAACACAATAAATAGTTTTTTAAAAAAAACAGCCAACTACGGGAGCATCTATTGCACCCTGTACACATAACATGTAATCGATATGAAGTAAAATATCGAGATCGAACGAGCAAGCTAACTCGTGAAATCGAATATCGACGACGACATTAAAACGTTAAATTTATGGAAAAAAAGTTCAACCTTTCTTCATAAATAAATCTCTCAGTAACGACAACACATGTGCGGGACACGAGGAAAATAATAGAAACTAATTTACAGCATGTTTATAGAGCTGTACCTCACCTTGAACCCAAGAAGATAAGGTTTTGACGCAGGGAAATAAAGGAGGCCCGCCAAAAATTAACTATATTGACCTACGGTATCCAGCTCTGGGGCTGTTTTATCAGACCACAGTGTCCAGTGATCAGGCCTGTCGCTAGTCTGATGTTTTTGCGACTCTATAGTAAGGTCCTTGGATGGTCCCTGTAACACAGCCTTGCCGTGTCTTAGGTCTGAGATGTCCTTCCACCACCTCAGGTGGATTTCGAAGACCCATCCGTCAATGAAATTCTTGATCTAAGTCGTGCTTAGTCCGATCACGGGCTCCGGCCCAATGAATGGTGTCGCTCACCCCATTCTTGCCAGGTGTTCGGCTTGTTCATTGCCGCCAATACCATTGTGACCTAGCACCCAACCAAGGCTAACCCGATTATTCTGTGCCAGTTCCTTTAATGCCAGCTGGCATTCCCAAGTTTCTTGGAAGTCGTACTATAGCTGACTATATATAGCCTTCAGCGCTGCCTGGCTATCAGACAAAATATGAATATCCTTTTGAGAGAGTCCCATCTTCAAATTCTCCTTTTAAAATGGGTAGTATTTTGCGACAGGACCTCCAAGACGAGTGGGGATAAACACATTGTGTTCACAAAAAACCCTGTTTTACCTCAGTTCAGTAATGAAGATAGTTTGGACAATTGAACGTATTATTGTGGTAAAACGAGTCCGTTTTTCAGACCGACTGGTTTAGAGAGATTGCCGTCGCAAATTATACTCGATACCCTATCTTGGAGTGATCCTCAATCGCAACCTTATCATTCAGTAGTTTCGTAACTTAAATGAAACGGTCAATGTTTTTTTTTTAAAAAAAAAAATGGAGGAACACGAACATTACGAACCCCAGAAAATATTGAGAGGGTCAAGCAAGTTGCCCACCCACTACAGTCCCAACAGTTCCACCCGACTGTGTGACTCCAAATTGAACACCAAAAAGTGAACATAAATTAAAAATCCCTATTCTTGAGAAAATATTTGGGTTAAATTAAATATCTGTATCTTGAAAAATACCGAGTTATGATATTTTGAAATCGATCTATATCAGTTGAATGACCCTGCAGATTGTAAATTTATAAACGTTGTGAATTTTTGAAAAAAATAGACTGTCAAATTAAAAGGAAAAAAAAATGTTACTTACGGATAATAATTGACTGTGAATATGTTGCACTATCAGATCGATGGCGACAGAATTGTCTCCACCTCTAGGAACTATAATATCGGCATGTACCTGGAACAGACACAAATTTCACAATTAAAAAAAAAAGAATTACCAAAACACAACCGGTTTCATTAGTATTATAGATAATAGGTGACTGTTGCACTATCAGATCGATGGCGACACAATTGTCTCCACCTCTAGGAACTATAATATCGGCATGTACCTGGAACAGACACAAATTTCACAATTAAAAAAAAAGAATTACCAAAACACAACCGGTTTCATTACTATCATAGATAATAAGTGACTGTGGATATGTTGCACTATCAGATCGATGGCGACACAATTGTCTCCACCTCTAGGAACTATAATATCGGCATCTACTACCTGGAACAGACACAAATTTCACATTAAAAAAAAAGAATTACCAAAACACAACCGGTTTCATTTGTGTTACAGATAATAAGTGACTGTGAACATGTTACACTATCAGATGGATGGCGACACAATTGTCTGCACCTCTAGGAACTATAATATCGGCATCTACTACCTGGAACAGACACAAATTTCACATTAAAAAAAAGAATTACCAAAACACAACCGGTTTCATTTGTGTTACAGATAATAAGTGACTGTGAATATGTTACACTATCAGATGGATGGCGACACAATTGTCTGCACCTCTAGGAACTACAATATAGGCATACCTCAAACAGACACAATTGTCACATTAAAAAAGAATTACCAAAACACAAACGGTTTCATTTGTGTTAACGTAGAAAACGCTATTTTATTTCTCCGTTATTTAGAGCGATAACAAAATCGGACGAACGTAAAGAATACGACGAATCAAATGAAAAGTTGAATGCTCAAAATGGGATATCATGCGGTTCTTTTTTTCTTACCATTGATGGAGTGATGAATGTTGAAAAAACTGGTTTAACCATATTGATATACTGTTTAATTACGCCTTTTAAGTCACGGCCCCTACTAATAATGTCTTATCATGTGGTCCTTTTTTTCTTACGATTGATGGAGCGATGAATGTTGAAAAAGCTGGTTTAACCATATTGATATACTGTTTAATTACGCCTTCTAAGTCACGGCCCCTACTAATAATGTCTTATCATACGGTCCTTACCATTGATGGAGCGATGAATGTTGAAAAAGCTGGTTTAACCATATTGATATACTGTTTAATTACGCCTTCTAAGTCACGGCCCCTACTAATAATGTCTCGTTTCAATCGCCGCGCCAATCGGACGTCTGCGTCCGTGTCAACAAATACTTTCATATCTAGTAACTGAAAACAAGAGAGGAGAAGTTTAAAATAGGGTCACATTTTGTTTTTTTGGGGGAGTCGTGCTCGATTCCAAAGGCTTATTAGGTATACTGCCTTACTAAGTCTCTTAAGGGTCTTGTTCTGCCAGCAGTAATCCCGAGTCGTATTATTATGTGGTCAAAATCTCATATAGAGGATACACAACCATGCCTCAGTTTCGAACCCGCGACCCCTGGATTATCTGACAGACGCCTCGATCACTGTGCTACCGGGATTTGTTATTGAAAATAATTACCCAGAAATAAGTTAAGAATGATTTGATCTCCATGGGCAAGTTGTTAAGACAATGGTCTTATATGCACCTTCTTACATCTCTTGATCCGGGAGTTGTGGGTACTTCCACCAAGAGCAGAATTTTTCTGATCGAATTTGTCCTTTCTAGAATGGCATGAGTGTAAAGAATGCTCTGAAGAAAAGTGGAACCGGTTCAAAGGCATAAAAAACTGATTGCAGGTATGAGTGCTCTCAAGAAAAGTGAATCCGGTTCCAAGGCATAAAAAACTGATTGCAAAGTATGAGTGTAAAGAGTGCTCTGAAGAAAAGTGAAACCGGTTCCAAGGCATAAAAAACTTATTGCTGGTATGAGTGTAAAGAGTGCTCTCAAGAAAAGTGAAACCGGTTCCAAGGCATAAAAAACTGATTGCAGGTATGAAAGTAAAGAGTGCTCTGAAGAAAAGTGGAACCAGTTCCAAGGCATAAAAAACTGATTGCAGATTATGAGTGTAAAGAGTGCTCTGAAGAAAAGTGAAACCGGTTCCAGGGCATAAAAAACTGATTGCAAGTTAAGAATGAACGACCTACCTCTAAAACTTGAGGATTATGAAATGCTAAAATGCCCTCAAAAATAATCACATTGGCTCCATACATGGCTTTGCTTCTCGTTTCTCGAGCATGTGTCACGAAATTATAGATAGGGACGTCCACTTTTTTGCCCTCTTTAAGTCTTTGGAGTGTGGGAATGAGAAGGTCAAAATCAAAAGCGTCTGGATGATCAAAATTGTACTCATTATTTGCGGCCTTCTTATGCTGCTCCTCTTTGAGTACCTAACAAACAAACAAAAGAGGGGATAACAAACACACACTTAGGAAGTGAAAATCAATGCACTGAGCACGACCGCTCTGTATTAGAATCAAATCAGTACTCAACTAGGGTTTGAAATGCTCTACGTATCTTGAACAAAATGCTAGCTTTGAAGCCAGTAAGTTTTAGATGGATAAAACAGGGTCGAACTATCACCTGTTCCATTGCAGGGATGAATATGAAATTTTTAGTTCGACTTACAAGAAAACCCAACAGATAAATTGAATTATTCAAGTTGAAATGAAATCCCAAATTTTCTCATAACAAGTGCTGTTCCTAGCAAGAAACATGTTTGAATTATCCTGGTATCATTTTTAGGTTTTGTTTCAGTGATATTGCTGTCCCTAAAAGTGCGTGTTCCTCGAGACGACTGATACGACCGTCTGTGAGCGATGATCGTTGTACGATTAATCGTTGAACAACTATTGTTGGTAGCTATGTTCCTCGGAACGATTTTAACTGAGCGTTGTATACGATTTTTCACAGTCAGTGTGCTTTAGAAGCTTGTGTTGGGTACTTCTCTGTTAAAAATGAGTTCACTTGCACGTAAGAGGAAAATTCTCCAGTGCCTTTTGATTCAAGAGATGGAGGAAGAGGAAATAGTCTACCAATTGTTTGGTATTAAGAGGGCCACATGTTTCTGCTCAAAGATGAAGAAGGAGTTTATCAAAAATTGATAAGGGACCACCTGCGCCTAGACGACTAAAAGTTTCGCGATTTTTTTCAACTTTCTGTTGAGCAGTTTGACTACGTTTTGGAATTAATAAAGAACGATATCCTCAAAGCATCATACAACAGAAATATGTACCCTATCAAACTCACATCAAATAGTCGGTAATGACTATGATTATATTCTAGAATTTCCGAACGACTCTCAACAGCTCAACGATCGTCTTGTACGATCAACCTGACAGTCGTTGGGAGAAACACGGTCTCACTGAAATGACATTACAATAGTGCTCCAATAGAATCGTGCAACGATCATCGTTCACTAATAATCGTTGCAGTCGTCCCGAGGCTCCAATAATCTACACCGCATGCGCATGCCCCACATATGTTCTATTGAACTTGGATGTTTATATTTCAATCGTTTCTCTATTTCTTTTGCATTTATGATTACCTTATAGAATGAGTCCATACTCAACAATGTTACCCATGGTACATCTAAACTTTCAATAATTTTTGTGGCAACTGTAGTCTTTCCAGACGCGGATCCTCCACAAATACCAATCACAAATGGTTCTACTTGTTCTCCTGCTTTATTATACCAAGGTGGACGTCCAGCAGTATAAATTGTTCTGGTTTTACTTTGGAGAATAGATTCGGCGCTTGTTTTCTTTGTCGATTTGGTTGTCTTACTGATAGACGTTGTACGTGGACGAGATGAGGTACGAGGTGATCTGGCAGCTGAAACGAAATAATAAAATTATTTGTGGTCACTAATACTTCACCGGTATTGTTGTTGTAGCGGCGTTTCTCTTAAAATTAACTGCTCTCCCATTTCTAGACTCAGGTTTGGAAAAATGGTAGAAACAGGTTGACATGAGCCTACCTAACTAAAAGGTTTTGATGGGCCTTGGGTCAAACTAAAATGTTATTCGTTCCAGATCATCCTGTTGCGTAGAACCGGCCATTCTGAGGACGATACCGGCCATTGTGAGGACAATGGTCGGTTCTACACACGAGAATAATACTTCACATTTCGCGTCCTGTTCCAAAAACTACAAAAACTCAGACTATTTAAGTGGAACAGTGAAATATCTCGGTTCCTGTTTGAGATACAAAAAAAAATCTCATGTATCCTTTTTTTTTTTTTTTTTTTTTTTTTTTTTTTTTTTTTTTTTTTTTTTTTNAAGTCTCTTTAACATCTATTGGTCATTCGAGACGGGGATTTTGCCCTCCATTCGCTGGAAACTTGCAAACCAGCTACCCACATTGATTTCATCCAGCATGGGTTGGGCCGGAAAAATAGCCAGCATCACGAGGGCACGAACCCACGTGGACACATACATGGTACAACCTCACTGGACGTTTCTTAACTTCAGTGATCGAACGGGAACTAGTGTATTCAACGTGCCATAGACGCTGGCTCAATTTCAAGGTCAACTTTCCAAATATAACAAAGAATTTTAAAATACATACTTCAATTCTTTCTGTGGTTCAGAAGTTGGGTAAATTTTAAATGTCATCATGACACAGAGAGAAAAATGAAATTTGGCGGACATATCATGCGAGGCTCCAGTGGCTCTCTACTGTTGGACATATTGGAAGGAGAAATAAAGGGTCGAAGAGCTAGAGGCAGACCAAGAAGATCGTGGTTGGACGACATCAAGGAGTGGCTACAGAGTTCGACCTATGAAATGTGTAAAGACCTGGCAAAGGATAGAGCGATCTTTTGGTAAACACTTGATGATGTACTATCAAACTTGGCAACCATCGATGACGATGATGCTACTCAATGATGATGATCATAATTGTTTGAGAAGTCAAATAAAAAAAAAAGTTTCCATTTGAAAAACTGAAGTGAGGGTAATTTTTGCAAAAAAATGTAAGCGTACTAATCAACTTACTTCCGGCAGCACTGTTTGGTCGTGACGGTGGTGGAGTTGGCTGTACAGTTGGCATTAGTGACATTCTATATTGATCACCACCTCCTTCTTCGTCTTCTTCCGCGACATCACGAAAAAATACATGCTCATCGTATCCATCACTGTTGATCAAACAAAAAGAACAACAGAAAGTTGATAACATTAAAAAATACATGCTCATCGTATCCATCACTGTTGATCAAACAAAAAGAACAACAGAAAGTTGATAAAATTTCAGAAAAAAAATCACAAAAATAATAATACATAAATCATCATCAAATTTTCGAACTAAATTGCCTGATGTAACCCGAGTGTGATGCCAAAGTTTCAATTTGGCATCATACTCGGGTTATGTCAATCCGTTAACCACATATTCTTGAGACCAAAAGGAGATGATTTTACTCTATGGAGCCATGTCCAAAAATGCTTCACCTCCTAGCTAAATAGCCACGGGAACAACTTCAAACATTTCGTGTAATATGCCAACCATGTAAAGGTGAGTATTGACAAATTAGACAGCTAAAACTGTTCCACGCGTCTTAATACTGTTCTGGACATTCTAAGTCGCAATCTCGTTTTTCTCACGAGCGTTTTTCGGCATTCCTCCCAATTTTTTAAAATTAAAATTTTGACATATGCATTTTCTAAAAAATAAAATAAAAAAATACCAGCGACCACCGAAAAGTTCTGAATGTATTTTACATTGAACGACCCTCATATCTTCGCCCCTGGAAACCAAACCAGACCATATCCAAGTTTAAGTTAGGTAAGTATGCTGTGGTGTTGATAGCAAACATCGAATTATGTTAACTATATAACCTATATTTTTGAAAAAATAGTTACCCACAAACAAGACCAAAGTATAAAATTCGAAAAAAAAACCTCATATTGAAATTCCCGTATCTTCCTGGTCCAACCCTTTGAGTATATATGTATGTTCTGTGGTCCAACCTGATATAATGCCAAAGATAAGTCGTCTAATCTTTCTATACTTATAAAACGTAAAGCCCAGTTGATGTAATAACAAAGCTTAGGTTGCCCGCAGACAGCCGCATGCTTATCTTATTGCATAGCACATGCAAGTAAAAACAAACACACTGGTTCTTATGGGAGTGTGCTAATTGCTGGATTAGCGGACTCCCGTAAGAACATGTGTATATGTTTTTTTATAAAAAATGTGTGATATGCCATAAGAAGAGTAATTAAACGGCTGTCTGAGAACACCCTTATTCATAATCAACGTAGACGAAAGATACCTCTCGAAAAAAAAAACGCTTAGAAGTGCTATGTAACACGAGAACGACAATTACGGTAGAATTACATAGGCCCACCGGTAAGAAATACGAAATTTTAAAGATTTATTTTGAAAAACCAAAATAGCGACTCATTTTTTTTCTTCTTCAGAAAAGCTATAAAATCCAGTGTGCGAGGTCTGTCGATAATGGGAAACCTCAAATCTCGGACATGGCACCCTGTATATGTAAAGGCCAAATTATTTTCTATCCGAGTCTATCCGAGGACAAAACGAAACCATTTACACATAAAATAAAGAGTTCTTGATTTTACCTAACTTGTTCTTAGGAGACTGGTCTCCCCGAAGCGAAGCGTTTAAGATATTTTTATTAAGAGAAATATCCACTCCAAAAAATCAAATTAGCACACAACGTGTATTTTTGACACATTGTATTCTTTGCGTTCGCCCGACTTTGTTATCGCTCAAAATAACGGAGAAATATAAACCTTATCATCATCAATCTAATAGCGGTTTCTACTTTAACACAAATAAAACCGGTTGTTGCTAAATGAAACTGATGACTGGTGCCACTTATCTATGATAATGATCCTATTTTTATGCACCAAAGTGTACATCTGTCTAGATTCAAATATATATATTTATATAAAAGAGCACACCATTCACATATGGTATCCAACGCTAGCAGAGTTGAATTAATATTGTAGATAATTAAATAGTGGCATTGATATTTGAATGAAAAAAATTCATGACATGCCATTCTATGGAAAAAAACTTCTGACTTAAAAAACACGTGTCATCGGTGAAAACAACGTGTCGACTTCCTTATACTGTAAAAAGGATATTGGTTGATCAAAATAAATGATTTTTTTTTTCATTATAAAAAAACTTGGAATTCAGTTATGAATCAACCAGAAATTTAAGGTTACCGCATTATCTGTGAATTTTTCAAGGGATAAGTTTTTGGCAACCGCTACAATTTTGTTTGGAGTAAAGTCCGAATCCCAAGTTACGAAATACAAACTATGGATTGTTGAGATCCTTGCAACCGTGATCTATCTCGTATAAATATACTACAGCAAACACTTAAAATTTCCTTTCATTAACTTTGCATGAGTTGTCCAGCCACCGGGAAATTAAAATAAATACTGGTTTAATAAAACGAAGTCTTCAGAAGAATTACGCCAATTGCTCTGTCAGAACATAGCCTGAATAAGGTTGGGTGACTTTCAAGGAGTCTATTGAAGTTCTCGACAGTGACCCTCCATGAGACGGCCAAAATCCTCACGATGGCCGGTTCTGTACACCTGGAACGCTATCATTACAATTCCAGCCTAAAGCCATTCAAGCCTTTTCGGTAACCTCATATCGACCTATTTCTACCATTTTTTTAAACATGAATCTAGAAATGTGAATATCAGTTGATTTTAGGGTGGACACCGCTACAACAACAAAAGAAGTTGGTGATTGGTAACGAGATTTTCTATTTGTAGGACGTATATTAAAAGTCAGGATACCTATGCTGAGTCGGCTTGCCGTTGGATTCACAATAATGTGTCAGGTCTTGTAGAACGTTCTCTTTTTGTTGTTATAACTGGCAAATGAAGAGGGTACAATCAATTTGTAGGAAGATTAACAGCAATGTCTTCTAGTTGAGCATGTTGGGGATTAAGAGTTAGAAGGTGTTTTCATCGAATCTTTGTTTGATAATTCAAAATAGATTTTGTTATGGATTAATATGATTCTTACTCACTTTTAGTTTTTCTATGGTTGGGTTAAGTTCATACGACCATGCATCGTTGACAAGAATACTGATTTATGCATAATATGGTTAGGTTACGTTCATAGTGTAACAAAACTATACATAAGTATACATGGATCAGTATCCCTGTCAGCGATGCATGACAGTATAAACGTAATCTAACCTCAGTGTTCTTGAAAGCAAGACATGGCCGTATGAAGGTAACCTGACAATACTTTACATTGATCCATATTCTTGTCAGTGAGGCATGGCCGTATGAACCGAACCATGCCTAAAGTGAGAAAAAAATCAAACTCATGAACTCATCAATAACTGAATCGATTTAGAACTGTCCAGGAAACATTTTAAAACAAACCAAAGGTTTCTATAAAGATTCGATAAATACATCTTTGAACCAAGCCTATTTACATTTACGCCGCATAATGAGTTAACACACTCATTTTTACTAACAAAGACAATTATAAATACCTAGGTATGTCAAAGGAAAGGAATAAATAATTGTCTTTTGGATATCATCCAAGAACATGGTCTCTGAAAATTAACATTCAGGACTAATGAATAATAAAAAAAACAGAAACTTATACACCATAATTTTTTTTTTATAAAACGTTATCAGAGTAGTATTTAAAAATATTGCAAAAATTGATAACTTACCTATCAGAACTCGCTGAACTTGGAGGATCGAAAGCTTTGGCAGCCATTAAAAGAAAGGAGTAATAAAAGAATGAATTTGCAATTACAAAAATTGCATTTAATAACAGAAAAAAAATGTTAAAAATTCAATAAAGCAATGCAAAAATTATTAAAGATTTGCAAATGTAACAGTTTTGTAACTTTTTAAACAAATTTAATAGAAAACTAGAATTTAAAACTTTTTTGTAGTGCAAACGTGATTCGTAGCAAGAAATGAAACAGACAACTGAAGAGAAGTTAGCAAATATTAATTTCACCAGTTTTCTTTCGTTAAAATTCGTAAACATTTAAACAAACAAAAACGATAATCGATATATTTTTTTAAATGTTCGATTAATCGTATCACAACTTTGTTAGTCGATTGGTCGTTCTGAAATCACCAGTGGCAAAAAAAATATAGAATCAACGATTTTGGTTTTTCGAGCAAAACTACCCATATAAAAAATTGCGGCTTTACAAGAAGAGATCAGATTCAACGCACCGGATGACTTGGAATGGCATACGATGACGGCTGCAACCAAGATCCATCAAAACTTTTTCAATTGAATTGATTGAAGAAAAAAAATGGAACTTCTGAGGTTTGAATCAAAGGGATCGGCAATAGGTTAATACTTAAATGTTAAACTGTCTGGCTGAAATAAAATATTACACGTTTGACTCGACGACTCCGATCGTCGCGACACGAATTCACTGCTGCTAAATTTGCACTCCATAATCATGTCGACTCGCTGTATCTTATATCAAACTAGCTGTTTCACCCGTGCTTCGCTACGGTATTTATATTGCTATCTTTGTTTTTCAAGAAATTGGGGGGGGGGGGGGGTATTGGTTTGTGTCCACCCTGTATATTGCAACCTTTAAAAATCAAGATTTAAATGTTTCACCAGGCGCCTTAGAGGCACGGCCATTCTTACTTTTTAGTATTTTCTAAATTTGATTTTACCCGTTCCCGGTTTCGAACTCGTAACTCTGGAATGGCTGGCCATACCTTTGCAGAAAATGTCCTAAAATAAGGACTACATGGCCACCTAAAACTTTCTCGCTTTGAGTTGATATGTTGTCCCTACAAAATTTAAGATATTGGACCGTGACTGTCTGATTTTGGTGAAGAAATTAGGAACTCGAAAACGGCTTGATAAATTTTAGTTCTGATAATTTTCCTCGGGTCTTAGACCATGAATTGGGGGGGGGGTCCATTCTCATCAATTTTTTGCTATCTGCTGCCGTTTGGGCTGTGGTATTGTAACAGACAACCCCTCATAGGTACATAAATTTTTGATTTATATATTAAGATATAATGTTGAAGGTTAGACATGTACCAATCGTGTGTTTATATTGGTACCTACATTGTCTAACCTTCATATAGTCGAGAGCAGTGATATTCGCGGCAAATAAGGTCCTCTCAGGCAGCCGCTTACTGACTTATAGTATATCACACATTTTTTTTATAAGTAAGAAAAAAAAACAAATACATATGTTCTTATAGGCGATTAACACAATCCCATCTTCCCAACTTATAAAAATAAGATATGTATGCGGCTGTCTGTGGGCACCCTTATTCTATTCTTATCGCATCACTCCGGTGTAGGTACATTGCAATCCCTCCAAAAACGAGAACAGAGACGACACAATTTGATAGCAATTTTTCAAGCTTTAGCTTTTGTATTATAAGGTTATAATTATTATTTACAATAAGGATAAGGAAATTGTTAATTTCACATTTTCTTTTGGTATCATTTCGTGTGCAAAAAATATATCAAACCATGCCCAAAATGACGTCGAACATGTCAAAAGTAAAGCGACATGCATCCGCACCAAAACAATAACAACACTCAGACGCATATACGGTAGAGATATACAAAAGCGAGATATTGCAGTTAGTAGCAGGTCGCCCCCTCCCCCAGAGCCGAGAATAAATCGATTAGTTTCAAATACATTAGAATTGGTGTTAATAGCCGATTGTAATCGGAACCTCTTCCAGAGTTCGGCATCTGCTGCTGATTGATATCCCTAGAGTTACATATAATTTCTTTAAAGTCTACATAAGATAAGAAAAAAGAAGGGAAACGAAATTGCGTCGATATTTAATTAAATAAAATCAAGGTATTTGGTAGGTCTAATCAAGAAATTAAAGAACATTTGATTTCGCCGAAAATTAATAATGATTTTTATTTTTTTAAAAAAAACTACTTTCTTATGTCTTTTTCATTCTTGAAAAAAATGTGACATCGCACAAATATTTTAGCCGCGAAACAGTTTTCGCGGCTTAATTCGAGAGTTGAAAAATCTCGAAACACCCCGGTCTTCCTTTGGAAGGGACTACTTTAAGCGTATAACGTAACATGTTAGGGCAGCTTTAACCAAAATAGTAAACTCATTGAGTCAATCCGAAGTTCGCACAAAATTTGACTTTTAACCAGTTTTAGTTCCTAAAATACTCGTCCTAACAGATGTCCAGAGCGCTTTGTTTCAGTTTCGTTATGCTCTTGCAGTGGACAAGATTCCATTAACCTACTTTCATTCGGATCAGTCGCTCGTAGTAGCGTGAACTTGCAGTCGCTCCCAAATGACAACTGCCCTTAGACCGCACCAACAAAGTCCAAGTGTTTTGCTATGTGTCCTTGTGTGCGTCACGCGACCATTAAATAGTCTCAAACCGCTTTCATTATGTAAAAATAAACGATAAAATATAAAAACCTGTTTAAAAAAATTGGTTGCAACATAAAGCGAAAAAATAAAATAAATAAATAATATTACAAATAAAAGAAAAATAATAAAATAATGTAAAAAGTGTCTTTTTGAAATTAGAATGATTGGAGAGAGGGGGACAGCGACGCTTTGAACAGTATTAGCCTTCAAGGAAAAAATGTATGAAGACACAACACATTTTATTTCTCTCACTCTGCACAAGGAAAAAATGTATGAAGACACAACACATATTATTTCTCTCACTCTGCACTATGTCAGTTGGTTGTGGCGATAGATTCGTAACCAGGAGACAGTTGGTTAGAATCTAATTCCAACCCAAATACTGGTCACAATAAATCTAAATAAAGATCAAAGTGATAATTACAGTCTCAATTGTGGTCATTTTAATCCAAGCTGTTCAAAAGTTAAGGGGGGGGGACCGGTCATTCTGGGACACGCTGTATAGTAATACAAATATTGTACTGCCACATAAGTTTTACTTCAAATTTCATTTTTGATGTAAAACTTTTCATTGGATAATGTCAAGCTTAGTCTCACCACAAACAAATTTCAAAAAGACACTGAAAATAACTTGTTTTATCATCAGTGCAGGATACATCAGTGACCGATTTTGAAACCAACATAATTCAACAGCAAGGATATCCTTGCATGATGTCTAAAAAAAGGAGCGGACCTTAATATATTGAGAAGGAGTTTAAATTTCGACAAACGCTAAACATGTGTGTTCTTTATTACAAAGTATTATAATTCTCGTGGTACTAGTACTAAAATTTTGGGTTATGTAGCCAACGAGGGCAACAAGCTTCTGTAAATACAGAAGTTTTGGAGTTTGGAAGGGCATCCAGCTTTTAAAAAACTCTGCTTCAAACCAAACATGGAGTCATCAGCAAATTGCACTTACCACGCATGGATACTGTGAGAAGAAAGCGAGGGTTATCGTGCCAGGAAAGGGTCATCTAAATAAAGTATGTACAGAACAGAAGGTTTTGTCAGGGTGGAAGTAGGGAAGGCAACACCAAACCCCAAATATAATTGGGAAAAGATGAAGTTAAGAAGAAGTAGATTCAATGTGTGGGTACTTGAAATCTTAAATATATCCCTATTTTCATACTTTTTCAAAAATTTTTTTTTTGTATTTTGAGATTTATTTGTGATCTGTACTCAAAACAGACCGGAATTGAAGTTGAATTTTTTGAAGACTTTTGCAACTATAACTCTGCACCTGCTTGAGATCAAAGTTCAGGCAAAAAATACTTAAATTTTTGTCGATGCTTTTCAAATTGAAAAAGAAGTCCCTTGGTTTTGCCCTGAGTAGAGTTTATGGAGTGCGGATAATAAGTTTGTTAATATTGAAACACGAGTTGTGTTACTCAGGAGGACATTTTTCCTTTTTTAAATGATTGGCTATAACTGAAGATTTACCTCAAAACAAAGGTATACAAAAGCTGAACTTCAATTTTGAGTATAGATCTCAAAACACTTATCATTTTCTTCTCCAACATTTCAAAATTTATTACTTTCCTTTTGCTTTTTAGAAAATGTATCACCCCGTAAGAACGCTGCTTTCTTAGTCAGGTCATACTTAGCCAGCGTCAATCGTACGTTGTATACACAAGTTCCCAAACTCGTAAAATTAACTGAAGTTAAGCAACGTCCAGTGGGGTTTTGCTTAGTGGGTGACCAATTTTTTTCATATTTTTATGAGTCGTATTTTTTTACTTCGACGAAGAGAAAAAAATTACGGAAAATTAAAGTGTACAAAATCTCAACTTTACCTTGGAATAACTCCGGACCCGTTGAGGCCGGAGTTATTCCGGCCATTCAATTCTCAAAGATTTCAAAGTTGAAGTCTCTTAGGCCCACCCCTAAAGTAAAAAAAAAAAAAACACGGGAGAAATTTTCCCATTTGAAAGAAAAAGCAAGTGTTTCAGCTTTTTTAGAAAAACGAAACCGTTCTAAAAATATTTAGCTCTTCATTCTATAATAGACTGGGGACATAGAATGTTTACAAAGACTTAGATCAGTATATATGCTAGGGCAAAGTTTCGCAAATCTGGAGCATCGTACCATCTGTAGACTTGAAATCTGTCTTTTAAAGGAGCTCCCGATCAGTATTCGACATTTATCGCTCTTTTACTTTGACCAAGTTTCGAAATCGTAATTTTGGAATAGCTAATCAGATATGCGCGAATTATGTCTAAATTAAATATCTACTATAAAATAGAGGTTACCTAACTTTCTCACTTTCAGTTGTTTTGTTAAATTCCTATAATGGGTATACATTAATCAGACATATTCATCCCTCTCAAAAAAAAATAATTGTTTAACATTAAAGCGCGATTTAAAATGTAAAATATTTTGCTGCGGACCATTGTATTTTTTAGACTTATTTTTTTTATTATTATTTAGGCGTAGGGTGAAATTTTCAAAAGCAGGACTTTCCGCATGAAAAAGCAGAACATTTATATTTATGATAAAAAAAAGTAGTTATTCAGGAATTTGATATACATGCAATACAGTGGTTTGTAACTTGCAGTCATAATTTTACTACTATTATAAAAATATGGCCATAGCCATATTTTTCCAGGCTCATTAAGTATGAGTAGAATAGTTCACAATCCATCTCACTAAAGTTATACTTCAGAGAGAAAGATGGTGAATACTGTATTTTTGTATACAGGTAATGCTAAATCAAAACGTGTATGAATTGAAAAAAAAAAAAAAAACAGGACATTTTCCATTATTTTCAAAAGCAAGCAGAACGCAGGACAAACATGTAAAACGCACGACATATACTGACAAAGTTGGACTAAATAAACTGGACAATAATTGTGCGATTAACTAAAATTAATTATAAATATTAAATAAATATAATATATTTTATATATGTACAGGGTATCCCTAAATTTGTGGGTCAAACGAAAACCCAAGTTTTAGGGGAGCATTCCCTTTCAAATAACAAAAAAAAAGAAAATTAGACATCAAAATTCTGTACCGATATGAAAAAAGTTTCTATTATAAGAACAAAAAAGGATTATATATAAAAAAAGAAGTAAAATTGACAACCTCTTCAAACAGTCTCCCAATAAACAACCAACAATAAATTAATCTGGAATCTCTCAACACGTACAGGACAGTTAACACCATAATATTTAAAATCTTTTCTCTAATATCAAAAATGTATCAAAAGCCCTCCCATTGACAAAATATCATTTAATAAACAATTCGTGAGAATCAAATATTCGGAAAAGACAACAAAAAAAGGAGAGGACGTGTCGTACCGTAGGGAAACATAATTTTCGAGCAAATTTGAAAAGTGGGAATTCTCTTAACGTAAAATTTGATGCTCTGTAAGTTTAAATAAAATCTTTTTTTATTTGAAATAACCATTTTTGAGTTACGGGCATCTAAAATGTAACATTATACACTTTTCCTCTGGGGGCCCATGTCAATTATCAGCCTCAAAGAAAAAATGTATGGTGACAATGGAAAACTTTAGCACTACACTTATCTGAAGCTGTTGTCTCATAAATAAATTGGATATTTTCCGTTAAAAAAAAAAAAAAAAAAAAAAAAAAAAAAATCAGAATAGTTATTTTCATAGATAGAAGATTTAGAAATATACTCGTATGTCTCGCCAGAGCTGAAATCGACACCATTTTCTATCTTAAAAATATCTATATAGAGTTAAAATAAATCTGGTCATCTCTTTTTTTTTTAAACTGTTTACTAGCAGCAACCGCCACCATTGCTCCGATCTGTTTTCTTATCTAAAGAAACTAAAGGTGTCTCTAACGGATCTCGTCCCGATGTTTTATCATAAATTGCTGTAGCTAATTCTGTGAACGCTTTTTCTATATTGATGTTAGCTTTGGCTGATGTTTCCATAAATCTAATACCATACTCTCGAGCGATAGCTTCACCACGATGTTTACTAACAGTTCGTTTATCTTCCATGTCGCATTTGTTACCTAGAAGAAAAATCGAGACCTTAGAAAAAGAAGAGGAAATAGCAATCGTACCAGGGCACTTCCAAAGTTCATGGCCTAAACTAGATGGAGAAGAAAAGTAAAAACCCACTGTGTCTTATTTTTCAACAGGATCTCCATTGACTTCAATACAAAAAGTAGTTAGCATCCTTTCTGTCTAAATACTGCAAAACAGCCGACTCTTCATCACGCCCATTTTTTCCCCACGCAACTCAGATTTCAGTTTAGTAAACAGATAATAGTTGTCATGGAGGAACGGGACGCATCTTAAAAGTGAACTTTGATCTTATACAAATATTATCTGTCAAAATCAAAATAAGCAAATTATTTGGATAATTTTACCTTGTATTATCATTAGACAGTGTAAGAAGACATGTAAAAATATTGTCAGGACCACAATGCATTAAACCTTCATTGGTCGGTTCTGGTTCTCATTTCAAAAATCACACGATGTAAATTGATACAAGAAAATGGCGGAATTTAGTGTTTGAGAGTGGTTTCAGCTCACGTTATTTTTTTGGCTAAGGACTCGACTACGATGAGAGCGTCAAGCGTCAAAACTTGATTTTTTTGTTTTCATTAAGCACAATGTAAATACTTCGTAAGTGGCTACGATGGTCAATTCGCTTGACGCTCTACGTTTTGGAATTGACGCTTGACGCTCGACACTGTTTAAAAATAAAAATATTCGCTGAGCGAATTTCAGTCTTTGTGATCTTGGAATATAGGATCTGTGATTTTGATTTTTACATAATTCTAAATTAATTACGTAATTAATACACATTTATTTCTTGATATAATCTCATCATTTCTTTTCATAATCATAAATAATAAAATAAACATAACGATTTTTGCAATTGTCTCGAGTAATATTTTTAGTAGACCCAAAAAAGTAACATTTAATTTGTCAAAGAAATAGTTTTTTTTTTTTTTTTTATTTATATAAAAAGTAATACCAAATATTAAAATTATAGAACATGGGGAATATTTTCAATGATGACCTAATATCCATATCACCCACCAAGGGTGGATTTGGAAGAAAAAAAAAACCTCGTTTGCATAGCCGCTAATAATTGAGATTTCTTGTTGAAATGCTCGATCAGCGACCATGCAACCAACTTCAGAAGGTAAATACCCATATATTTTTAAAAAAGAATGGTCAAATGTACCGATGAACATTCTAGTGTATTCAAAAAATCGATTTCCATCCTGTCTTAATTGAGGGAATAGATGGTGATACTCTCCATACCTTTCCCATTCCTTATTTATGGGATGTACCCCAAACTTTCTCTTTCTCCTTAATAACCGAAGTCTTAAAAGAACACTACTTTCACTCAAAGCAAACGCACGTCTTCTCACATCCATGGTTAAAATGTAACTGAAGTTCTACGCTTTGTCGCTCTTATCGCAGCCGGGGAAATTCGCTTGACGCTCTCATCGTAGCCGAGGCCTAATACTGAAGAAACATAGACATGCATTGGCCTAAAACATGATTGTTAAAAAGTTAGGGGAAAACAAATGATGTTCGACATCTTGAAAACCAAGCAAAAACTCCACAAGTTTTTTTTTTGTTTTGTTTATCTTTTTGTGTCCCGATAACTCTCGAACGCCTCTCTTGATTTTGATGAAATTTTGTATGGGCATTACTTATACTATTCATAGAAAAAGCTTATGTGGTCTTTGGTCTTCATTGGGCAACCTGATGTGGTCATTTTAAGTGAGTGAGATCTACCGATCACAGAACCACTAGTTCGAAAGGGTGTGTTCTACAAACTTTACAATTTTCGCAGCGTTTTTCTGAACAAACCCCGTATATATTAGTATGTCTTGAAGTTTTTTCTTATATTTGAGACCTACCTAGAATCACTTAATGTTAATTATTTTTGAGACTACCTAGAATCAATTGAAACTTTTTATTTTCGAGACCTACCTAGAATCACTGGAAGCTTTTTATTTTTGAGACCTACGTAGAATCACTGGAAGTTCATTATTTTGAGACCTACCTAGAATCATTTTTTCTACATCTTCATTGGCATGGTCGTCTATATTACGCAACCACTTTAATATATTATCAAAACTTTTTTCATTTGTTATATCGTACACTAACATTATACCCATTGCTCCTCTGTAGTATGATGTTGTTATGGTGTGAAATCGTTCCTGTCCCGCTGTGTCCCTGTAAGTTTATATAAAAAAAATCAATCTCAAGGGCAGTGATGTACTCACAAAATATGCTCTTAGAGGGTGCAGTGTTACTTTCATGGATTTTGACTGTTGCTATTTTAATATTATTTATAAGAAATCCACAAAGAAAATCTTGTGTTTTTTAAAGTACAGAACCCCTCATACGTGGCTCAGAATAACGAGAAGTTTGGGGACCATTTAAACCCCAGATGAAACCTTCATAACAATTTTCATTAAATTCGGTCAACGTTAAGTTCATTTTTGGATTCTACGTACCTTGTTAATATATTTCGGGAAAGGAATTTTATCGTAATCGATTTCAAAGGTTCATTATTGAATTATAATAGCCTTGGTCACTAGAGTAACGAGGATTTTCATGTGGAGGTGGTCGTACGATGTGCCTTAACCGTCAGGGCCTAGCTAGATAGGATCATNTTTTTGGATTCTACGTACCTTGTTAATATATTTCGGGAAAGGAAATTTATCGTAATCGATTCCAAAGGTTCATTATTGAATTATAGTAGCCTTGGTCACTAGAGTAACGAGGATTTTCATGTGGAGGTGGTCGTACGATGTGCCTTAACCGTCAGGGCCTAGCTAGATAGGATCATTTTGGAGGGGGTATAGATAAAGGCTGCCCATTTATGTAATTTTAGAGGTGAACTGGTGAGGAAGCTCTTATAACATATATCCCTGGTGAACGATTTTCTTTGAGGGAATATCCAAGATAACGATCTGGAAGGGTTCAACCCTTTAAAGCTGGTACTGCCTACAGCCAGAAGGTTCTGGGTTGAAGCATTGCATGAACATGAAAATTTGAATATATTTTTTCTGTAATATTCGGGGAGGCGGGGGTAGACCACCTCTTCCTTGAGCGCGCCACTGGCCTGGGAACTAATGATTTATTTATTTTACAAGTAAATATATATATTTAGTCCTCTTTTACTTCTAAACAAAAGTGAAAATAGATTGCTTCAGATATAATAAAAAAACGATTTGGCTTGCACAATCATGTAGCCCAGAAATGTAGCTAAAATCAATATATTACCATATTTGTAATTTTATTTTCTTTCCTTTTAATTCAACTGTTTTGATTTTGAAATCAATACCTGAAATAACAAGAGAAATATTTGTCACATTTTACAAACAGAACAATTCTTTGCTTTGTTAACATTTCTAAGAAACCAAAACTGATTTAAAAAAAATCTCCCCCCCCCCCCCCCCCCCCCCCCCCNCCCCCCCCCCCCCCGGGGATCTTTAATATTCAATAAATCATCTTTTGGTTTATTGTTTCCAATAATGTACGGTGGTGTAATGGTTTAGTTTAGTAGTTTGTTGAACTGTAGGCCTCACTCAAACAATGAGCTGACATGAGACTGAATGGGGACCAAAAAATAATCAGCTAATATGAACAGTAACATACATAAATTATTTTGAAAACAACTAAACACTTTTCAAGAACAAAAACCTAATAACAAAAGATACGTAGACAATTTACACATAAAAACAAAGGGGTATGCCGATAAGTTAAAAAATAGAAGCAAACCAAAATATTTTTATCACTTTGAAATTAAAAGATCCAGAATTTATTTGTAGAACTTTTGTATATATTAATATTGATATTCTAATAATAAATATTGTTGGTAAATAATCTGGTTCAAATTTGAATTAGGATGTCTGAAAAAATGAGAGGACAGTTCGGCGCTCACGATCACAAAAATCTCACCCACTTATTTTTGTTTATCCATTGTCCAATTGGGTTGAAGTAATCTTTCTCCAATATAAGGTTGCCATCATTATTTTTTCATGATCCAAGTAACCAGTAACCATAACCAAGGGAAGGAATTTCCTTATGGAACGCTAATATAAATTTTTACCAAAAAATAACGTTACTATATTAGATTTTCTCTTTCATCTTAGATTAGTGGACTACAAAGAAAAATACGAGGTTAGTCATTAATGATGTAATAAGGATATTTTTGATTGATTGCCTGTTGCATTCTGTTTTCGATTCAATCAACCATGACTTATCATATGGAAACCTAGAGCATTCAATTTAATATAACAAATTTAGGATCCAAATATTTATCTATCTAACACAATAAACAAAACAAAAAGAAAACGCCTTTGATGACTCATTCAAAGGAACATTATTGAAAAGTTAAACTTACCTATCGTAGAAATAAATGTTGTGTTGAAAGCATCATCGGAAAATCTGAAAAGTACACAAGTTTTTCCGACACCTGAATCACCAATTAATAATAATTTGAATAATAAATCGTATGTTTTCTTTGCCATGATTTATATTACTAAATATCGACACTACAGTTTGAATTAACTTCTAGAAAAATGAACAATACAAAAGGAAATCAGTCAGAAGATAGAAGAATTTCAGAAAATTTGGTTTTCTGATAATAAAAATAATTGAAAAGAGTGTTTGTGACACAGATGTTAAATAATAGATACAGAATGGAATTCTACAAATATATTTACAATAACGCTCTTCCAGCCAAAAGTACACTCTCAGCAGGCTCAAAGTGGCTAATATCTAAGTAATGCCATCTCAACATAGATGGCATTACTTAGATATTAGCCACTTTTATAGATAAAATAGATTTTTTTCTGCACTTCTTCTTCAAGTGCCTATCCGTTCCGGATGTTCGCGATCATAATGGCTATTCTAATTTTGTTTGTGTCTGCTTGGAAAAGTCCTGCTGAAGACATATTAAACCAACTCCTCAGATTTGCGAGCCAGGATTATTATTCTTCTGCCAGGACCTCTTTTGCTATCACTTTTCCTTGAAGGATTTGTTGGAGAAGATCATGTTTGTATTTCTCATGATGTGTCCCAGGTATTGTAATTTGCGACATTTTACCATCTCGAGTAATTCTGGTGTTAGATTCATTCTGTTGAGCACTTCTACGTTGGTTGTTGGTTATCTGTTGCTTCCATGATATTTTAGGATCCGTCTGTACAGCCAAAGTTCGAAGGCCTCCAATTTTCTCTCTTTTTCCTCGTATACTCAGTTCTGCTATACACCGTATAGCAGAACTGAGTATACGTAACATCTTAAAAGTCTGATTTTTGTCTTCAAGGTTAGATCGTGACTCTTAAACACCGCACTCATTTTGTTGAAGGTTATTCTTGCGAATTGTCCCAGTTTTCATTTATAATGTTTCCTAGAACATACTGACTCACTCTTTCAATTCTAGTTTGATTTATAATCAAGTCGACTCCAGGAATGTTGTTCTTACTTATTACCATGAGTTTGGTTTTAGTGGTATTTATGTCGAGTCCGTATTGATGACTTCTACTATATGATTCATAAGTGTTTGTAGCGCCTGAATGCTGTCAGCAAAAACTATAGTATCATGTGCATATCGGATATTGTTCAATTTAACACCATTTATTTATTGGGATTCCTTCCTCCATTTCATCAAGGGTTTCTCTAAAAATATATTCTGAGTAGACATTGAATAAAATTGGTGATAATACACATCCTTGCCTTAATCCTCTGAGGATTTTAACCTCTTGGATGTGTTCCCCATCAATATGTAATACTGCTGTTTGGTTCCAGTACCGATTTTTTGTAAATCTCTTTCACTTATTCCAATTTTTCTGAGTACTTCTATCATCTTGTCGTGTTTGACACTATCAAAGGTTTGTATATACCTATATGTTTTTTCTGCACGGATGATTAAAACCCCAACTGAAGCGCCCTTGTTTTTTAAGAGCGCGCACGCGGGATAGCACCCGGCTGAACAAAATGTTGATCAATATACTGTACTTAATTTTTATTTTCCTTATATTGAGTTGAAATTTTGTAAACTGAGAAAGAGTGAAGGATAATTAAGTTTTCTATAAATTTATTTTATCAAAACGTGAAAATCTATTACCAAATTAAAAATAATAATACATAATGCAAATTTAAAACCATTTTTTTTATAAAATTTTCATTCACCGCCAAGACCTATTAGGGGCGTACACAAGGGGGGGGCTGGCCGGCTATAGCCTCCCCCCGAATTTTTTTTCGGTATAAGCCATCAAATGTGAAACGCGAGTGCGGCGAGTGTATATCATCTAACCCTGTGCTTCTTTTTCAATGTCACGCAGAAAACACTTTTTGGGATACTTACATAACAAAGTGCAAAGTAAGGACGATTTTTTTCTACCTTCCTTATCNTAGCGATCTTAAAGGTTCACTATTGAAAATAATAAACCAAAATAATAAATTTAATTTTAAATTCATTACAATTTTTATATTTTCATTCTGAAAAATATTTCAAATCAAGTTTGCTAAAGATCGCACTAAAATTGATGGCAATCATCCATGT
This sequence comes from Pachypsylla venusta, assembly GCA_012654025.1. Taxonomy (NCBI): domain Eukaryota; kingdom Metazoa; phylum Arthropoda; class Insecta; order Hemiptera; family Aphalaridae; genus Pachypsylla; species Pachypsylla venusta. The sequence goes on along the minus strand of CM022876.1, from coordinate 28,153,531 downwards.
GTCATGGTAGATTGCCCATTGTTTAGTGAGGTCTATATTTCACTGAACTACTAGTTAATATAGGGATGTTGATATTACATCGAATATCAAATTCGGGTTTCGACATAATCGATATTAAAATATCGAAAACAATATCGGTATCGAAACAAAAAATATTAAAAGTTATATCCATCAGAATCAGAAATTTCGCTGCTAGGGCTGTCGATATTTACATCGATTATAACGAATATCGATATTCGGGTTTCGACATAATCGATATTAAGATATCGAAAACAATATCGGTATCGAAACAAAAAATATTAAAAGGCACATCCATCAGAATCAGAAATTACGCTGCTTCGCTGTCGATATTTATATCGAATATCGATATTAAGGTTTCGATATAACCGATATTTTAAATTTTTTATACCGATATTTTCACATAGCGATAATAAGTTTTCGATAGCCAGCGGATATGATACGTTAAATAAACCAGTTCCCTTTAGATCACTGAAGTTAGGCAACGTCCAGCGAGGTTGTACTATGTGGGTGTCCATGTCCACGTGGGTTCTCGCCTTCGTGACCCTGGCTATTTTTCCGGCCCAATTTAGACTAGGTGAGATCATTATGGGTAACTGGTTTGCAAGTTTCCAGCGAATGGAGCGTAAAAACCCCCGTCTCGAATGACCAATAGATTTTAAAGGGACGTTAAGCCAAGTTAAAATATTCAGGACCAGTCAGATAATATTAATTTTTTTCTGAGCAACTAACCTAACTTAAAATATGATTAATTGAAAGTAGAAGGTTTTTTGTTTTTTGTTTTTTTATATTTAACAGGTTAGGTAACATGAAAAAAAAAATTACTACGACTGAATTTATTTTAGTTCTTTTCAGAATGGCGCAAGAGTTTTTAGGGAGCGACTTTATGAGAAGAACAAGTTTAATCGAGACATGGCCGATCAAAACGTTTCCTAACCTCTCTGGGGGGGGGGCGTCCATTTTAACCCTTATATTAATGAAATAAACAAACTTGCACTGGACTTTTTTCATCTTGGTACATCTATGTCTGCTTCAGTTCAATATATTCAAATAGTTCAATAAATACGGAAGAAAAAGATTTTTTTCAAAATAAATTAAAATCAAAGTGAATTAATTAATCTCCCACCCCTAAAACGTTTAAAAAGACTTTTTAAATTATATTAAACCACATTTTAAGTTTGTACCTTGCTCCAAAAAAAATTAATAGTATCTGTCTGGTACCAATTATTCTTGTTTTGATTGGACAACCCTAAGTTAACCCTAGGATTGCCAAGCTCTATTCAATTACGTGCATTACCAAGGGGGGGTGGGGGGGGGGTACAAAGTACCTGCAAACAAAATAAAGGATATAAAATGATTTTTTTATTACAATAAGTCGCTATTACTTTATGATAAACTAAAAAAATATAAACTAAATTATTATCTTACATAAAAGCAAAATTAAATCCCAGGAATAAAATAATGTAAATGAAAATAAAAAAAAATCGCTAGACCCTAGGAAATCTATTCTGAACCAGAACTTTGTCCTTCCTGACATCCCACACAGACAAATGTCTTTTGACAGTGTTTACACACACTTATTTCTTGCATGTGGTACATAATTAGACATTTTAGACACTTTAGACAAATTATGGTAGCTTTTAATGGTAGCTTTAGACAATCAATGTATTGGTTACATGCATTGCCAAGGGGGGGAGGGGGTTACAAAGTACCCGCGCCCAAAGTTTGGCTTCAATATCATCCCTCAGAAGGCTTAGAACATACATAATTGTATATACTATGATGGAAAATATTGTTTGTGACAATTATTAAAGGTCTCATTAAAATATTAAGTATCCTAAATTGATTACTACAAACTTTTTGCTAAAACGCGGGTACTTTGTACCCCNATGATTCGAAACTAGTCCCCCCCCCCACCCCTTGCCAATGCTAAGGTTAATATTTACCCAGACTAATCTTCTTCTGACTTTTTCAATCGGTCCTGATGTGTGTTCCTCGTAAGATGACACACAGTACGGAATCCAATGCGTCTTGTTGTTCCAATGTGATGATCCAGTCTTTCTCGGTGTTAGTCGACTTACAATATGACAAGCGTCACCCATATATTCTTCACTGCAGTGGTAGCAAGTTAGATAATGTTCATCAGGCTGGACCAAAACAAACGTTTGGAACAAAAAATATACAAATATCAAAAAATACATTTTATGAAAAATTACCGCGAAAAATAGAAGAAGAAAAACTAGTCAGTTAGAATATTCGAATGTTTTAAATACTGGCTGGATTTTATAATAAAATAAATGGTACGGAAAACCGTACTAGACTTTCTCTTCCTTAATCATTCCATCAGACTACCACCGAATGCAGATGTTGTTCTTCTAAAGTTTTAAGTTTTTTAGTTATATATTTTAGTTATTGTTATACTTCTATTTTTTGTTGATGTTGACCATTATTTTAAAAAGATTTTGCAGCCTTCGGCTGCGGACTTTGCTCTTTAGTGACAGTATTATTTTGAAAGAT
>CM022876.1:28120449-28150588 GCA_012654025.1 Pachypsylla venusta | reverse complement strand
CAACCCAGGCTGGGTGAGGTCAATGTGGGTAGCTGGTTTGCATGTTTTCAGCGAATGGACGGTGAAACCCCCGTCTTGAATGACCAATAGATGTTAAAGAGACGTTAAGCCAAATTTAAAAAAAAAAAAACTCAGTTTTTTAAACGTTTGGCAGAGCTTCACTCTGATATTAGTATTTCAAAATCTAGTTTGAAATATCTATGTTTAGGGGAAGGAAATTTAACGGGTCTGGGACCGGGGAGGAGTATATGGAGCCTTTTTTTTAACTCGTTTTTTTTATTGGCCGTAAAGGGTCCATATTTGGCGGTTGTACATACGCAATAGAGGCGTGGCCGTAAAACTCGAAGTTTATCCTTGCACCATACGGTTCTTGTGTCGCGCCCATCAAAATTATGTTTACATGTTCAATTATTATTAAAGTCTCACACAAAAAAGAGATTTTGTTATGTCTCGCTGATTTAACACTAATGCAATATTAATATTATTACGGTGTAATTAATATACATTACACATTTTGCATGACTATGTCTCGATGATACCATTAGTTCACTGGATACCGACAATATAATTCAACGATGCGGTTTTTGGACATTTTTGTTCCAATATAGTTAAACAATGCCCTGCTGATATCTGGAAAACGCAAATGTATGGGGTTTGGAAACCAAGAGTGTCTGGCAACCCTTTTCAAAAAAAAAAAAAATCGCTTTTTTATTGGCCGTCATGGATCCATTTTGAACGGTTGTACATACGCAATAGAGGCATGGCCGTAAAAATATTTGCTAACCTCTCTAATTGGGTTAAAATTGGTTAAAATAATTCAAAGGGTTGCCAGACCTTCCTCCCCGATTCCAGTACCAAAATGCAAAAGTATGCGACCCTTATAATGTTTGATCATGTTATTATTATCAAAATAAAATCAGCTGATTTGACGAAATCAAATATCAATTCATCCAAAAAATATAAAGACATTTTTCGATCGGTGTTTCTTGAAAGTGACCTTATCAAATTTTACTGTAAAGGAGTGATTTTCAGGGAATTGTGTTGATTTTCACCTTATATTATGGCTGCAAAACGCTTTACTGGTTCCAAAGTAAATTGGTCACAACTGACATCCAAATTGACTGATGCTGATCGTCCTAATTTCACCACTTTCAAAGCAAAACACGATAGCTACTTGCGCAAGTAAGTTTTCTCTTTTCATTTAAAACATAAAATCTAAAACAGGAAGGTAACTTCTATTCATTTTATTATTCACTTTGATTATTCTACATTTCATTGCTAGCATTGTAACACAACCCTGTAGAAATTTATTTAATCAATGTTTCAAGGTACTAAATAACTAAATCTTACCTTTAACAGCAAGGCGTGTGGGTACACAAAATAGGTTTTGAATTATTTCAGTAGTCAAACTTTGTGTAATTTGTTTGCATCCAATTGAGGAGACGGGACACTTCTCATTATCAAAAACCTCTGACGTAATCGATCCCTGAAAAAATCATACTTTGCTGGAACATTCTCTTTGCTTGGAGGTTCGATATATGCTTTTTACTTTTTAGTGATCTCAAAAATTAAAGCAGTCTATTATTAACGGGCTAGAAAACAATACATTTTTTTCTCTAGTCTAGAGTATGTTTCTGGTTATTTTTTTCGTATTGATGTAGACTCAAACGCTACATCAATACTAATAAAATAGTTTACCTGTCTTTTGTCCGTATTAATCATATCTAACTTTTATTCACAGAGTTTCTGCACTCCCTGAAGAGGCACCAAAAATTGATTGGGCTGCATATAAAAGTAAAATCCCAGTACCAGGCCTAGTTGATCAATTCCAAAAACAATATGAAGCTCTTCAGATACCATATCCTGCTGATACGGAGACGGCTAAAGTTATTGAAGCAGAGAAATCTTTGGTATGTATGCATTCATTTTTTAGTTTCTTAAAAACACTAACCACTCTGTAGCAATAGTTTCCCACTGCCCTTTGCTTTGGCTAGTTTAACTAGCCCTTGTTACAGGTAGCGGCACCTGTATAACACTGGCCGCTATATACCATGGCGCTGCTGATGAGGTACTATTTAAACAATAATCACCACCTTTGTTTTAATTCAAATTCCCACAAAATTTCAATTTCTCGATAAAAATGTCCAAATTTTCTGCACGATTACAATACTTTATCTTTTGTAGGAAGAGAAAGTAAAAAAAAAAAATACTTGGAAATCGTAAGTCGTTTAAATTTCAATACCTAACGGGAAAATTTCTAGGCCATACTTAAAAAATGTGAATGCCTATGTTACAATAATTACAAAGTTAACACACTGTATACCGTTTCATTTGGTCAACAGCATGTACATACGGTGTTAATGAGGCAGTGGTTCTCAACCTATCTTTATCCATCAAAATGTTTATGCACAAAACTGCTTTTGCTATCGACCCTTCGTGATTTTATAGCAGCTGTGGGAAAGCATCTCTCAGTACAACTAATGCCTCCCCTGCTGTTGCACTGCATAACAAAGGCTACTCAGTTGTCCCTTTTGAGTGCACGACCATAAAGTCAACAATACGTGCCGGGCAGGCTCCCATCTGAGTACGCATAATATTGCTCAACTTCAGTGATCCGAAAGGAACTCGTGTGGTGTATCCAACGCTTTTAATCGTTGGATTTTGTAAATCTCTAGGCTGTATATTTCATTTATTTATTTTTTAGACCCAAGAAGTTAAAAAATGGATTGAAGAATCTAACAAACGTATTGCAGAATATCAGAAAGAAATTGAAGCTGAAAATGCATTGATTCCACCAAATGAAATGACACTACAAGAATATACTATTGCTTATCCAGAATCATCTATTCAACCATATAAGAATCCAACATTCTGGCCCCACGATGAGCAAAATCAAATTACTCAAGAGGATAGAGATACATGGGAAAAGAGAAAAAGATATGAAGTTGGTGGGGATCATTAGAAACATTTCAGATGATGGTAGATACTTAGGGCGCAATTATTTAATTATCAAGTCCACATTTTCAGCACGAATACAATAATTTTAAAAAATCGGCCGTAACTTGAAAACAGTTAATTTTTCTGGGGTACACCTTATATGAAAACTACGTCACAAAATATCCAATCACAGGTCGCAGTGATAATTGTAATCTCGATTAGGGACTTGCAACCGGTTTTTGATAACAAAGAAAACTAGTGTTGTACCCTTCAAAAATCAATGGGAATTGCTATTATTACAGGGGCTTCTTCAGCATTAATGTACATTCCTGTCCCTTTTTTTACTCGAGTTTTTGAGACTAGATAAATTCCAAGATCTTTTGGGAGGACATACGTCACACATTATATTAGATCTTGTTACAAAGATTCGGTGGAGCAACCATGGGTAGGGTGGGGTCAGAGCTCCACTCCCTTCCAAATTAAAACTATTGTAAGTTTTCAAGCTTCTGTCTTTGTACCTTTTGCCCGGTTATCGCAAATCTTACTCCCCAAGTGGAAATCCTGGTTGCATCATTTTATCCATGTTTTTCAGCAGATGGGTTATCAAAAATAACGTTTTTTTAAGAGAGAATGTGTAAGTTTTGTTCAATAATATAAAGAGTAAATTAATATTGTATTTAGTTTCCCAATATCCAAGAGTAAAAAGGGAAACTCGAAGTCTAAGACCGGGGTGCAGAGAAAAATCTGAACCGTTCTATTTAAAATCATTAACAGCCCCTAAGATAGCCGATCCCAGGGGTATCCATCTATATATATATATATATATAAAAGTGAATGTCTGTTTGTTTGTTTGTTTGTTTGTTTATTTATTTGTTTGTTTGTTCTCTTATAACTTGCGAACTACAGCTCGGAATTGCACGAAACTTTGCACACTTATTTGTTTTTACCCGGGGAAGGTTATAGGCACGGTATTGTCCGGCCATTTTAGTTACGGCCGATTTTACGGCCGATTTTCCAATTTCTTCCTCAAAATTTTCCGAATTTTGGCCAATATCTTAAGATTTGTCGCGACAACATATCAACTCAAAGCGAGAAAGTTTTAGGTAACATCTTTATCCTTCATTTAGGACATATTTTGCAAAATTGTGACTAGCCATTCGAGGGTTACAAGTTCGAATCCGGGATCGGGCACAATAAAATTTTGACAATACTCATTGTTTAGCCAAAACGGTAAGAGATATAGAAAAATTGATGGGAATGAACCCCCCCAAAACCATAGCCTGAGACCCCAGAAAAATGATCACAGTTCAAAAATATGCAACCGTTTTCGAGTTACGGCCGATTTTCCGATTTTTGTATGGGAAATCATAGAATACTATAAGAAACGGTAATAGATATAGAACATTTGATAGGAATGGCCCCCCCCCCAAAAAAAAACAAAGACTGGGAGCCCAGAAAAAATATCAGAGTTGAAAGCCCTCCAACCGTTTTCGAGTTACGGCCGATTTTCCAATTTTTGTATGGAAATTAAAATTTTTGTTTGATTTAAATAAAATTATGTACAAAAGCGGTTAGTGCAATGCCGATATAATTTAATAGAATTGAACACCAAGTTTGTTGGGTAGAACGTGTTGGGAGTAGTATTGGGTTAGGTTCCAAAAAAAATAAAATGCGTGTTGAAGTCTGCTGAGTTTAGGCTGGGTCTGCGACCCAGCCTAACCTTGCGCAGACTTCAACACGCATTTTATTTTTTTTGGAACCTAACCCAATACTACTCCCAACACGTTCTACACAGCTTAACAACCCGTTACTACTCCCCATGTTCTACATATAGGATAACAAACGTGTATGTAATATGTATTCTATGTGCAAGGTTGCACCTCGGTGATATGATTATTAATGTGGGAGTCAGATTTATTATCATTTTTTTCTCTCATCTTCTCGAAACGAAGTTCGGGTACTCAGCTAGTAAGAAATATAAAGAATTTTCAAATAGTATAGGATTAGGTTATGGTTGTGATAGGTCTTATTTTTTTTTATCTCTATTGAAATATCATTCCTTCATTAATTGCAATGTGATTTTCTCAGTTTGAGTCGAGTTACATAACTGTTCAAGACATTGAAAAACTTTCGTATCACTTTCATTGTGGTATCGGAGGGAACGAAAATGTCGATGTCGCTGCCAAATTCCCCCACTAGCGACACCAATTTATGTTCATCGGTCGATTTTCGGTCAACCATAAAAAAAAAGGAACTAAAGGATAACGAGTGTTCTTGGGATCTCGTTGACCCAAATAAACTTAAAAAGTGTCAAACCAATTATAAACTATTGGACACCCAACTCCAAGGATACCCTTGTCGATGATTATTGGCCACACCTTGCCTCAGTCATCTTTTTGACAATCCCCTCCATCTTCTGTCGTTGTGGTTAGCGCCTCACTGTGAGCCATGTGCCCATCAGTCCTCTTGATAGTCACCTCAGACGTTCTCTCCTGCCAAGTATCTTTGGCCGATGAGCAGGACGTGGTCTCATTACTCAAATAAATACCTTCAAAAAATTCAACACGTATCCTTTCAGTGATGTGTGAATGACAGCCTCTACTATCGCCTTAGGAAAGAAAATAGGACTCTATCTCACTTGGGTATCTAGAATGTAGTAATCTCGACATCAGTAAACATAATGATCTGGTCAGTTTAGGGTTCTATTTCATGAACAGAGGGGCAGCTAAAAGCCAACTAAATGTACTGTCCCCGGGCGCACCACGCCCAGCGTTGCAACGAGGTTAATCGTTGGCTATTTTTATTTTAATCAAAAAAAATTCAGTACCCTCTTTTAAAATTCTACATTATTACTGAGTAACATGGACCATGAAAAAAACACATTTCGTGGGAGGGGCCATGTTTTAGAACGGCTTAAGCTATTGAAACGAAAATTTCGAGATGCTATACGTAAACCCCTCAACGTTTGAAATCGCTATCTAGGAAAATCGTCTGCAGGCGCAGCCTTCAATAAACATTTACGTTCACAAAAACTACCCGATTTTAATACAACGAAAAAAAGAGATTATTATTGCTATCAGAGGATCTCATGAATCATTCAAAACCAGCTCTACAAACCTTTAAAACTTTATATGCTGTCCTGAGACAAAAATCATTCGGTCGGCGGTAAATTTCACATATTTACAATCTCTCTCATTTAAGTTAAAAAATAACAACACAAAGAAAATAATCTTTTCAAAGAATGTTACATCTGTTTATTAATTACTATCATCTAGGTTTTAAATCTATTTTATTTAATCATAGCAATCACAAACATAAAATATTCTGTTATCTTCATTGGCCCAACAGATAAATAGTTTCTCATTTTTCATCATCCCTTTAACATCCAAATTGACTTTGGACATAGAAATTTCAATAAACCAAAAAAATAAGGACAAAAAATTAATAAACCTCTTTTAAACATGAAAAAATATTTGAAGACAAGATAAACATGGGATCAGGTGCTGTTAACGCAAGATTAAGAAGCTCAGTGACAATGAATAAGAGGAAGGAGATTCCCAATAGCATCCTATAAAATATAATATACTCCCTGAAATGGACCAATTCTGGAAAAATTTAGAATAAAGGAGAAATTTTTAAATAAACTTTTAGCGCCTCGTTAAATTTAGACCTCACCGAGCGTGCGCACAGGATGAAAGACTTCTCGTTTTTAATATAAAAAGAAAAATCCTTCTACACACACAGGTGTGGTTTAAATTGAACAAATATTAGGCGTACAACAGTCGGATGTACTAGAAATTTAAGAAAATCCTGATAGAATTTCAGTACAGGACATGAAATATTAACATTCAAATGACCGCGCATTTACTCCTCTCTGTATTGTAATGTAACCACCACAGGATGTTCAAAAATTTGTACAACCGGCCTTGTGAATCACATAAAAAAATATCCATAATCTGCTCATTTCATTCGTCCTTATGAACATAATCTGAATGGAAATTAAGTGTAATGAATGGGGTCTCAGTATTTCTATCTTAGAAAAAGTGTTCTTTTTAATAATAAAAATTGACCAATTTATTACTCAATAAATATAATGTTTCAGAGGCTTCACTGATTCCTGTATAAAATTTTGACAATCCCAGATCAATTTTCTTGTAGGAAATATGAAGATCGAAAAAAAAAACTATTCCCCGGCTCTACGACAAGCCTAAAATTAAAACTGAAAGTCAACCACAGATATCCTGTGAAATTCGGGAAAATATGAAATCTGTAATAGATATACATTATTACCTATTATAATTAGATCCCAAATCGAAAATTCAGTCCTTATCTCTGCAATTAAATTTAATAAAATGAATCTTCCAAGTCAAACATTATTAATATCCACTTTTCGTGTGAAATAGATTTTATTTTTACTTTTTCCAATATACGAAGCATAAGAAAATAAAGTATTATACTGGTGAAAAAATTAAATGTCTTTTTTCTTGCATTGTAGACAGAACACAGAAACGATTAACCATTCCAGAAATGTTTTCTGTTATTTTACACAATCAGATGGAATCAACCCAGTAGTTAGTAAACTATACTAACATAAATAACAGATTGCAAGGAATAATCCATATCCATACTAATATATAAATGCGAAAGTAACTCTGTCTGTCTGTCTGTATGTATGTATGTTACGCTTTCACGCTTAAACTACTGAACCGATTTTGATGAAATTTGGTATGGAGATAGACTAAACTTTAGGAAAGGACATAGGCTACTTTTTATCGCGAAAAAAAGGGGGTTGGAACTATAAACGGCCATGCCTCTAAGGCGCCAAGCGAAGCGGGCGTATTCTGCTAGTATTTTTATATATATAAAAAAATCGGTACGAAAAGATCATTCTCGGACGAGTCAAAAATCGGTACGAAAAGATCATTCTCGGACGAGTCAAATGCGCAAATTGACGAAAAAAAAAACGTGAGGAAATATCTTTCCCCTCTTCCTATCTTCATAAAAGAGGGGAAAAGAGAAATCATCAAAAACAAAATTAAAAGAGAGTCTTCGTGTGAGTGGAGTGTGATTTGTACAAGTAGTATGAATACGAGAAAGACGGGCTTTTATCATTCCATCGTGCAACGTCGTATTATAGCCGTCAACTGGTGAACTGGTAAAAGTGTGAGTCGTGTGTTTCGACGTCTACCATTTTGATCGGCCATATCCTCCACCTCCTCGGCCACCACCTCCGCCGCTTCTACCTCCATAACCGCCCTTATTTCCATATCGACTGTATCCTGAAATCATTAAAGGTCACAACGAACAAATTAAGACGGGAGACAATTTGAAGCTAAGTTTGGTGTACTCTCCTAGATCTATGATGTTACCGTTTTCGACGACATTCAGACCAAAGAAGGCCTAGCCTAGTTACCATCAGAATATTGCATTTTGGACAATAATTTTTTATCCTAGCTCTACTTTTACCAAGGATTTGATTCGTACCAGATCTGAGCAGCAGCTTTCGGAGTAAGCCAGTTGAAATGAGCCACCCCATAGTCGAAACATACGGGGGGGGGGGGGAACNNNNGGGGGGGGGGGGGGGGGGGGGGGCTGAACGAAAGCTAGGTGATATTTAGTCGGAGAAAAAATCCCCGAGTTGACTTTTTACATACATCCAATAGCGTCAGAAAATCGTTGTTGGTTCGGTGTTATCAGAGCTATGAAACATCTTAAGGGTAATAAGAACACGACCCATGAGGGAGCGAGATATTGAAAAACTCAATTCTCACTCGCACCCATAGATCATGTATTAGTTTATTACCCAATCAGTCTCGCCATCAGCTATCATCATTTTAACAACCATAAAAAAATCTATGGGGAAAGCGTTGTTCTTCGCATATGCAACTCTTAACAAAGTTTTCGGTCTTATTATCAGAGCTATGAAACATCTTTAGGGTAAAAAGAACACGGCCCATGGGGGAGTGAGATATTGAAGAACTCAAAATTCTCACTCGCACCCATAGATCATGCATTAGTTTATTACCCAATCAGTCTCGCCATCAGCTATCATCATTTCAACAACCACAACCATAAAAAAAATCTGTGGGGAAAGCGTTGTTCATGGCATATACAACTCTTACAAAAGTTTTCGGTCTTATTATCGGAGCTATGGAACATCTTTAGCGTAAAAGGGACACACAATTTTTGGGAAGTGGGATTTTAAGAGCTCAAAATATCCACTGGCCCCCAAAAATCATAAATTAGTATATCACCCACTCTCGAACTTTTTTACAGTAATTTCATCTGCAACGGCATACTTTGTTATGCTTATAAAAAATATTTTACTATGCTCAGATCTTCTCAGAGGGTAATACGAGATAGGTGTGGTGTAAATACGTCATCACAAAGGTGGATCAATGACCAACTAATCATCATAGCATTTAAACTATTTTAGATTGATACGCCAGGTAACTGGTGCAAATGGAATGGAAAAAAGTAAGAAACGCAACAATGCATCATAAGCCGTGCCAGTAAGAAGCAAATAAATATATGCAGACATCGAAGTAAACGATATTGACAAACCATGATTTATGTTTAAAACTATGCTCAGATCTTCTCAGAGGGTAATACGAGATAGGTGTGGTGTAATACGTCATCACAAAGGTGGATCAATGACCAACTAATCATCACAGCATTTTTCTGGAACACTTTATTGTAGACCAGCGGGCGGGTTTGCCCATGTTCAAAACTGGATCAAATATTGTGTTTTGGCTATCAAAATCAGAGCCAAGAAATCATCTCGAACAGGGACAATAAGATTACAGAAATCGGAAGACGGAACTTTGAAAAACTCAAAAAATCATCTCTCGCATCTCTAGTATATTGTCCCATCAGTCTCGCCATCAGCTTTAATCATTTTAAAACAAAAAAAAAAAAAAAATCTTTGGAGGGCGATGGTGAAAAAGATTTCGGTCTAATTCAAGGGAGTCGGGGCTCACAAAGGTTGGAAATCGCTTATGATCTCATTCAATGACATTCAGGAATAGGGTGGTGGTATGACTAGAGGTCATCATAGCAGAGCTAAGCCAAACTGGTTCATCATTATGTCATCGAATGATTTTTCATTAAAAAAAAATCGCAAGAAGGTAATGGGCCCGCGCTAAACGAGAGCACGTAACCACAAAGAGTGGTTTAAGTAATTCTGTGTGATTAATTTTTCTTTCTTTTTAAATTTATCAGTTGGTTAGAGATTGTTTTTATTCGCATGATTTCAAGTAGTTTTCCCGTGTTTCTTTAAAAATTAAAATCATCTCGATCTCCCTGACCTGTGAGTTGACAAAACCAAATATTATTTTTAATAATATAATATTTGATATCCAAAGTTTCAGAAAAATTAAAAATACAATACATCCTGTTTGGTTTGCATCAAATCTATGTCAGCTTATCTAATATTTGCAAAGAAAAAGATAATTTAGCTAGGTGGTTACCCCTTTAGCTAAACGGAAAAATACACAAACGCAGTTACAGGCATTTTTTTTTTTTTTAAACTTCATACAACTTTTCAAAATAACATACAAAAGGTTTTTCGCTAAGCTATCAATATCACTTCTGAGAAATTTGTTTCCAATAAAACAATTAAAGAACACATTTTGAAATACATACCGCCTCCACTTCCGCCGCTTCGTGCTGCCATTGCGGTCAACTTTGGATCAACAATGTGACTTGATTCTTGTAGTACGTCAACTAAATCTTTTGCCTGTCGACTATTGGCTTGTGTGAAGAATGTGTACGATGTTCCTGTTTGATCGGATCGACCCGTTCGGCCGATTCTATGAATGTAATCTTCGGAGTTGTTCGGGTAGTCAAAGTTGATAACAAACTTTACATCATCTACGTCTGCAGGATGAGAGAGAAAAAAGTTATGATTAGTGATATTAAATACGGGGCAACAACAAGACCGAGGTAGTAATTCGAGTCATGAATGCCTTTTTTACATTCGTATTAATGCTATTCTCTGACTAAAGGGCCGTTTAGACGTGTTTGACATAAATGTCAAAAATAATGGAAAAGTGATCGTCTGAACACAGAATTGACGGCTTTCACCCGACAGTTTTGAAAAATTTCCAACTTGTCAAAGATGTTTACTCCATGTCTGCTGTATGCCTACCGGCGGAAAGGTCTTCTATTCATTCTTCCGGTAGGGCTTACATTTTCTATACGCAAAATATAAAAACGACAAATTATCACTTTTTTGTCACACCAATAATGCCTGAATGTTTCCAGATCAACAACTCGGTGTAACGAAACGTTTTTCCTTTTCCGTTTTGCCAACTCGGTCTAACGAAACGGTTCTTTTCCAGTGACAGGATGCTGTCAAAATTTACCACGGCATTTTTTTCCCGTTGACAGAAAAACTCTGTAATGGGAGCACTTAATATAATATATATGCGACACACGGGAAAAAGCGACGGTAAAAAAAATGACCTGTGTTATGTGTAATGTTGGGATTGCAAAATTTTAGTCCGATTAGCACCAAGCTTGTTTTAATATGTTTTGAGTGTAAAAGAAACAACTGTAACTAGCTCCGAAATTTGAGTCAAAATTAATAATTTTTATTCGTTTTATGGGTCATGTCTCTCTGACATACTCACTGATAGCGTATGATATGCTATCAGTATGATAGCGTTAGGTTACGTTTATATGGCCATGCCTCGATGGTCTTGGGGTTCAGTGTGTTCAGAAGGATGCTTTAGAAGTGGTGCCTGTGTAAGGCTGGGTGACTCAACCTAAAATCAGGGGGTTTTATTCTACCTACCAACTATGAAACACAGCTTGAAAATGTTCAAGCCAACATGGAAGTTTTAGATTCATATTACGCCTTTGACAGTCTTGGGAGAGAAATATTACTTTTTTCTTTTTTTAACCCCCTCTCTCGCGCCCGTGGTAGCAAACTTGCTACCAAAAGTTGGTGAATTATCTAATTTTGCTTCTGTCCCCCCTTAGTATTTTTGTTGATTTCAGAGCATTGTGTGAAAGGTTCTTTACCCTTACAGCTAATACTAAGCGGGGGCAGAAGCAAAATTAGATAACTCACCAACTTTCGTATGAAGTTTGCTATTACGGCCACGAGAGGGTTAAAAAAAAGAATACTTGTGCTTATGTACGCGCGTGAAAAGTTATACTTCTTTTTAAAAATAACTTTAATATTTCAAAAAAGCATACTACCCCTACCCCACCCGGGGGTGAACTCACAACCTGTCAAATATGAAACAGGGGCCTTGCCACTGAGCTACAATGTTCAATTAATATAGATTGAGAAATTACAAAATTTAACTCTCATCATTTTTTCATAACTAACTCCATCTTCATACTTCATTTGTGTTAAACTGATGCGGTAATAATTTTGTGTTACAGGTGCGCACGCATCTTGAAATTTCACTCTTATCATTTTTTCATAACGCGCCTAAAGAAGTATAACTTCAAAAAAATTTTTTTCAGTTACACTCTTGGAAACATAAAACAAGTATCGTAAAAATCGGACTAAAATGGGCAATCCAACATAACGACTCCGGACCACCTGTGCTAGTGGTGACGAGCTGTAAATGAAAACACCCCCACTAAAAACTAAAGAAAATTCTAATATTTTTGGAGAGAGCAAATCAACCAACCTGTCATCATTGCTGATCAATCAACGTTGTGGACCGTCAACTCTCAGTGAACCGTCGTATTTTGGAATGGTAGAGTGGTCAACTTGAAATCTCCATAGCCCACCACACTTTTAATTTCATTCAAGTTGGTCCACTCAATATTTTATCTCAAACAAAGTTGGTTGTTGACGTCCATATTGTTGTTGGTAAAGTTGTTGTCCCACTCTCTCTCAAAGTTTATTAATCAACACCTAAATAAATAGATTTGAGTGTGGTGTCCATGAGAGAAATCGAACTCTTTCTTTCCAATTCGATTGAGCACGATCTCATGATATCTGTCCACCTCTTGAATACTAAATCAAATCTAACCAACTATTTTAGTCGGGGGAGAAATCTTTGATGTGCATGGCATGATCGGCGACACATCAAAATATTTTCCCAGACGTTTCGTTAAAGCAATACGGCGGTGTATCTCCAATTTTTTTTAAATCAAAATTTCCCTGGTAAAGATGGGCGTGTGTTGTGTGCTCAGTTCTTGATGTTTCGGCAATCTGTAAACCGTATGTGTGCATCAAAAATAAAAATACGAAAACTTTTCTCCCAAAAAGCTTTTGTTCATGAGTCGAATCAGATTATTCACGCCCCCCAATTGATCGACCTCATGTCTATCCCTTAAAATGTTTTTTTTTTCTCTCCAAAACACACAAGGGTTGATTCTGCCCTTTTCAGCTCAAAAACGAAACATCCGGAAAACAAC
This sequence comes from Pachypsylla venusta, assembly GCA_012654025.1. NCBI lineage: Eukaryota > Metazoa > Arthropoda > Insecta > Hemiptera > Aphalaridae > Pachypsylla > Pachypsylla venusta. Next base: position 28,137,265 of record CM022876.1, on the reverse strand, counting down.
ACAAGAATAAATTTTCGATGGTAGGAAAGAATCGAGGTGAAGTAGTCTCCAGAGATTAATAAAAACGGGCCATTGATTTTTTTTTTTTTTTTTTTTTTTTTAGAAAGAATTGATTTTATGTGAACCATAATGAAAGCAATAAAATACTTCAGAAATCGTGATCTCGGCAATTTGAGATTAATAAAAATCTTGGGAAAATGGTTCAAAAGATCATTATAACGACCACAGAAAGCTGCATCAGAAGGCCTGATAGGTTGGATAACTAAAGGTAGAAGACTTCTAATTCCATGGATTAAATGATATGTGAACTAAGAAACTGTGACAAACAAGCAAGGGTTACCATGCCAGGGAAAGGTGCAGCTGAAGAGAGTAGACACAACAAAAGGTTGTGGCATGGCAGAATAAAGGGAGACAACGCCAACACAAATAATATTGGGAGAAGATGAAGTTATAGAAGATGGTGTATGTTAGGTAGTTCATACGAGAATATGATCAGGTGAGTTATTGAAGACTGGCACTGAAAGTTGTAGAAAAAAGGAAACTCTTGGAAAAAGCCACCACTTGTTTAAATGTTTCCAGGGCTCCAAATTGATTCTTCAAAAACATTGTTTCGACTCCTATGGAAATACACCATTGCCATATTTAAACAAAATCTTCTAAAAGAGATGATAGAACGTTAAAAATCGAGGCACTTTTATCATGTCCACACTCCCCCTTGTTGTCAAAAGATTGGAACATCAAAAAGGGAGTTTACTACGTTTCGGGAGACAACCAAGTCTCTCCCGCTTTTTTTGGTCGTGATTTTGCGTCGGTGGAATAAAAACAAATTCAAAATGGGCGTGTTCAATAATTTTGAATAAATTTTTTTTCTCCCCTTGAGTGAAATCCGATTTGTTGGCTCAACAAGAAATTTTCAGTTTCTCATTTTTTTAAAGTCTGCACCCAACGATATGGATTTCACTGCCACAAAATCAGGTTGGTTGGACAAGTGCCTCTGAAAATCAAAAAGACATAAAAACAAAAACGCTAGAGAGGGAGATCAATATTTGAAGGGGGATAAGGGTTGTTCATAAGTTGTCAAGCTCGGGGCCGTTCACAAATTTATTAAGACCCATGCGATTTACTTCTACGATAACAAATTATCTTTCTCTCCCATAAATGTCTGAACGATTTTACAGTGTATGCCAGAAGGAGCACCATCCTTGGAAATCACCCACCGGGAGGTTGGTGGAGGGACTACTGTAAAAAGTGGTGTTCTAGAAATGTTATACATCATCCAAACCATAATGTCCAGCGTTCAACATTAAATACCTTAAGTTCAGGGATGGCTTTGCATACTTCCATTTTTAGAAGAGGACCAATTGAACCGCATCGATTCGGCATAAAAAAGAAGTTAACGCTCATCTTTAGACCACCAACTGTGAACGGCCCTGATAACGAAAGGGCGAGATTTTTCAGTTCGTTTTTCGGAACGAAAAATGACTAATGGTATTTGAGGAACATGTAAGTTGTCTTCATTCCAATCTCCAATAGTTCCCAAATCATTGGCCAGACACATTTTCAGTATGGCAGAAATTTTGAATGAACCTAGTCAGCTTTGGATTACATGAGAAATCATTACAAGGCTGCATCCCTCCCCGATTTCTCTACATTCAAAATATGACTGGATGTAATTGACATTTCCATTCTATTCTCAGGTCAAAACTGTGCGTTTGAAGTCGTTAATGTCTCCTTCAAAAGGATGGCAACATCAAAATACATGCTTGCACCTTGACGCAATGTTTTCCATTTCTAACACATCTCAGAAGATTTTTAGCTTCAGAAGATCAGAAATATTTCAGTTAGAAGCTTGATAAGATGTTTTTTTCTGAGTAAAATCGAAATTTTAAAAACAATTTACAAAAAATTAATCTTTTTGACGCATCTTTTTGTATTAAGCAAAAATTGGCCCTAGTTTCTTATTATATTTGCTCGGATTTTTTTATCTCCATAAAAATATGAATGTTCAGCATGACCTCAATAAGTATTACAATAGAAGAAAAACTCAAAAAGAGAAGACTTAAGTTTTCATTACTTCAAAGTCATTTTCTGTTCTCATCGGACAGCTAGTCGACTGCGCTGCGAGAATCCTTCGTTCGTAAACGTACAGATTTACACAAATTAATATACAATAATAGTGAAAACTTACCCAAACCACGAGCGGCAACATCTGTTGCCACAAGAATACCAGCTCTTCCATTTCTGAATTCTGAAAAGAGATGAGAAATTAAATATCATCCCGAGATCGATAACAGTAGTAGGTCAGTTGGTGTGACGGAATCCACAAGCAAATACATAAAACGCATAGAGAATCGATAATTTTTTCCGAAACCAAGTACTGAGCATTATTTGACTTTTCAAAAATATTTTTTATTATTATTTATAAAATAAATTTGGCGATTTTCTTTTACAGTTTTACAGAACAAAAAGTTCTTCTTTCAAATATTTCATGTATTGTAAGTGTAGAACTGTTAAAATTTCTTTTCTAAATTTAAAGGTTTTGATGATTCTTGGCTGTGATGGTATGCGTTCTAGACCTTCCCGGTACGTAGAACCGGCCATCTTACTACCCCACGGCTCCCAAAACCAAAGACCATCATATAAACACTCTCTTTCCAGAAGAAAGAAAATAAAACGGAATGGTGTTATTCTAAAATGACACCTGAAGACTTCTCAACACATAGTCTCGTTCCTAGTATTATCTTATTCTAAAATAGATGCAGACACCTAAGATCTTACCTCTCAACACATAGTCTCGCTCTTGCTGACTCTTATCACCATGAATTCCGACGGCAGCCCAGCCATAATTCTGTATACTCTTCGTAATCTTGTCCACTTTTCGTTTGGTTTCAGCAAATATAATGGTTTTGTTTTCATCTTTCGTACTGATATCGTTGAGTAGTCCAAAGAGTTTGTCGTCTTTTTCGTGTTCTTGACACACTTCAACCACTTGTTGAATGTTGTGATTGGCGGCCAACGTCAGAGATCCAATATTGATTTGAATGTATGACTCGAGAAAATCTTCAGCCAATTTTTGAACTTCACGAGGCCACGTAGCGGACCACATTAGTACTTGTCGGTCGGGCTGTTAACAAAAATGAAAAATAAATTTCAATTCCTGTGTACAGGGAACGTGTAAGGTGATCAATGAACTCTGCAGGTTTTAAATGACCTGTCATTTTTGTAACAATTATACGACGTAGTTATTGAATTAAAGATATAAATTAACTAATTCTAATTAACATTATGTAATCTAATACAGAAAAATGTAAACTAACAATCTAAGCAAAAAGTGTTTTCGAGAGCTGATTTTCACTGTTCCCTTACTTCTTTCATGACTATACCCAACAAAAACAAAAATGGCCAACAGCTCGCATCGTCCAATGTAATTAAAATACCCTTCGGTCCATATAAAAATAATTTATCAATAAAGTTCTGCCCGAAGCCGGATTTTCATCCTTACTTCTCTCATGACTATACCCAACAACAACAAAAATGGCCAACAGTTCGCATCAAGCAATCTAATTAAAATTCCCTTCAGTCCACATAAAAATAACTGATCAATAAAATTCTGTCCGGAGCCGAGTCTTGTAATAAAGTTGTTGATGCGCAGTGAGCAACCGATCATCTTTTCATGCTTCAACGCGAGGAACAAAAAATCTCAACGATAACAAACATCGCCAAAAAAAAAAAAAAACATGTTGCCAGAAATAATAAATCGAATCCAGAGTTCTACTAGAAGTAAAAAATTTTGATAAGTTCATAGAACACCAATACATACAAGTTAGGATTCTATTTTAGCGTATCGTATAGCACACTGTTGTAAGTAGGTCAAGTTTGGCCAAGTTTAAAATGACATTCAGGTATAAGGGTGATGGTATGACTAGAGGTCATCATAGCAGAGCTAACCCAAACTGGTTCATCATGTCAGTATTATAACAACAACAACAACACTTTTTGACACTCACGGCGTGTGAACAATGTAGTAGGAAAATGTTTCAACTATGCTCAGATCTTCTCAGAGGGTAATACGAGATAGGTGTGGTGTAAATACGCCATCACAAAGATGGATCAATGACCAACTAATCATCATAGGATAGTTTAAATGAGAAAATAGTTATTATTTTAGATTGATACGCCAGGTAACTGGTGTAAATGAAATGGAAAAAAAGTTAGAAACGCAATAATGCATCTTAAGCCGTGCCAGTAAGAAGCAAATTTATGCAGACATCGAAGTAAATGATATTGGCAAACCATGATTTATGTTTAAACTATGCTCAGATCTTCTCAGAGGGTAATACGAGATAGGTGTGGTGTAAATACGTCATCACAAAGGTGGATCAATGACCAACTAATCATCATAGCATAGTTTAAACAAGATCTTATAAGTTAATTACATTAAACCTAACAATAACGGTGATTGACTGAAATCAGAAATATATTTGTTTTAAACAAATCTCAATGAAATGAACGTATGTCAAAATTGAATGACACTTATTTTTTAAAAAAACAAATTAATTTATTTCAAAAGAAGGTCCATGACTGTGAAATTTTACTTTCGTGAATATCTTTTTCCTCTATGCTCAGATCTTCTCAGAGGGTAATACGAGATAGGTGTGGTGTAATAAGTCATCACAAAGGTGGATCAATGACCAAAGACTCATCATAGCATAAATTAAGTGACAAATTTAATTAAATTTTCATTCTACGGAAAAATAATAAACTGATTCATGAAAAGTAACTTTGTACAACTTCTACAAATGACATTCAGGAATAGGGTGATGGTATGACTAGAGGTCATCATAGCGGAGCTATGCCAAACTGGTTCATCATTATGTCAGTCAGTATTATACATTAAATGGCAACCTTTACTTATTTACTGAGGGCCATGTCAGTCTCCAAGAATAGATGTATGAAGACTCGCAGAGTAGACTATACCTTGTTTATAGCTGCACAGTCTCATACATCAAGCTACCACTTACACAATGATTCTACTATTGCATGAATAAATGTAGTCAGTGGGTGTTTGTAATGCACGGAAACAATATATTGCACTCGTTTTATTTCAGTCTCCCTTAAAAATTCCGAATTTTTATCAGAAAACACGTAAAAAAAATACAAACAATAAAAAGTGAAAAATCAGTCTGCCGAACTGACAGATGTATTTGGTTGTAAGCCAAATTGTAGGATAACAGACTGACACCTATACTCATCAAAGTCGAGTTACAAATGCTAATTATGTGTCCTATAATTGATGTAGCACATGGTACCTAAGTTCTAAGTACTGTGGTCAACGTACGAATCAAATACGAACACCACTGGCACTAGTGCAAAAAAAGAAGACAAATTGTCATTCCAAATATTTAAAAATTTATTTTTTAATAAAAACAAATAATGATTAATACGAGGGCGGTTCCAAAAGTTCATATCCCAATCTAAAAATAAAAACACACTGTCTTATATTTCAACATAGTCTCCCTTGACTTGAATACATTATTTACACCTTTTGAGTAACATCTCCATCGTCAATAAGTAGTAAGCATCTACTGTCAAAATAGGATTCCACGCAACTCAGATTTCAGTTTTAATAATAGATAATAAATCACTGGGGGTCAGGTCAGGACTGCATGGGGGGTGGATATCTCGGAAAAGCCACATTCACGCACAGCAACCTTTGCAATAATGGTGATGTGAGGATCCGAACACAAAAAAGTGTACACAAAACCTACACAGAGATGACCTGTCAATTTTACCTCGTAAAATCCTTAAACAAGAAGACCTGTCAAATAGTTTTAACAATTATATCCCCTAAAATCATTAAACAGTGTGACATGTAAAATCATTGTCAGAACTACAATACATTCACCCTTGGTGGGTCGCGCCACGAAATTTTGCAAGTGTCCTACATAAAAGTAAAAAAAAACTTACCCTAATTTGACTCATAATTTTTCGAATTTGAGGTTCAAAACCCATGTCTAACATCCGATCGGCTTCGTCCAAAACCAAATAGGTTGTACGTCTAAGATTGGTGGTGTTGCGTTCTAAAAAGTCAATCAAACGTCCAGGGGTGGCAATCACAATTTCTGTACCACGTTCAAGATCACGGGCCTGAAAAAAAAAACAAGTTAGCAAAATTGTGACAAACTTTGGAAAAAGATTTTTTAACCCAAGGAACCGAAAAAAATCGGTACTCCTCTACATATTTACTACCAATTGAACAGGTGATTTGTATCATGGGGGGTTCCTCAGCAGAGTGGCAGTGGACATTTGACATCCATCCTGGATGAATTCTAAACTGATATGAAGATCTCTAAGGATCTTAAAGAATGCGGATCTTACTTGTGCTTTTGTCCTAATCTCTCGAGGTAAATACCTGTAATTGCCCCTATAATCTCTCGAGGTAAATACCTGTAATTGCCCCTAATTATGCCTTATGAGGGACAGACAGTGAGTGAAGTCGTTAGTCTCATCTCTTCGAACACGAGACCTGAAAAAAACTGCAGAATACATTTTTGAAGGAACTGATCTCACCTGAGGTCCTTTGGAAGCTCCTCCATACACACAGGTACTTCTTAGATATGTAGAGGAACCAAAATCGGCTGCAACTTGTTGAATTTGTTGTGCCAATTCACGAGTGGGTGCCAAAACCAACACAATTGGTCCATCACCTGGTTTCAGTTGAGTTTGATGATTAATGTGAACGATGGCAGGCAACATGTACGCTAGAGTTTTTCCTGATCCAGTTTGAGCGACACCGACCATATTGTTTCCACTCATAGCAATTGGCCATCCTTGAGCTTGAATTGGCGTGGGACGGTCAAATCCTTGTTTTCTGAGGAAAAAATAAACAGGCGTACATTAATTTTTTCATAGGCAGAGCTGATCCTTTTGATTTCTCATTTCCAATTATAAATAATAAATGCTGTTTCTTTGTGTTATGTCCAGGGCTGCGGACTGTGGAGCCGTGTGTTTTGTGTAAAGTAAAGAGGAGCTGGAGCCAGAGTTTTTATCGACGGCTCGCAGCCCTGTCACAACTCAAGTGCAAATTTGTAGGATATAGGAAAGATATCAATTATCCAATTACCTAGAATGCTGCCATCGGGAGGCTACGCGCAATTATCTCCATAGCTACTCATTGTCCTCACGAGCCTGAGTAAGCCCCGAAAAATCCAAACCACAATGTCAAATTATTGTCCCTGCCAATATTCTAACCCAGGTCGCTCGAGTGCAAAATTACTGAACTTTATTCATACGTTGAGAATGGAAAACCATTTCTGTACCTTCTAAACGATAGTGTCCAAAACTGAGATTGCCTGTAAGTTTTTAACACTTTTTAAAGTTAAAAGTTTAGAGGGTGTTTTCAGACTCCAGGATAACCAATAAGAACAACGGGCTCTGCTATAGTTATTTTTGCGTACCTTTTTTTATTATAATCATTTCTTCGTTAACCTAGTTGGAAGAAAAGGGTGCTTCTCGGAGCTAGTTAAAAAAAACGCAGGACTTACTTGATTTCCTTGATCACATAGTCTGGAAAGTTGGCTTCCCCAAACTCAGTAATAGGATTGGGTGCATTTCCTTTCAATGTCATTTGATGTTTCTCTCTATAAGCTTGAACCTCCATTGGAGATCGATTTAAAACTGAAGGACTTGGATGAAAGAAATTCTTTTCAAATGGAGGTAAATTGTCCCAACTTTGCGTACGTAAATTGCCTCCCAAGTTGTTTGATTTTCTATCACCACCGCGGCCGCCTCCGCCGCCTCCAAATCGGCTACCACCACCTCCATAGCCACCGCCTCCTCCTCTTCCACCATATCCACCACCGCCGCCTCCACGGCCACCTCCATAACCACCTCCGCCGCCAAATTTACGATCTCCTCCAGTTGCTGGTTTATAAGTCCTGATAACAAAATAAAAAAATATACATTGTCAATCCTTATTATCAGGATATAAATGAATGCAATTAAAGAGTATCCTCATGATAAAAGAAGAAACACGGTTTATAAAGTATAGTAAGTACAAGTCCCCACACTAATTAAATATATGCCAAATTCAGTATAATCGGCCACCTCCGGACATCGCTAAAACAACGATGAGATCGTCATATTAATTCTAATGATTCCAAACAGGACGTTTTCGTGCCAGTCTGCATCAAACTTTACTTCCAGCAACAGATTTTGAATGATGGTCGGGTAAAAAAAAATTGAGAAAGACAACTGAACTGGGAGGTACAGATTTTGAATGCTGGTCGGGTAAAAAATTTGGGAAAGACAACTTCGAATATACTACTGGTTGGGTGTGGAGACAACTAACTCTGCTTCTCAAAAATGTTGAGTAGCTATCCTATGCAGCAAGTGGTAAGATCAGATAAGATGTATACTTTGAACAAAGATGTTAAAATTGTAAAATAATAATAATGGCTATGATGAACACTAAAAATCCATAGAATAAATAAAAACAACTCCATGATTCTGAAAGGCGGACCCAAAAAAAGACGAAGAGAATTTGGATAAATAAGTATAATTCTGTAAATTTAGAAAAATAGAATTGAAATCTGATATGTTTAAATAAGTTTATTTTGATATATACAGTTAACGAGGACAATAATTAAGTGCTAATTCTATCAAGATGCCAATAACTACCAAAAATGTTCCCTTCAACTTTTTAATAAAAGCTTGTGTTTGAGTTTTTCGCATTTTTTTTTTTTTTACTCGTATACACTGACGTCACAAATATGCCCGTAACTTTCTTTCTTGGACATTTTTTTTTCCAAAATTTGAAAATATTTTAGGTACACATGAAAAACTTCTGTTCAGATAAAATTACTTTCATGCCCACAGAATTTGAGTTAGCGTCTCGTTTTTAAGCTAACTTGTTTTTTTTTAGAAATTTTGAAAACTTCGAAAAAAGCAACGGGACTCTCCCACGATAGCCCAAATTTTTTTGTAGGGACAAAAACGGAAAAATATCCCGGTATTAATAAAATTCCAACGGTATATTAATTTTATAAATTTGTGTATCTGGAGAAATTTATTTTAATATAACAAAATGACGAAAATAATGCTACCATAGCTCTTTTGCCAAATACACCTTTTTACATTTTTAATATATGCTTTATTTCTAATTATTTTTTTTATTAAAAATGGTCAAATTTGACGGAAATGGACAATTGTTATTAAAATAAAGTTATTAATTTACAACAGTTATGTTATTACAACAGTTAATTTACAACAGTGATTGTACAATGTGACCTACATTTTTGACCAAACAGTTCTGCGCAGTTATCCTATTAATTTATTACGATTTTTAATGATAAGTACTGGCGTAACTAAGGGTAGGCTCATGCCTTTTGAAATTAATTATCGTACCCTTTTTCTCCTCGCAGAAAAAAAACCGTACATTAAAAATCGTAATAAATTAATAGGAGCGCAGGAACAACTGTTCGGTAAAAAAAAAAAAAATGGAGGTCACATAAGTCACATTGAACAATCAATGTTGGAAATTGATAATTTATCCATTAAATATTAATATCTTCTTCTTAATTAAATTATTAACTTTGTGTTATTAAAATTGTCAATATCCGTCAAATTATACCATCTTTAATAATAATATAAAAAAAAATGATATAAGATATTTATTAAAAATGTAAAATAGGTATTTGGCAAAATAGCTATATAGCATAACTATTTTATTCTCCAGATAGACAGAAGTTATAGGAGAAATAGATAAACCGTTGGAATTTCATTAATACCGGGATCTTTTTTCCGTTTTTGTCCCTGACAAAATATGTTGAGCAACCGTGGGAGAGTCCCGGTTTTTTTTCGTAGTTCACAAAAAATTCTAAAAAAATGCAAGTTAGCTCAAAAACGAGGAACCAACTCAAACTTTCTGATTATGAAAGTAATTTTATCGGAACAGAAATTTTACATGTGACGGGGGTTTTATTCTCCATTCGCTGATTTGCAAAACCAGTTATTCACAACGACCTCACCCAGCCTGAGTTGGGCCGGAAAAATAGCCAGCATCACGAGGGCCCGAACCACGTGGACACCCACATGGAGCAAACTCTCTGAACGTTGCTTAACTTCAGTGATCTAACGGGAACTGGTGAATTCAGCGTGCTATGGACACTGGCTATTGATAAGATAGAAAGTGAACTGAATAGAACTGGCCAAATATTTCTATGGTCACAAGAAGAAGCTGAATGAAATGTAGAATAATCTTTTCCTAGTCTCATTATACTGTACCTGTTTCCTGCTCCGTAGGACATCTTAGTAAAATTTCTGCCTGACTGAATTACAGATACAGAAGTCACGCTGTAAGAAATTAACGATGAAATTATGTCAACTCACAAATGACTTTATAGAAAAATAGTGTGAAGCCTACATTAAAAATGACAAAAAACCACAAGGACATGCAATGCATAAAGAAACACTCGAATCATAGAATTAACATCTCACATAATAGAAAACACACTAGTTCGTACATCGGTAGTTGAGGCCACAGAAATTTCCTCCATTGTGTGTCTTATTAGTATATACCTGTTTAATGTTTTTTATGTAAATAATTTTGTAATGTGGAGGGACAATATGTATGTCCATAACACAATAAAATATAATTATAACTTTCAACACCTCTTTGTGGTGAAGTTATATGAACTGAAGTGAAAATAATAAAGATACATGCGAAAACAGAATTTCTCCACATTTGGAGCAGTTTTGTTTAAAAATCCGGCCATACAAACAAGAAATACGCAGTCCTCAAAATTGGACAATAAAATTAAGTAGGTACATATAACCTATGAATGTAAATAGGCTATCCTACCCGGAACCAACCACGTGGGATAAAATACAAATCATTGTAGGCATAGTACTTTGTAGCTCTTTATTATTATAAACACAGTACTAGTTTTATTTTACAAAAGTATAAAACATAGACAAAACTTTTCATTGCATTAGTAACTTTTTGATAAGAAGAAAAAATTAATAAAATGGTTCGTAATGCGTTTTGTTTGAGGAATTTGTTTTCTTATTCTATTAGGGGAGCGGTTCTGAAACAATTTCACGGGCTCTTGTGAATTTTCACGTTGGTGAAAGAAAATATAGCTTGAAATTAACAATTAAATAAAAATCACCTGAAGATAGCCCCACATAAACGATTCAAACTTTACTATCCTACCCTACACCTTGAACAAATTAAACATCTGAACAAGCACAAAAGAAAAAAAAAAAAAAACATTACACATTGCATGCAGATCTTATATAAACTATGACCATCAATAGCACCCGGAAGAAAATTCGCAATAAAACTATTATAATATTAGTTCCTGAGTATTATCAAACAAAATGGATCCTGGTTATAAGAGGAAAAAAACTAGTAGAATTAACATCTGTGAATAACAAAGCATAGTTTCAAGGACAATACTTCCAAGGCGTCGGGGGGCTCTTCAACTCGTGTTCGATCGATTCCTTTAAAGCGCTAATGTATAGTGAATAACATTTCCAAACTCGTGTAAATCTACGTTTCTCTTATCGCATAATACAATCGGTAAGTAAGCTTTTTTAATTAAACTCAATCAAAATCCTAAATGATTTAATTATAGAAAACCGACAAGGATAAGCCGCAATCATTGCACCACACCACGTTTTCATAATGGCTGAGACCCAAGAATTTACGTATTATTTGACTTAATGATTATGTATTAAAAATCACAAACAAACAGATAAAAGAAAAGATTATTTAAGAAAACTTACATTTTTTGAAGTGTGAGGATAGGTCCTTTTCGAACTGTGTCTAATGTTAAGCGATTGAGATGACGTAGAGTATGGCCTAGAAGAGAACGAGACATTTGATGTAAAACACTTGTAATTTAGATGATTTAATACAAAGTTGAAGAACTTAAACTAATATCACAGATTAATGGTAAAAAAAAATAAAGTAAATTGAAATTAAATTAAGAAAAATATTATTTAGTTCATCAAAAATGTATTTTTTCTAGAAAATTCGAAATATGTACTCACCTCAAGACGTCAGGAATGAGAAAGATCAACGAAGAGTAGTGCGGGGGGTAAAGTTTCCATGATGAATTCTATTGACCAATCAGATTTCGCTATTGTTTAGTTGCTATTCACTACGAGAGTGCGTGACAAACATTTAATTTGAAATTCCTCTGTGGTTTTGTATAACCAAGCACAGAGAAGAAGTTGGTTCTAGAACCGAGGGAGGAGTGTCTGGCAACCCTTTGAATTTTTGTGCAGTGAACTCCACTTTTGACCAGTGTTGCCAGAGTCAAACGTTTTCCGCTGATTTCAGAGGTTTTTGAGGCTGATTAGGGAAAATCAAAGGTTTTATGAATTTGGAAGAAAAATCAAAGGTATTCAAAGGTTTTTTGTTTTAATACCTATTTTATAAAAATATTTTATTTGTTTACACATAAAAGTTTGTTGAAATGAATTATTTTCTTTTTTTAATTTTAAACCGATAATAAAATTTGACAATTCAACGTGACCCCATTTCCCCCTTAGGTACTCATTTTACGCACTGTCCTCTACTTGTTCCATTGAAAAAAAAATTTTGCTGTGTTTACACTTTGAAATTTTTTGCAACTTGACTCAAATGTCAACATAAGATCGTATTTTTTCAGAAATTTGAAATTTGTGAACTTTTGATACCCTATGTCCGTATCGGAATTTTGTCTTTTGGGTGTAGGTACTACTTATAAGTATGAAAGCGAGACGTATGGTCACCCTAAGGCCGGCCATACAAGCACCGATAAGTCTGTGCAGACTTGTCTGTACAGACTTATCTGCTCAGATCTCAAATTTTTCTCACCGATATATCTGTGCAGATTTTGTGTGACAATGGAGAACGACGCTGCTCTCGTTATTTTTTTCGTAATTTTATCTAAACAAAATTTTAAAAGAGATCGACATTCTTTATATTAATTATTTTCTTTGATATAATTATAATTTATTCTTTGATAATATAATATCAGAATGAACCACCTTTTATTTCTTAAACTGTATAAAAAAGATTATAATTTTGTCTTGGCCCGAACTTGAACCCCGACCATCTGATTTATAGTCCACCGCACTTAACAATCTCTGTGGCCAAGTATGAATCAGAAGGTCGGGGTTCAAGTCCAGGCCAAGATAATAAACTCTGCCAATGTGACACATGGGTTTATTATTTTACTGGCTAAAAAAATTGGTGCGTAATTAGACCCTAAATTTTACATAACTACATACCAAATTTTAAGTCTCTGGCTCTTCCAAATTTCAAATCTCTAGCCCTTACCATTCTCATTTTAGACAGCAATACTTAAAACCGCTAAAAAGCAACAAAACCCACCAAGGGTCTATTCGATTGCACCCAAAAAATTCCGGGGCACAATTAGAGCCCATATGGGACCTATATACCAAATTTCATCCAAATCCGTCAACGCTAAGTTCAAAAGTGATCATCAAGACAACCCGCGTTGATCGTACAATACAAACTACTCACATTAACCTCACCCAGCCCGAGTGGGGTCGGGAACAGCCAGCATGACGTTAGTAGTGCCCCGACGGTCACCCATCCACGCTCAAAGTTGTTTAACTTCAGTGATCTAACGAGAACTGATGCATTCAATGTGACAGAGGCTATAAATAAAAGTAAAACAAATTATTTGAATTCCATTTTGGTTTATTATTTTCAATAATAAACCTTTGGAATCGTCACAAAAAAAAAAATAACCNTTTCAATTTTTTTTTTTTTTAAAAAAAACACGCAGAGTAATATTATATTCACCCTTGCTGAAAAGTGGGATCTTAGTAAAATCTGCACAGATCTCTCCCACACACGCAACGATAAGTCTTTACAGACTTATCTATTGAAAATTTCAATAGATTTCGATATCTGCACAGATCTGAAAATCGGAGACAAAATCTGTGCAGATCCTGCCATACACGACCGACTTGTCTGCGCAGATAAGTCTGTACAGACTTATCGTTACGTGTATGGCCGGCCTAAGAAAGGAAAAAATCAAAAGTTCAACTGGAAGCAAGTTATCGCCAAAAATAACGCTTTTGGGCAAACTAAAGGAGATAACGAAAAATGAGTGGGAATGGACCCCCCCCCCCCAATAATATGTAAGGACCCTATAAAAAATATAAAAATTGAATTTTTCCGGTTTCTGCCCGATTTATGTCCGGTTTTTACCACCGAAAAATCGGAATAATTGAGAAGTGCCACTTCGGTTTGAGCTAGAAAGTTGAAATTCGATACAAACTTGTTCCGCATTAGAGAAAGAACAATCCTTAAGTAAAATATTTATTTTTAAAAATAGGAGCCGTGCTCACCCTAACGATCGGTTCCACCAAAAATCCATAGTAATTTAGAAGTACTACATCGTGATTAAACGGTACCGGTGATAGAAATAGTTTACCTTTATTTAAAGTACCTAGTTATTTTTACTTCCGAAAGTGGAATGGTAAGTAAATTGAATGGAAATAAATTTAGAGACAGTCTAGTACGGAAAACCGTACTAGACTTTCTCTTCCTTGATTCAAAGTGTGGGCCTTTGGCCTGACGTTATTAATGCCCGAAAATTTTACTTTTTCGAAATAATGATTTTGAAATTATCTACAAAAGAACTCGGACACCTAGTAAATTAAATTTGTGAGTTTTTTTGTTAACTTAAAAAAAAATGTCTAGGCTTAAAAGGCTCCGCAAAACCGAAAACAATGCCAACAATATGGAGACTGTTAAATGTAAATTAAGTAATGTCAGACATCAGGATACCACAAACTTATAATATTTTCACTCCAAGAAAAAACTGATGAGGAAGTCCTAATTAGGCATTAGGGCACTTTGTGACAAATTTGACTGATTATTTTTTACACTGATAAAAAAGATATTACCCGTATGACTTCTACAAAATCTTGAACAAAAACAAAGATTAAATCAGTGACAAATTTGACTGGTTATTTTTTAACACTGATTCAATAGATATTATGACTTCTACAAAACTTTGTACAAAAACAAAGAATTAAATCAGTGACAAATTCGACTGATTATTTTTCACACTGATACAAAAGATATTATGACTTCTACAAAATCTTGTACAAAAACAAAGAATTAAATCAGTGATAAATTTGACTGGTTATTTTTTACACTGATACAAAAGATATTATGACTTCTACAAAATCTTGTACAAAAACTAAGAATTGAATCAACTCAAAATAGCAACATTGCTTTTTATCCTCTATAGATATATTTTACACTGAAATTCCATGGTAGCGGCTCTTAGCGTGACCCAGGTCCCACCACGAGGAGGTGGCCGCTAATCGGGACCCGATGAAGACTCAGCTCATGCATTCAGCTCAATCTTCACCCCAAAACAACAGAAGAGTTTTACTCATACGTCCAGTGATAGAAGTAAGAGTATACTCATATCTGATGTGTTGGAAAAAAAAAACTGAGAAAAGTTTTAAGAACCTTCCCCAGTGTAAATCTGAAAGAGAAGACAAACCCACCAAAAGGAAACGGATTGGTTTTCAGACAATCAGACAAAATAAATCTTATCGTCTTGAGACTTCCTGAGTGGACACCGGATCGAGAAAGTAGGCACGGTACTCAGTGTGCTACCACTTCAAGCTAACACGTAGCTAACTGCAGAAAACCACAATCAGACAAAATTAATTTTATGATTTTGTGACTTCCTGAGTGAACACCGGAATAGAATTGGTTTCTACTGAAGAAAAAAAGTCCTGCGACATTCTCTCTACAGCAGTCACCAAACCTTTTCCCAAACCCCACAACTTAAAACTAACATGAAAAAAAAAACTGAGAAGAGTTTTAAGAACCCTCATCAATGAGCTACCACTTCAAGCTAAGAACCAGCTAACCGAGAAAGCCACAATCAGACAAAATAATCTAACCTACTCTGTTCTACGCTAACCTAAACTGACCTAATCTAAAAATGTCAATTTTATCGTATTGTGACTTTCTGAGTGAACACCGGGTCTACGGAAGTTGGTACCAAACTTAATATAACTTAATTTAACCTAATCTATGGCCAACGATGTGAGTTGAAGATCCCGGCGACTGTTGCATCATGGAACCAAAGCTGAAACAGGAAAAAAAAATTAATCTTATCGTATTGTGACTAGTAAAGGGATCTTATTTTAGTCCCGTAGCCAGAGATTTTTTTAATGCAAAAATTGGGGAAATTTCGATTTTTATATATTGCTTGTAGGTATGGACCTCCTATTTAAAAATATAATTTTTCGACCTCGCAACCCTTGTGCGTTCTCCGCCATCTTGAAAAAACCGCTTAAAAAGTCCCTTTTTTTGGGTTTCCTTAATATCTCTTTTTGTTAATTTTAGGCGAACAGTTGTAGCGAATCATTTAAAAGACAATTAAATTTCCTGCTATTTCAAATCTCACATTTTTCCTCTAGGATGTATAGGAGCGCTCCTACAGACGACGCCGTTTTGACGCAAAATGCCGTTTTTGACAAAAATGAACTTTATTATTCAATACCGCATAAACACCACAAAAAAAGTTGTAGATATTTTAATTATAAACAGAATACATCAATCATGGGAAACGTTTTTGTGGAAGGTACAAAAAAGAAAACGAGCTGGTCGAAATGTGATTTTACTCATTTAATATATGTAACATCTCGCCCATAAAGGAAAGGAATTCAGCTTGCATTAAGCCGATTATGATTTTTTTAATGGGGTTGATAGGTATGGTGGGGAGATTATAAAACTGAATTTTCGAACTCTTACACT